>CAJQUW010004394.1:0-125851 GCA_907163375.1 Prostheceraeus crozeri | reverse complement strand
AATACCATCATTTCTTCTCCATTGCCATCATGATCACTCAATTCCGTTGAAATTTCTTCAAAATTGCAAAACCTTGCATATCTCTCATTTGGTAACAATACCAAATTGCATTCACCTCGAGTTCTTTTCATGAAATCGAAAGTGTATACACATTGGGGATTTAATAAATGCGGAGTTACCACTCTACCTAATATACTAACTCTATGGCATCGTCAGCTTTGAAGGTGTTTCAGGAGGTCCCTTTTTCCGACACATTCGTCGAAGACCTGTTTCCGCCTTGTCTTCCCAGTGGTCGACTTTCTGTTTTCTACTCTTGTTCATTTTACGATGAAACTCTTTTTTCCGAAAAAGAGCGTCATCGTCTGTCCTTTGTGATTAACTTTCCGATTGTCATATAAAGAATAAATAACCTCTCTCTATCCTTGGTCGTGTGGGGCCCGAGCTGCTATCTATCCCGCTCTCATCCTTTCTGTGCTCAGCTTTAGCAAGAATGCAGAGTGTAGTTATTTTAGAAGTCTTACTTTTGACACGATCAAAGTCTACCGGACGCAGAGCGAATACTCTTCCACAAGGCACAATGCCGATGAGGATCCGTTGTGCATGTCCTTTATTATATCACAACTTCTTTCAAACAGCAGTTTTAAACCGATGTAACGCCTGATATTACAACTAGCCAACCATTAGTTTACAAGCATATCACTAAGTTTAAAGCAACTTGGATAAAAGTCATAATAAAAAGATCGGAAACCGAAAAGTGAGTTTTTGACTTGCAATATTTTGTTCAATTAAGTCAAGGCTTGCAAAATTTTATTTCCGGCTATGTATATTTCAGCCTATATAAGCACTACTGTTTACAGAGATATGAGTAACCGTACTGCAAATTTTAAATATTTAGAGCGTTACAAAATTCGGATTACAGAGATGTTTATTCGACTATAAATAGCAAAAATTCTTTATATAGACGCACTTATGCATACATCATACTGCACAGCAATCATAGTTGAAGTCAGTGGCGTAGCGTGAGTTACTTGCGCCCGGATGCGAGATGCTCATTTGGCGCCCTCAGCCTCCGTGTTAACCATCTTTGAATCCTCAAATAAGGAGAATTAATCCGATTGACACCGCTCTTAATGCCCACAGTCAAATTGGACAATTAAAAGTAGAATTATTAAACATTTAAAACAGCTCATATTTTGTCTAAGAACATTTGAATAAATATAAACTGCATGGTGATTTAATTTTAGTTGTTATGTATCTTTTATGTATTGTTTATTTTTCTTGATTCCCTGACTATTCAAAATTACACTGAGTGGGACATGCCACGATCACTCAGTCAGATGAGACTAAATTATAAGAAGTCTTCGTCAAATTATGAATATAAGATGAAGTTATCTTGTCAATGTGGCGCCCCCACAAAAGTCGAGTACAATATTTCTGATTTTACGCCCCTCTTTACCTGCGCCCGGATGCGGCCGCATCCATGCGCATTCCCCCTAGCTACGCCTCTGGTTGAAGTAAGATGAGTTTCGATTCGATCAAAATATAGTCCCATTGAACAATGAAACATCAAGCAATCAAGCACTGGACAAGTTTCAATTTTACAAACACCGCGCTTTACATGAGATTCTTGTAATAGCTGCTCATTTACCTTAACGCTCCTGACAACTGGCAAAACCAAACCTTGTACTTTCTTTCAATCATAGCCCATCAACGACGTGCAGAATGCTCATTTCTGATATTTGCACTCAAGCAAGGTTTCACTGAAGTTTTTTTTCACAACTAAGCTAATGTAAAAATGTTTTCAATTTTCAAAAGATTCTCAAACAAGCCGGTATGAGAAGTGACATCGTAAAAAAACCTTTAGACAGGATAAATATTCGTGAATTTTGTATTGATCTTTCCTCTCAAAATCGAGTTCAAAATACGGAGATTTCGTGAATACAAGTAGGCCGATATCAGATTTGCAATTGGTCAGATAATGTTTTCAACTACTCATTGATTGTAATTGCAACAATTTAAACACAAGTATGGCAGTCAGAGTGATCTACAGGGAACGAGGCCGAAAATGAGACAATCACAGAATGATGCACATCCTAAGACTTCTACGAAACCGAGTTCAAGCGAAGAACGCTCATACATGTAGGATAATGGAAAGCCCTCGCTATCAAAAAGCAAATGCAATTATCACGAACATTGCATATACAACTTGTGTCCCTACAAAATACAATAGAGTCTTCATGAAAATTGGACAACCCTCACAAAAAAATGCAAACGACTTGCAGTTTGCAGTCCCAACATGTTACAACCTACTATGTGAGGGAGAATACAGAAGACATTTGAGACCAGCTAAAAATAGCAGAAGTGTGGTGTCACTAATAGACAATCTTACGAAATACTTGAGAATCTGACTAAAATCTTACGGTCGTAGGATACAATCTCATTTCTTTTGTCTGTCGTGCACAAGATTATCAGCAAAACCTCGAGATATTTTTATCGAAGGTTGTCGTGTGTATCTTGCATCATTACTTGCGCATCGACTACTTCAAGCGCTGCTATTCAGACACGCTCTTCCTTGTGTTTGCAGGAGATGCGACTTCGGTTATCAAACACATATGCACATATGTTTGCATACTTTGGTCTATTCATATCAAACAACATATGCCTAGCAATGAGCTGCTACATGCCATAACTAATTCAGACTGGAACACAGGCCTCCTGCCTGCATGATGTTTCACGCATCGATGCCGATGAATTATGCCCATTGATGCTGTGCTTGAGCTGGATGTTAATCAAGTTTCTAATCTGTAAGTGAAATTTTGTGTTTGAAATTATTTATTCGTTGAATCTTGAAATCGGCTACTTGAATTATCATTGATATACACAGTTTTAAGACACCTGTCCATAATCGGTACAAATGATTTAATGGACCTAAAAAGCCTATCATGCAGACGTGTGAATTGTGATGTTTACGGTGAATTGGCTCTAAAAAATCTTGGGGATTCCGAATGGAATTCCCGTGTCACGTGCGTTAAATTTAGTAATCCTAAACGGCGCTCGAGGAGACTTGCTCTGTTTTCTATGGTTTGCGAGTCATACAAGCAAAAATGTATATCATCTCATTCATAATTTGCTCCTCAGTTTGACTTTACTATAATTTTTCTTGATGTCTGTAATCCTTTTAACTGCATTACTGACTTAATGTTGTCTCAAGAGAACGATTAGCGCATGATTCATGAATGTGAGACCGACGACGCCTTCAACTGATAGTGTAGTGTTGCTGCCATCACTTAACTGATAGTGTGTTTTCCTTGCGTGTGTCAGCAGTTGAGTTCACGATTTCCACTAGGCACTTGTGTCTCTGTTTCTTTCTTCATCTTCGCGATGGAAAACTACCGCTATGTACTCCTGTTGAGGATAATATTCCATCTTGGATTTTGTTATTTCAGAGTAGTCATCACCGAATTCAGACGTGAGTAGCAAACACATCTGGGTCATTTTCAGATAAATGGGCCAATTCGATTTTGAAAATACGAAAAAATAAAGTATCTCAAAATTTCTAGTCCTATCAATATCTGATAAATACATGGTATGAAGGCATCATCTGCAAAAAATTAGAACTAGGAAGTTCTTAGTTAAATTTTTACAGCATGTTGAAAATAACTAGGAAAAACATTACGTAATATTAGCAAAAACAATTGAGATTCGAATGAATAGTACTAATATTCTGATTGACGCATTAGTTTCCATCTTAATTGTCAGTAAGAGGTTACTGAATACGTCTGAAGTGGTTTGATACTCTCAAGTGGTATTGCATCCATTTCGTTTGAAGAAATATCATATTATATTAATGATTTTGACGGCACACTTATGTATATTATTATTATTTTGTAGTTATATGTAAGGTTAATACGTTAACAAAGGCATTAAAAAGCACTTTGAGCTACCATACAACGATATAATAACAAAATTTGGTCGTACAATTGGGCAATTCCCTCATAATCTAACTGAAGTCCTCGATAAGGCTTCAAGTTGAACGTGACGAATGTTACACGATTTGTATACGCTTATAATAAGCTTATTAGCCCAAATTAAGCATAACTTTTGTCAAGAATCATTTATGGTATGTACACTACGTAAGAGTACATGTCTTTAAGTAAAACAGATTCGTATTGCAGTGAATAAAAAATTCTATTAACTCTACATACAAACATCAAAAGTACAAAATACTTGAAGTATTCATAATCGTATTCTCTTACAAGCCAGTTATTGATCAAGCTTCAACACTGTTTTAATATTGAAGACGTAGTCGCTCTTGATTACGATGCGAGTTTTGTCATTGAATGTACCATAAGCATATGCTGTACGTGGAAGGGCAAATAAACAACACTTAACTGGCACAAATGTTTGAGAGTCAGACAATTCTTGATAATTTATCCTAGAATCTACCTTACTAAAGTAGGATCCATGGATTACATTAGTACCTCTTTTGTATTCATTTCCACAATCATCTCTCGACTTCCTTGCAAGTTGAGACAAAGAATGAACTTTGAACAAGTAAAAGTTCTCATAGTCCTCGTCATCTGCTTTCAGAACGATGACGTCCTCATTTTGAGGAGGTACTTTTTTCAATACTTCGACTTTTGGGTGGAAATCAATGTCATCACAGGGGCAGTCAAAGTATTTGCCCATGACACATTTATCACAACAGCAAGATAATTTGCGAACGATAACATGATACGGAACTCCAATTCCTATAACAGAATGGATCTGCATCGTTGAGGATATCGATGAGATATCTTGTGACAATGTGGCGAGACTATTCTTAGCGGCGTCAAGATCAGCGTCAGAAATGGTGAAAATCTGAATTTGTGAATTTGTTTGGAATTCCTTAGCCCATGACTGGAATTCAGCAAATGTCTGAATTATGTGTTTGCCGTGCTTCACCGAGTTATCCGCCTCTCTCTTAATCACTGCTCCGATTCCATCGCATGGACCCTTACCATGTGATGACTCAAAGAAACTCCATGTTGCAGACAGATCGAAGACTTTCTCGAAGCATGAAACGACAGCAAAGATACTTTTGTTACGGTATTGTGAAGTTGGGCTATCTGTTAAGAAATGCACCCGCTTTATCTTTCCATTTTCTTTCAGTTGGTGAATAAAAGAAGTTATGATTGCAAAAACCATGCTTGCGGAATGCTCAAGCTCACCAGATATGGCACAATGTGAAGCGCTATGTACTTCTCCGTCATCAGATCTAAAGTAGGCAACGAGAGGATGAATAGTTACTTGCGACTGCGACCAGTAAGCGCTTTGTACCTCGTCATTTGAACTGCAGCAGTAATTCTGTGCAAAATCCATGTGTATAAGAACCTCAGATGTGTTAAGCTTCTCCTTCAAGTTTCTCACAAACTTGAACTGATTGTAGACGCGGTTTACGTGATGTTTGAAAACGGGAACGGCTTCAACGAAAAGTTGAAGAAAATCTTCATATACAAGAGTTTCTGAAACTAGTCTAACCTTAGACCTACCATTGGCATCTTTCACATTATCCCATTTATTGAAAGTTATCGTTTCAGAGTGCATTCCTGAGGATTTAGTCAGTATGAAAGACAGAAGATCAAACGCGTCTGAGCTCTGAGCTACTTCATCAATGCATTCAAGAAACTTATCAGGGTTATTTGAGACGATATCAAACCCGTTTTCCTTCAATGATTTCAGCAAAAGAGCAAAATTCTGATGGTATTTGCACAGACAAGTCGTTCGGTTAAAGAAGTTCACCAGTTTGATATTAGCCGGACGGAGTCTTGTAAACGTTGTGTAACATAATTTCAAAGAAGGATTTTCGCTGGAGAATTTCTTATAAAAATTTTTCATATAGTCTGTAAGAAAACGCTTCTGAATACGATCCTTATCTATTGTCACGGTGTCCTTTTTTCCAGGACATACGCGCGAAACTTCATCACGATAAAAAAAATCTACTACTGATTTTCCAATCAAAACTTTCGTTTGCGTACGAAGTTTGCGAACAAAGATGGTATTTTTGGATGCTGAAGTTTTTGAACATCTTTTTGAAAATCTCATTGTCTTGCGAGCCATATTATTGTACCGATATTTTTTCATTATTCTACCGGAAAGAATCCTACCTACACTGGATCCTTTCTTAGTACTATCCATTGAACGACTCTCTTTGATTTCAGATACTACTGACTCATTGAAAACTAAAGTTTTTATCAGATTTGGTGGCAAAGATGATGTTGATAGGCCGGCAGCTTGAAACTCATTTGTAAGTTTGGTCTTAGGTGAAGAATGTACTTGTGAGTCGAACCCACCAAAATCAGTTTCCGTCATCACTTGCTTTTTTTGTGATACTTTTAATCGAGTTCTCTCAAGTTGCTTCTTTGTTCTATTATACTTCTGCTCCAATCGACCGTTTGTTCGAAGAAGTATTCTGATTTTCCTTCCAGCACGTGAATTGGCACGGGAAATTCTCTTCATGGTCATCTTCCTTCTATGATCCTCGACCTCCTGAAAAAATAAAAAAATCGAATTAACTCAGACAAAAATTATTAGAATATGGCATTTAAATTCTTACCTGAGCTGATTCTTCTTTACAATTTTTACTGCGATACTTTTGTACACGTGATGCAACCGTTTTCCTCCTTTGTTTGAACTTCCGTAAACCGAGAACACGAACAGGAACGTAGTTTTTCTTTTGTCTCTCGCGATTTTTTTCTTTATATGCTAAATCATGTTTCCTTTTTCCTCGGTATCTTTTTGAACGTTCAGCAGGCGTCAGGGGCATCTGAAATGAGAAAAATCATTATATAAATGATACAATATAAAAACAATACAGTTAAAGAAAGATTAACTAGATTTCTCTGATTCTGTAACATTCGTCGCGTGACGAATGTTACCGTGATGAATGTTACATTTTTATAGTTTGTCTAAGATTGTGAAAAAACTTAAAACATTTCAGTCCGTTCAAAAAGTGCTATTGCGAGATGTCATAAAGATCAAAGTTTTACGAAAATATTGATCTTCTTGCAAAAGCTTATCTATGTCAAATCTCCGTGACGAATGTTACATTCTTAACCAATCTACCTGACTTACCCTAAAACAATAACGTTTGTCTGGTTTTTCACTTATTTCTAGTCAAAAAAGTAGATAGATTTTATTTCTACACTTGTTGGACTTCAGAAAAATGTACATAGATTGTTTCTAACACGAGTTTATAAACATGTTGAATGGAATTATTGTTATGGTGACGAATGTTACACCAAAGTTGGTGACATGTACTCTATGACGGATTTTTTTAATGAAAGTGGAGATCTGAAATTAACTTAATCACTTAATGAATCTACGATACGTGTAAAGAAAGTTTGTACATCACAGAAACTACTTACCTCAACTGATGCTCGTCAGGTTGGCCGCGAAATTGCAAACAATAGCTGGTGACATTCACTTTTCATGCCGATTGACGTCGACATTGAGCTACAGCAACCAATAAACGAACGCTAAGCGAATTCTTCCCTAACGTCGGAAGTGGGTGAGGTGGTTATCTGACATTGACAGTAGAAGAAACAGAATCGATATTTAATCTAATGAATAAAGTACTGGTGACACGATTTTCACGAATTGGCCCATTTATCTGAAAATGACCCATCTATGCAAAGTAAAAACAAATTCTGAGCCATCCATTCGAAGACTGTCCTCAAAATGCCAAATAAGCGAAAAATTAATGGCTGATAATTAATTATTCGTGATCGTTAATAAGTCAAAAAGGGAGAACATGCAAAATTCGAAAAATAGTAGAATTAACACAATTAGGCGGTCCCTAGTGAACTGCTAGCCAGTCAGAAATCAAGAGTGTTGTCAAATTCTATACTTGATGCCAAACGATGCGGGAATTTGACATTCTGATAAAGGTGATATATTCTCTTTATTTCTGGATGGTTGACATGCAGTTTGATAGTTACCACACCTATTTATGTGATTGATGTACTCTGAATATGGTATTTTTTTAATTTTTGATAGAAAAAAAATTGAAATTGGAACTGAGTAAAATGATAGGCCTATAACACACAAAAGTGAGAAATAATTTCGTGGGTTGAAGGACTATGCTTGATTAATTATTATTTAATGTGCTTTATTCAGTAACGAGAATATCGTCGCCCTTTTTTGGAATATGTCTAATTAAGTTAACGCTAGTTATATTAAATAGGACTACAATATAAGTGGTCGCGTCGTCGAAGGTAGGTTATAGTGTAAGGAAAAGGTTTGTTTTTCTAATTTAAACATTTTAATTTGCATATATAAGTTTGCATGTCGTTGTCGCATTATCAAGTTATCATATTTCATCTGTTTAATTAATCAAAGGCTGAATTAATAAGCATGTGGTTTGGAAGAGAGGACACTTCGAATCAAGAAGAAATATTTAAAGATGAAATTCGTGTCTTGATTGATTAATACTTAAGCAACCTCATTTTTATTAGTCAAATTATTATGAATTGACTGTCATAAATTCGACCATACATGTTTTATGGAAGCGCGGAAGAAAAAAGGTAATGATGTGTTCAGTGGCGTTGGCGTTCCCTCCACTCGGCATAGGAATACTATTTCTATACCAAACACTTTTATGTTACAACTTTAATTTTCCTAAAAGCTGAATTTTTATAACAATATCTTGAACATTTTTTAAGGTCAAGTGAATGTGCACATGAGAAGTTGATTGCTCATGTCGCTTAACCGCCTTACTCAAGGAGCTGAGATCACTATATCCCCTCTCTGTCCAGACCTTATTTTCTCGAGAAAAAAAGGAAGCAAGGCCAACAGCTTCTTATGTTTCTCATGGCCGGTCAGCCACTCACATGTTTGAAACTTTGATGCATTAAAATGTTTTGTGTATTTCTTACTTTTTTTCTCTGTGAGTACTTTCAATTTTATATCAAGTGTTGGCATACCTTGCTTGACGACTGTCATCTTTTCAGCATATTCCCTTAGGACGAAAGGCGTGGTTATGATCTCATCTGCAGCACTAAACATAGAGTCACGTCAATCACGTAAAAACAAATCATGGAATTCTACCGAATCTGGGTGTTCGAGTCAGATGCGTTACTCTGCATTCATTGGAGAGCGTTCATCATCTGATCGCAGTCTTGTCTGAACGCAGTCATCTGCTATTGCTGAAGTAGTGGCCTCTCTGACATAAACACAGATCTAGAAAGGGATCTAGATTTCTAGATTTCTAGATCTGTGGACATAAAGCGAATCCAGGAACAATTGGGTTGCGCTTCCCTTACTATATTTAGGTACCACGCCTCGATCAAGAATTGCGTAGAATTTCATTGCAAAAATTGGAGAAGGTAAAGCATCATGTCTATCGGGAAAGCCAATATGGGCGCGGGCGCGTGCGCTTGCTCTCACACGCACACAACTCTCTTTCGCTCTGTCTGAACATCAATGCTCCGTCTGAACACACGACTGGCTTGGGTGTCTAATTGTTCGAAGAAAACAGCTGTGATTCAAGCACGTGCTGCAAAACTGTTCACTCTGAGGTTGAGCGTCTGATTTTGAGACGGAAAGCTGTGCACAGCTATCACGAGAAGCTATCGAATTTAAATGAATGATGACACTTTCATTTTTATAATTGTTGGAAAATAATTTTTGAGGATGCGCCGAAGGCCTCGCAGGTACGGAGAAGACGCCACTGGATGTGTTTCAGAACCTACTTGATTGAGGTTGTTATGTATACTATACATGTACAAACCTTACTCTTGTCATCGTGTAAACATATATTCAGTCATACAGGTATTATGACTGAATATGGCACTTATCGAATTTCCCTCCATCAATCGCGATCATAGCACGTTATTTAGCATGATCAAGCAAATACTAATATCAAAGATAGATTACACTTCTTAATGTTAATATCTGGAGGCAACATCTCTAGAATCACTCTTCACTCTAAACCAGCACCTCCTAAATCACACACTAAAGCAAGACACTATTCGTAACTAATAAAAAATCCTAAAGCAAAATGTTTTAGGAGGCTAGCGCACTAGGGTTATTGTTCTCTTTAGTATGTCAGCATTCTATTTCGCGCAACCTCCTAAAATTCTAGTGTGTGGCGCTTTAGGATGCAGGTTTACTCGATTTTAGGAGGTGATGGTTTACACATTCAGTTGCACATCTAAGGGTCTACATAATAACGGGGATTGTATGAATAAGCGTTCAATCCTAATAACGCACTGGACTGAAGACCGGCGAATTGTTTTAGCTTGATAGATGAAGGTTGTGTGCACTTGGATAAAACTAGCGGCATTCCATGACGAGCTCGCCTAATCACGTTCAATCAAAATTAGACCGATTATGGTCTAGATGGCACGCTGAGTACAAGCCATGTACTTTCTCTGAATTCCTTTTGTTGAAATCGAGTGTTCGTGACGCACATACAAGCTCGCAAACTCTTTGAACCATTTCCCGTTTCTATCACCGTAACCGCAACGTCCCATGAACAATTGAGAACCAGTGTTTTCATCCCCGATATCGGCATTCTATGTTGGCAGTCGCTTGTGATTTTAGATGCCGGTGAATTCCTCCAAGGATCGGTGAGTAAACTTGCATTACTGTAGTGTTCATGAGCTGTCCTTTGAGCCTATCTGTTATGATCTTGTCCAGCCAGCTTGATGGCATCCTAGGCTATGACTACTCCTCTTTCTCTTTTACTCAAGACGAATACTTCTCCGTTCAAAGCGGTGGTACCGCTTGACCACAGAATCTCTCCGGTGTTCATCTGTCCCTTGCCCTTCCAACTCATTTCTAAAATAGCTAGAATGTCGCACTCATGTGGCTTCAGCTCCACACGCATGTATAGCATTATTCATAACGCATGTATAATGAAAAATATCTGATTTCTAAGAGTCAAGATCTCGGATTGACATTGCCAGTGAGTGTGGCCGAGTTGTTATTTATTTTTCCATCGTCTTTACTTGACATTCAAATTCAACCTTCACCGCACTGAATTGCTACAATCAGAGCAAACAGAATGAAATATTTTGTCAGCAACTGAACCAATTCAGTATCCTACAAATAGACGCGAAGGCTGCTCTGTAATCTAATTTTAATTTGCATGTAATGCAACTGAAATCATAGAGTGTGGTAACTTACACTGACAAATATGTCCTTCATTACCACATTGGATTAAAAAAGCTGTTATTTTCATATTCGAGTGCATTGTAGCAAATTTTCTGATGAATAACAATGTCGTTGAGTTACAAATTGGTGAATCTAATGAATCCAAAGCACTTAATCCATTGCAAGTTGTTTTCCAAATGTTAAAGACAATGGCAATAGCTCTAAAAACAAAAATTGATTAAAAAATCGGCCGAAATGAAGATTAGTTTTTGATTTTTTGTTTCTGACAGAAGCAGACGATTTATAATTTTTATCCCTGAGTGTTATGTGGTGCTTACGTTGAGAAATTGTGCTTGACTTTCAGTTGAACCTGCAAATATCTGCACTGTGTTGGAAGATATCCAAATAAGACAAATCCAGTGTCCGATATACTTCCGAAATGAAGGATGCGGATAATTCCCTTTCATGCGAGAGATGATTTATCAATTGCCATTCTAATGTGCATGTTGAAGGTTCACTTGAGCTGACGCTTCGACAAACTCTCAATGAACTGTGTCGTGTAGGAGATTCATTTCCATTCGAGTGCAGTCGCCTTAACTATTCTGCAGTTCCGGTTTACCAATGGTAGTGGCAAATCAGTGTCGTGAGATGAATGATTCGTCGATAATGATTCGAATTAATTTGGATCATCAATCGGTTAATTTATGATAGTTGCTGTCTCAGATACCGAGTTTCTATTCACCTCTTCACGTCTCGGTGACAACAACAACAGAAATGGGCATTTATGAAGATGTTTTGCGCAATTACGTCGGCGTATGTGGAAAATGGCAGCTGATCACCTTTATAGCTTGCAACTTTGCCATTTTCGCCAACTTCTCTCATTTTCAGCCGTTTGCCGCTCTAACTCCTCCCTTTGACTGCCTCAATGGACCCAAGAATCGGCGTTACTTGAAAAATACCACCGATTGGGTTTGTCCAGTGAATGATGACTGCATCACTGTGTTCGATCACAAAAAAGTCGATTTCCGTTGGTCTTTCCCGGAACAATTCAATCTTGTTTGCAAACAAAAATACTTTATACCTCTCTCAGCTTCGTTTTATTTTGTCGGAACTATCATTGGAAGAATTGTCGGCGGATACGCCGCGGATTATTTCGGTCGATTCCGTGTTTTCATCGTCTCAAGTGTTTTGACATTTGTTGTCGGTGTTTCAGTTGCCCTGGCTAGGAATATTTGGATTTTCAGTTTCCTCAGGTCACTCGTTGGTGTCACTTCAAATGCTAGTATTGTCTCATCGGTTGTTTTATGGTCTGAAATGACGGATGGGAAGTACCGAAATACATTTGGATTATTTTTTGGTATTCATAAGGCTGTGATAGTTCCAATGTTCATGACAGTCACTGCATTCTTGACACAAGACTGGCGCATTTTTCATTTCTCGATATCAGTATCGTTCGGTCTTGCGATTTTCTATCCATTGATTTTGGATGAAAGTCCGTGGTGGCTTTTGACCGTCGGTAGAACTAAGACTGCGGTAGAAATTTTGAAACGAGCTATGAAGATGAACGGTAAAGAAGAAAATTGCTCTGAAGAGACAGTGGCTCTCATAGAAAAACAATTGGAAGATGCCTATTTAGTACAGGAAACCCCACACTCGCTGTCTGAACATCGTTCAATTGCATTAATGACTCGGGCCTATCTTCGGAGAAGATTTGTACTTTTCCTCATTATTTGGTTTGTCATCATGACAGAATGCACTGGCCTCTCCTACTATTCGATCCGCATGGAAAACAGCAATCCGTATGTCATCGCAATTGTTGGAAGCACCTTCGCATTGCCAGGGCTTTTCCTCAAACAATACCTTTACACCATTATGAACAGAAAATGGCCATTAATGGGAATATTCATCTCCACAGCACTCATCTGCATGGTAGATGCCATTCTGCGAGCTTGTCATATTGTTGGGATGGTCAATGCTATTCTGGCTACAGTTGCATTTGGACATATACTTGCTGCCCAGAGCATGTGTTATACCTTTACTGCTGAGGCCTTTCCAACTCTTCATCGCAGCACTGCTATGGGACTAGCTACAGGCCTCGGGCGTTTGGGATCTGTCCTGGCCCCATTTGTCGAGCGTCTTGATGAATACATTCGTCCATCGATGCCAATGGTTGTATTCACACTGATGAGCGCATTGGCTGCTTTATGTGTCACTCTGATTCCTGATTCTGAGATAGAGGAAGAGGAAGCATTGATTCGAAAGACGAGCAGCAGTTCGAGCACAAACAGCGAAGAAAAGTGACGAAACAAATCTTTATGAAGACGAATTGTTATATCATTAGGCGTGTAATAACCAAATGCAAGTTAGAAAATTGTCAGCTTTGAATATACAGATATTATGGATGTTTTCATCATTGTTTTCTTTCTCACTGGGATGCATAGAAATTCAACTTCCCGTCAGTGTTATTACCGCGGGTCCCGCTCTCGTAAAACTGACAGATCGCTCTTAAACCGGCGTTAGGCTTGCCGGGGGTCCCGCTCTCGTGAAAAACTGACAGATCGCTCTTAAACCGGCGTTAGGCTTGCCGCGGGTTCCGCTCTCGTAAAACTGACAGATCGCTCTTAAACCGGCGTTAGGCTTGCCGCGGGTTCCGCTCTCGTAAAGCTGACAGATCGCTCTTAAACCGGCGTTAGGCTTGCCGCGGGTTCCACCGATAAGTTGTGAAATTCATGCAATAAATAAAGTAAAAACCACACTAGCAGGGAAGAATGTTGTTCGAATTGTTCTTTCAGATGGTCATAATCATGAAATGAATGAAAACAGCTTCACCTACGCGTACACTAAAAGATAAAAATGACGAAGTTAAGAGGTAAGAAAAGAACAGAGCTTGCCGACGGAGGAGGGGCGGAATGACATGTGCAAGGCGGCTCAGACATCTAAGATGAAACATTTCCAACACCGCGAACAACGAGATTAGCAATATGAGTATCTACATCAATGAGGCCGGAATTCAGATTGACAGCATTGTCGGGATGGGATCTTAGTACAGAGGATTCCAACCCAGTGATTTGTTGTTTTCATTGCTCCGTAATTCATTTGTACAGTTCATGTATGAGACAGTTAACCTCAAAAAACTGATGTCAGGAGAGGGACTCGAACCCCAGACAGTCGCTATCTAGGCGAATGCTCCACCATCATGACATTGACAGTGCAGACCAAAAACAGACGCTGGTGTCTTAATGGGGAATAAGAGATTTATCATTTCATTTTGGTAAGAACTCTGAAAGGATTTGAAATTAGAGCCTCAAATATATTTAGGAGAAATTGTCCACCGGATACATGTAGTATGAGGTACATGTAGGCCTAGGTCTAATATAATTAATATCAAACACAACTGGTTCACAAGTCAATAGGCCTACTAACTACTTTCGTAACTTTGTACCGGTACCGTACAAGAATTACCGCAGAATTTGTACCAAAATTAGAAATAAATCTATCAGTAAGCAACTGTAGCAGTTAGCAATTTTGACAATACAGCTTTCCCAGGCATTAATCGCGATTAAAAAAGCTTGCTTGATTAATTGCATCTCAAATGTACGGTACCGTAATTAAAGTGTCTCTAAATGCTATTACCTTTCCAATACAACTCGAAAATAGTCGAGCTAGCAAAATTGCCAACAAAATGGGACTTTTTGGGACTTTCGGTTTGTCCCGGGAAAAATCCCGGTATCCCGGGATTCGAAGAAGCTTTGTCCCGAATTCCCGGGATCTGAAATTTTCCCGGGAATTCCAAACACTAATTCCAACACTTTTCTAGTATGGAAGTTATTGCAGGGATAGATCAAGTGGGCGCTGCTAAAATTAAACGAGTGGTCATTATGTATACAGAAATGCACTTATAAAGAATTGTTCATATTATGATTACGAATGTCATTTGTTTTATTCATTTAACTACAAGTGGTAGACTGTAAACTGTGCGATACCAAAGCTACTTACGAAACCGATGTACAAAAGGAGAATAACAAAATGTACGAAAGGGCTACTGTCTGTGCTTACCCTGTGGGAACGCATCTTGCTAATATCAACAGATTATCTGGCGAGGTAGCGATTTTGTGGATAATTTTTTTAAAGGTTCATTTTCGTGTGAAAACTATCTCCGCATGTGAAAATGGTCATCATCTATCCAAAAACATGTGTAAAATTCAAAACGACGGTTGGCGAAAAAGTTGCTATAATTAGTTGGTAGATATTTGTTTACTAATGCGAGGAAATTTTTCGCCAACCGGCGAAATCGTGGATATTGTAGCAACTAATTAGTGGTAAGTAGTAATGTTCGTATATAACCTTTACATGAAAATATATTGTGTACTCAGTCTGATCTGATAAAAAAGGATCTTTTTTAATTCACGAAGGCTTAAACTAAAAAAGCATCTATCTTCCATAAATGTCGCAGTAAATACTATTATATTATTCAAATATTTGTCATTGTTGTAAATTATTGAATGTCAAGAGATGTTATAAAAATCGATATAAGCGGATTCTCTATATTCTTATCATTATCAAAGAATGATAGTCTGCACTTATTTCTTAGATTGATTAGCCATATGCGGGTGATGGTGAGGAGGTGAGGGAGAAAATAGAGCCTCGGCTGAAGAGGCGGATTACTAAAGAAAATAAGAGAGAAAGTCAAAAGTAAAAGGTGGCATACAGAGCGCGAATTCGCGAATTGCGCCAGCGAATATGCTAAAAATTATTACTGAACTATTGCATGGTAATATGTAGCTGATTATCTGCCAGCTTTTCGCCAGATTCGTTCCCACAGGGTTATACCTAACATAAGCTGCATAATTAATAATTGAGAAAAAATATGACCTAACCAGCGATTGGCTTTCCTATTGAATGACAAAGTACTCTACAGTTTACAGTGTAGTGCCTTAACATTACATTCATACAATACATTGTATGCAAATTGGAAAATAGGCAGTTAGGAATCTGTAGATATCTTGGATGCAATAATCCGTGTTCTCCAACTTATTGGGACACATAGACATCCGACTTCTCGCTTTTGTTTTATTTACTAAAATATGCAAGCAGTCCTATAATCTGCATCATGAACGAAATATAAATGAAAACTGAATATCTTGCTGCCGGAGTCTTAAATTAGCCGGCATGAATTACAGGCTTATCTACCTGTATGTATGCGCATATGTATAATTCAAGGACTTTACAGCAACGCTTTCAGTATTCACTTTTATTCTCATGATTAGCAATGGAGACTGGAAACTAGAATTGGAACCAGTTGTTTGTTGTTGGCCATTTCATGCGACATAGACTCCGATCTAGACCAATAGTAGCTGTAGATTCTTGTCGTAGCTCTACCTATACACAACGGCCTGGAGCGCATCGAAATCGCTGGTGGGGAGGGAATAATTCGGTCTCCCTCCTTATCTTCTAAATCATTGCTCTAAATTTCATCAAATTCAGGTCACAACACATTCAATGTGCAAGCA
Source organism: Prostheceraeus crozeri (assembly GCA_907163375.1). NCBI lineage: Eukaryota > Metazoa > Platyhelminthes > Polycladida > Euryleptidae > Prostheceraeus > Prostheceraeus crozeri. The sequence continues at coordinate 109,205 of CAJQUW010004394.1, read as the reverse complement.
TTCTAATGGTGGTATTCAATTTCCACAGATTTTTGAAATTTATAGAATTTTGGCCATAAATCTCCTTGATAAGAGCTGTGAAACTGGTTAAATGTACTACTTAGAAGTTATTCATGATAACTAAGAGATATTGTTCAAGACATGCAACTCAAGCGTGCGTGTACGTGTATGTATATGAAAAGTGGAAGATCTTCAAAAATAATCCTTTCCATCGATTTGCAAAATGTTGTTCTACAGTTCTGAATAGCTTTAAAAGTCGCAAATCACATTTTGTGAGCCTTTTGATGGTGCGTTTTTTCATGACAAAAAGCAGTAGCTTGGTGAACAATATAACAAGTTAAACGTATCCACTGCAATGACGTAAACAAAGAGAATGATGCGTTCTAACAAAACAAGATTAATAATTTGGAGTAAATTCTTGTCAACACGAAAATAAAGCGCGACTTGAATTGTCAAACACGACTGTGTTCATGTTCTTCGGGTCGTGTACGTGTATCGAACGCACATCTCTAGTACAAACCCACGGAGAGAATTTTGACACAGCAGGAGAAGAAGCCGAAGTTCCTTCGTGTCCATCCATTTTTTAATCTCCTTCTTGATATCTGATAAAGTTCAAATAACTGTGGATTTTGTGAGATAGCATGCACACCACAATGTGATTAAAGGGGCCCTATAATAGCAAATTTCAGTCGTAAAAACTATATTTAGGTATTTTGATGGAGTTGCTGATCTTTAGGTAGAAAATACGTTTTTGATGATTAATATAAAATGTCAATGTCTCTGTAGTTATCACAAATGTACTTTATCAGTCTATTGCATAATTCTTTGACTCTTTAAAAGTCAGTTAATTCAACAGCAAGTGCATTTGAATGTACATGGGTTCGTCTACAGTTGACAGCAACGCAAAACTTTTACGACGAACTCCGTGCTGTGCTACATAGAATGATGAATGAAGTTTAATCCGCTATAAAACACATTCTGAAGTGTGACATTTTCTGAAAGTAGACAAACTATTCATCGTTAGTCCAAAATTTTGATTAGAGACAAAAAATCGAAGTTTAAGAAGTCTGATTAAAGTCTCAGATATTTTCATTCGACTTCCTTTCACTCTCACCCATCGATAAATCCATTCAATCTGATGAATTCAAGGCCTGAGGAGGGCTCAGTGAACCCCTTTTATGAACTATCAGTTTTCTTCATGGTCTACTTGCTGAAATTGTTTTCAAACACCAAGAAAATTAAATTTAGATAAAACAGTGCTGCATGCTTTATAGCTGAGCGATAGGCACTTCTGTTCTTTTCAGTGTCGCTTGGCCTTCTGGGCAAGCATTGCATGATTTATTCATTGATTATTATTGCTATGATAACTGATGTGTGGTGGTGAGGGTTTGACCCTGTCAATTGACACAGTCGCATAAGTGGCTCACAGCTCAGTTGGTAGAGCCGAAGGCTAGTTAACCTTGGTCGTAGGTTCGAATCCTACCGGCCGCACATCTTTTGCATGACAGTTTGATTTATCGTTTATTTATTTTCATTGTTTTTAAATGAAAAAAACACTGTCCGAGATGTTCGAGTCGGTCTGGTCAGCCGGCCAGAAAGCAGCCGAGATGCTCGAGTCGGTCTGGTCAGGCGGCCAGAAAGCAGCCGAGATGTTCGAGTCGGTCTGGTCAGGCGGCCAGAAAGCAGCCGAGATGCTCGAGTCGGTCTGGTCAGGCGGCCAGAAAACAGCAGAGATGTTTGAGTCGGTCTGGTCAGGCGGCCAGAAAAGAACCGAGATGTTCGAGTCGGTCTGGTCAGGCGGCCAGAAAGCAGCCGAAATGTTCGAGTCGGTCTGGTCAGACATAGGCCGGCAACCAGCCGAGATGCTCGAGTCGGTCTGATCAGGCGGCCAGAAAGCAGCCGAGATGCTCGAGTCGGTCTGATCAGGCGGCCAAAAAGCAGCCGAGATGTTCGAGCTGGTCTGGCCAGGCGGCCAGACAGCAGCCGAGATGTTCGAGTCGGTCTGGTCAGGCGGCCAGAAAGCAGCCGAGATGTTTGAGTCGGTCTGATCAGGCGGCCAGAAAGCAGCCGAGATGTTCGAGTCCGTCTGGTCAGGCGGCCAGAAAGCAGCCGAAATGTTCGAGCTGGTCTGGCCAGGCGGCCAGACAGCACACGAGATGTTCGAGTCGGTCTGGTCAGGCGGCCAGAAAGCAGCCGAGATGTTTGAGTCGGTCTGATCAGGCGGCCAGAAAGCAGCCGAGATGTTCGAGTCCGTCTGGTCAGGCGGCCAGAAAGCAGCCGAAATGTTCGAGTCGGTCTGGTCAGGCGGTCGGCAACCAGCCGAGATGCTCTAGTCGTTCTGATGAGGCGGTCGGCAACCAGCCGAGATGTTCGAGTCGGTTCGGCGAGGTGGTCTTCAACCAGCCGAGATGCTCTGGTGGTTCTGGTCAGACATAGTCCGGCAACCAGCGGAGATGTTCGATTCGGTCTGATCAGGCGGTCGGTAACCAGCCGAGATGTTTAAGTCGGTTTGGTGAGGCTGTCGGCAACCAGCCGAGATGTTCGAGTCAGTCTGGTCAGGCATATGCCGACAACCAGCCGAGATGTTCGAGTCGGTCTGGTCAGGCGGCCAGAAAGCAGCCGAGATGTTCGAGTGGGTCTAGTCAGGCGGCCGGAAAGCAGCCGAGATGTTCGAGTCGGTCTGGTCAGGCGGCCAGAAAGCAGCCGAGATGTTCGAGTCGGTCTGGTCAGGCGGCCGGAAAGCAGCCGAGATGTTTGAGTCGGTCTGGTCAGGCGCGCCGAAAGCAGCCGAGGTGTTCGAGTCGGTCTGTTGAGGCGGTCGGCAACCAGCCGAGATGTTCGAGTCGGTCTGTTGAGGCGGTCGGCAACCAGCCGAGATGTTCGAGTCGGTTTGGCGAGGTGGTCGGCAACCAGCCGAGATGTTTGAGTCGGTTTGGTGAGGCGGTCGGCAACCAGCCGAAATGTTCGAGTCGGTCTGGTCAGACGTATACCGGCAACCAGCCGAAATGTTCGAGTCCGTCTGGTCAGGCGGTCGGCAACCAGCCGACATGTTCGAGTCGGTCTGGTGAGGCGGTCGGCAACCAGCCGAAATGTTCGAGTCGGTCTGGTCAGGCGTAGGCCGGCAACCAGCCGAGGTGTTCGAGTCGATCTGGTCAGGCGGTCGGCAACCAGCCGACATGTTCGAGTCGGTCTGGTGAGGCGGTCGGCAACCAGCCGAAATGTTCGAGTCGGTCTGGTCAGGCGTAGGCCGGCAACCAGCAGAGATGTTCGAGTCGGTCTGGTCAGGCGGTTTTTCTCTCCAAATATCTTTCGCGGTCAAAAGTTTCCTCTGCATTTAAATACGATAGCTGTCTGTTATCAGATGTTAATTAAAAGATTTTGACGACGCTTCGATTTTAACTGGATTTTCACATGCATTTTCAGTCAATGTTTTGGTTCAAATTGTGTGAAGTACAATAATGCTCAATTGCTCATTCTATGTCCCGCAACGCTTGATTGGGGAGCCCGCTGATATTACCCATTAAAAATTCTGCTGAAGACTTGCATCACTTGATAAGAAGCTACCAGGGAATAATGAGAAGCATGTCAGTCCCCGAATAGTGACATTCGATAAAGCAATTCACCACAAAATTGGCTCCAATAACATATCTCAACTTTAATAAGTCATTTGGTGTTAAGATGGACTTCATAGCTGCTAATTGTACATTTACGTAATATCGGTTTGCACCTAAGATACACATTAGCGTAAGGCACGATAGCATTTTGTGAAATAATGCAAGGTTTCAGATATATTGTTAGCTGCGTTGTCAAATGGACAAATTTTAGCTTTGCACAACCCCTTATTGACAGCACCATTTTCAGCTGATTTCAAAGCCAGATTTTAAAAATGGTATCAAAACCGTGTTTTCTACACTCTCTTAAAGTGTGATTCTAAAACCATGTCAGTACAAATACATTAAAAGGATTAAAATATGTCATTCCAATTCATTACACAATAGATTTGAACGCATGCACTGTTCCAACGAATGTTCAATCAATAGTTTGTGTCACAGTAACATCATGTGGTTACATTCACATTGTAGGCTACATGCTGTTTGCATTATTATGATATATTGCTTAAATGACAGACAGTGTAAATATATTTGAATCTACGCGAACTAAAAGGCAGCAAAGTTGCCTGTCGTCTTCCAGTGACAATATAATTGAACACAAGCACTGTTCCAGCGAATGTTCGATCGATAGCTTGGGTCACGGTTACACACACATTGTAAATGCTGTTTCTATTGTTAATTTCTTAAATGACAAACATGGACAGTGCATGTTTGAGCTCTATATTCAACACGAAGAGAATAATTTCACTCAGATTTCTCCAATATTTATCATCTGATTCACTATTTCATCTATTCCTATTAATTTTTTCCCTTTGTTTATTCCGCAAGCTTTCTATTCTGCTCTGTGTTTTAGAAGAATGTTATGAAATTCAACAAACCATGGCAAGATTATTATCCAGATTACACATACAGAAGGTTGATGCTCGTAAAGCAGTTTGAAACCAAAAATAGAATATCAGAGATGCTCAAAAATGATGCAAGCCTCATTATAAGCGATTCTGACCAAGTGGTCTGTCTCGCATTGAATGAGGAAATAAAGAACTTAGAGCAGGAACTGCCAGCTCAAAATTTATAACCCAGTCAGACACTGTCATTGTCCAGATTGATGATAAACTGATTGAAGTATATGAGGAGTCAAAAATAAACAGCTTGAGAGCTGTATTGTGATAGGCTATTGGATTTCGGCACGATTAGAGTGTAGGCCCAGTTATTATAACACAGAATTATATTCATCTGCGCGCGCATCTCGGTTTTTAGAATGGAAGATTCGTTTCTGTCTTTAACATCGAAATGGCACGTCACAGCATTAGACAACTGGCTCCTTCTCGAATGGATAATTCGTCTTATTTCTAATAAAATAAAATTTTATTTAAAATAAATTTAGAATAGTCGCTTTATATTTTGGAAATGGCAAACAATAAACTGTCAGCCGGTTTTGGACACCAGAGTCAGTGGCGTGCGTGCTGTGATGTCACTTCGTCGGACACACCAAAACACTCATCGCTGTCTAGCTACAGTCAATGTATGCAGTGTTGAATGTTGAGAAGAGGTTGATGAAATCGTCGGATGAACCAGCTTTCGTGCGCCTGCTATTTTCTTTAACAATGATCGGAAAGACCAACATAATGGAAAAAACTTGGGCGCAATAATCTGAATTCTTCGAATCTGAAGGAATCGTGGCAATCGAGGCATTTTGATGGAATTCACAGCAATCCGCAAGTGACGCGCGACTGTTTCCACTATCTCTGCAAGGTGTTACGAATTTCTTTTTTCCCACTTGCTAAGTTCCAGTTTATCTCTTTGAGTAGCTTATCATGAAAACAAACAGCCTGATGTTGCCTTTAGAAGGAAAACTGTCTTGTAACAGAACGGTAGTTCACCAGTTATCAAAACATGGTAACCGCTGTCAAGTTGATTTTTCTACTATGGACAGCCAGATTAACAGAGAATTCTGTTTGAATATCCTATGTTTATCAAATTTGAATTCATATATCGTGGAAGATCAACTTATCACTTTTTTTATTGTAGAGATTCCAAACATGTCGTAAATTTATTTATTCTATTTTATTTTAACAACTCCATTTTCCTTGAAAAGGGTAGGGGAAATGTCAAACACACAAAAATAACACGATATTCATAGTCACAGTCAGTAGTCACTTCATGTCTTCTACATCACATCCAGGTTTCTCTTGACACAGTCGTTCCAGCGAATCCTTGGTCGTCTCTTTCTTCTTGTCATTGTGTCATCCATCTCCTCATTGTTTCACGATCCTTTCGTCTACAATCCTTACCACATGCCCTGCCCACTTCATTCTCTCTTCCACCACTTTCTGTGTCACCGTTTTTTTCAATCCTACTTCCTCCTTGTAGTCAGGAGATAACGCAAGTCAGACAAAATGACGCCAAGTTGGTCATTTTGATTCAGTCAGACTTTCTGACGCAAATGGACTTTGTTCCGCACGCTCGCATCTCACCAAATTTGGTGTACAGGTGAGTTTTGCTAAGATGTATTCAATACATGCATTCAATGCTTTCCACCGGTTTCGGTTTCGGAGACTCCAGATTTTCATTCTTAGTGACGCAAGTCATACTTTTTGCCTCACGACGGTATTCTGACACGTTGGACTATTAGACGCAAGTCAGACGTTTTGACGCATATTGAATATTTGACTCACGATTGCATAGTAAGTTGGAGTGGAGAATCATGCATTCATAATCGCCATCCACCATCACAGAGTAAGTTACAAAATGTCTTGAATATAATGTATGTCTTCAAAATAAAATGCTTGAATTTCATTTACTTCAGCTTGAGTCAAATATACTTCTAGCATCTAATATACCATTTGCGTCATAAAGACCGACTTGCGTCACGTCACGTATCTGAAGTGACGAATTCAGTTATTTTCACACACTTGCAACATCTTTTGCTGCTGCTCAGTTAGTGCCATCGTTTCCAGTCCGCATATCACTGCTGGAAAGACAAAAGTTTCCAAAACCTTTCTTCGCATCGTCCGACCAATTTTTCTGTCCACCAGCACTCCTGCCACTTTCCTGTTTGCCCCAGCTCCGGTTAGAGTCCTTCTTCTTACTTCTTACTTCTGAATCGTCACAACCATCTTCAGAGACCATTCCACTAAGATACACACAGTTATCTAACTGCTTCAGTTCCACTTCTCTCACACCAACAGCCAAGTCTGTCTATCTACCCTGCCTATCCACATCAACTCCGTCTCCACTTCATTCTCAGACCATGACGCGTAAAATTTCTGTTCCAGTCTTTCAGTCTGTCAACTAACTCAAATTCATCCTGCGATTCTACCGCCAGGTCATCAGCGTACAATAATTTCTTCATGGTTTCCTTTTCATTCATCAAAAACTTCCAGTTTGGTGTTGGTTTTGCACCATTGGTGTTCGATGAACTCTTCATTTTACGTGAGATTGCTCACCATAATGTTTTTGTGCAGCCGCATGTTTGCAGTATTAAGTTCGGAAAAATACTGTAAGAAATTATGGGACTAGCTTTTGGAACAAAGTCCCGGCAATGTTGCACCAAATAAAGTGCAAAAATGCGACCATCATTGACTTTTTAACGTCATATTTACAGAAACAGTCCTCAATTTACACCACATAACTTACATGATTCTACTAACTTTCTCCTTTTTTCGTGTTATCGTTTGTGTCTCGTGTGTCATATGCATATCAGATGTAGCGAAATCTTGAACCTTCACTGCTTTTCCTGCTAACAAGCTCCATTACCATCATGAATAGAAATGGGGTCAAAACGCTAACCTGTCTTAGACCCGTGTACACTTCAAAATCATCATCTCAAAAAATAGCGGTAATTAAATTAAATCACGGTACGGCTGAAAAATTCGAAGAACCCAGGAAGCGGAAGAAAGCAAAATTAAAACAACTACATTAGTGGAATATTGTGTGATAAATTAGTTTACTTAAAGTCCAGAGTACATAAATGTATATTAACATAAAGATCCATATCCTAGTACAGAGGAAGATGCATAATACTTGCAACGGTTGGTCGACTCAACCTTTTTAGGGGGTTGGAAAATAAAACAAACTAATAATCAATTTTCAATTTTTTAGTTGTATACATGACAATAGATGAGAGTAACATGCCGAGGAGCCAACCAAAAATTATAAATGAAACCAAGAAACAGCAGAAGCTAAAATAAGATCACTATGCACGAAGTCATCAGGGAGGAACCATATGGCTGTATAAAGCAAGGTTTCCTAACCTCCAACCTGCACCACATGGCCAGGCCGACCATATCGAATCAACGACAAGGAAGGTCTCTCCAAACTTGAGGAAACATGGCTAAAACTAATTGCAAATCAAATTTGGATACATGAGGCCATAAGGATAATAGAGGCTTGTCAAACATTCCAATGATGGAGGGCATTTGGCGAGGTGAAAACAAACAAATTTATAAACAAGAAACTTATTTCTCGACAAGGATTTTATCCAAGAATTTATTAGCGGATTAACCTTTTAACCTCTGTCCTTCAAGATATTTAAAACAGGGATGCGGAGTCCTATCATTTTGATAGGACTCCGACTTCGACTCCGGGTGGCAACTAACCGGGTGATCCAAAAATAACCGAACCCAAAGCATAAGACATTTTGATATCTATTAATTTGCAATCTCGATGATAGCTTTGCATGGTTCATCGCTCTCTATGAATGTCAATCAGTTCACAATGCACAAAATTGAGAGAGAAATCGATCAATTTCGCTTTCTATGAATATCTTGAATCTACAATGTATAAAATCTGAAACTAGATAGAGATCGATTGATTCATTCAAATATTACAGACATGGAAAGTCGCCGTACATTGATTACAGCAGAGCGTGTTTTTGTGATTAGACGGTATTATGAAAGTGGTCATAGCTACAAACATGTTCAAGATGACTGGGCTGATGAATTTCAGTCAGCGAAACCGTCCAAATCGACAATGCACGATCTTATTTCAAGGTTCAACAATACTGGTTCAGTTGTGAACATAAAACAATCTGGCCGACCTGCATCTATGCGCACTGACAAAAACAAGGACTTGGTCGCTGCCGCTTTTACAGCCAGTCCCACAAAATCTATTCGCCGTGCTTCAGTGGAACTAAACATGTCATATGGGAGTGTGCAACGTACGCTAGTGGATATTGGCTTGAAGCCCTACAAACCACATTTGCTGCATAAGCTGAATGAAGACGATCCGGACAGACGCCTACAATTTTGTGAAACCTTCCTTAGCTTTACTGACATGTATCCGGGTTTTGTGGACAGCATCTTGTGGTCAGATGAAGCCACTTTCAAAACCAATGGACACGTTAATCGACACAACTCCGTCTATTGATGCGACACGAATCCATTCGAGATTCTACAGAAGGACGTTAATGCTCCTGGAATCACTGTTTGGTGCGGATTGTGTTCATCTGGCCTTGTTGGACCATATTTCTTCGAAGGGACTGTTAGTGGTGAATCCTATTTGAAGTTGCTAAAGGAGCAGGTATGACCAATCCTTTCTGAACGAGAGGATGTTCACAAACTCTACTTTCAACAGGACGGGGCCCCGCCTCATTACGCTTTGAAGGTTCGTGAGTGGTTGGATGAGCACTTCCCTGGGCGCTGGTTTGATCGCCGTGGACCCGTCGAGTGGCCGGCCCGATCATCGGATCTGACCCCTCCCGATTTCTTCTTGTGGGGGGTAATTAAAAATTCAGTTTACGGGAACCGCCCAAGATCAATCGCTGATCTGAGGGCGTCAATCCAAAACGCTTGTGATCTTATTACTCCTGCACTCTGTGCAAAAGTGTGTCGCAGTGTTGTCTCACGCTACGCGGAATGTGTGAAGGCTGAGGGCCACAACTTCGAACGGTTTAGAACATGAATCCACGTCATGTCTTCTGGGGTTCGGTTATTGTTGTATTGACTAATTGCTTGTCACTATAAATACATGTGATGTTCACTATATTTTTTGCTTCATTTTGGGTTCGGTTATTTTTGGATCACACTGTATATAAGCCTAGTTTTTTTGAAAAATTAACTGGTAGCTATATAGATCATTATAGGCTTACTTGAACCTATATTTAGTGATCATTGTATCAATTATTATCAATCATTTTCGATTAGAGCTTATCAAATGTCGCTTTCAGTTGAATGCATTCGACTCGGCTCCTCCCATCTCTTTGATGTGTGCTTCACACGGTTTTTCTCCAGTCTCTACCAGGCAGGAAAATCTCCATCCTTCTCAAAACATATGAGTACACTTTCGATTTTAATATGCGCTTTGAAGGACAAATCACACACGATTAATGTGAAGGTAAGAGGTAATGTTCTCAAACAAACTAGTATTTAATTTTTGTATCTGATGTGACCGTTGGTGCGTAGGTGTGATCGAGGCTTCTCTACTAAATCACCGAGTGAAACGACAATCCTTTTTCAATATCACGGTTCATTCCCTCAACTATTACAAGCTTTGCATGCACTGCTGTCTGTGTACTTTTGTTTGACAGAGAAAGTTGATATCAAGACCGTGACAGCTATGCACGATGATAAATAATTTGTTTGTGTTATATTTCGGGTCTAGTTATAGGCCTCCGACTCCAGCAAAAATGATAGGCCTCCGACTCCGACTCCGCATCCCTGATTTAAAATGCCTTTAGCTCTCGATATGAAGGCGGAAGTATCCGTAGAAATTCTAGCGAAGCTGAAATAATCTATTTATGAACTAATGTCCTCAACTTTTCTTACAAGTAAAATGATTTTGGAAGGTGTTGGAAGTGTAAATTGAACCCCAAATGTTTTCAGTGGCAGAATGATTAAGGAATAATGTCTTCATCCCCAACAACAATGAGACGCATCCGAAGCGTTGCAAATGCGTCTCCAAGCGTCTCTTTACGGTTCTTAATCAAAATTGTATTTTCAAACTACTCAGAATTACTGATGCCTCATTATTGTAGCCATGAGTTAAATCATGAGCCTCTATCAGTATAGGAAAATCAGTGCTTTCTGGTGTCCTGAAACGTCTCTTTGTGTCTCTTTAGGCTTCCAAAGTGTGGACGTGTCTCAGCCTCTAAACACAGCCTGTATTTGTTCACAACAGGATTAATGCTTCTGACATCCAAAAATCAATCCACTGCTTCAAGATTGTACAACTGCAGCTGATTAAGGTAGAATATAGGGTAACATTGTAAAAGACAAATTATCTCATCTTTCTGTGGATGAGTTTAGATGATGTTATTCAATTATCAATTGTTTGTCGTGATTATTTTTCCACTGACTTTGAACTGTTGACTAATTTGCGGTTTTGCTTTTGTATTGATGATTTTCATTCTTACACTTACTCCACAATTCTTACAATAATTTTACTGATTTTCAGTGGTATTTCTGATCTTACCTCATTTTCAAATTTCATTCTCAATGAAAGGAAGAGCAGGTCACCCATTCAGCAATTGCAATTGATTAGAAATGAAGGAATCGATTTTTCGCACAAAACTATGAGAATTAGGCCTACATATAAAGCTATTCGAATAAACCCTAAATCATTGAATTATCATCTATTGTAGGAGTCAGGTTGCACTAGATGGGCGATTTTAATGCGAAAACATTGTACTAGTAGTACATTGCTAACATTGAAATACGTTGTATGAAACAAAATGAAATGCTTTCACATTAAAACCAGCCATCTGGCATGCCCTAACTCGTACACTGATGATAACACTACAACTAGTACTTATTTCTATGATGTTGCTGCTTTCCATGAAATTCATGTCCATTCAGCGGCGTACCGAAGGGGGCCCCGAAAAAGATAAATTCAGAAGCAAGCTAAACTGAGCATTACCGCTTGACTCGAGTATCAAGGGTCAGAATTTTACAATTGCTACAATTCTTGAGGCACTACATACATGCTTCTGTATCAATACTTGTTTATTTCTCGTCCAATGTTATGGCTATTAGTTATCAATGATCAATTAGAAAATGAACGCAGTTTGTATCAATGTGAAAATATTTTGGTCACATTTCATGACACTTTATTGACTAGAAATTGAAATGTTGGTCGAGCGTCACCAATGAGGTGATAAGACGAATTCCAAGCGGATACTACTTTCTGCAAACTTGTCAGTAACAAGAGATGGATCATTTGAGAATTGGTTTGCGTATGTGATGTAAGATAAATAATGCATACAAGAAAAATAAATGGTCGACATTCCATTCCGCCCCTTAAAGATAAATCCTGTGTACGCCCCTGTGTACATGTATATGCATGTGCGGAGAAATAAACATGTTCATTGTAACTTCATATGCATCTTGTCAGTAGTATGCAACAATTTGAATTGATTATGGAGGGATTGAAATTCAGAAAGTACTTTTGAATAGAGGTGCGCATCTTTAATGTCAACATATGCCAGATTTGACTAAATAGCCCTCGGATTTAGCCAAATTACAGCCTCAATGAGTAATTTGATGGCAATCAAAATTCGGTCTCATTTCTCGAAGCTGAAACATTTATTCGATGAATTTCTACGTCCCTCGTGGCTTTTGTCTGAGGTTTATTTGTAGCCTTTGGCTCAGTATCGTTGAAATTATGAACTGAATCATTTATGAACCGAAAATTAAATGTGACTAATATCAACAAAGCGAAACAACAGTGAATTTTCTGGCACTAGTCTCTGCTGGCACAAATCTGCGCATCTGTCGAGTTCTACCAGATTCCTCCCCTTGTCAGACAGGATCAAAGGAAAACACTGCAATGGGTACCAGATTGAAGCTTTCTGCAAGAATGATTTTAGAGCTACAGGTTTTGGCATAGAATATGCACATAAGAAAGTGGCCCGGTGAAAAAAAACTGTCGGGATCTGTCGGTCAATTGTCGGTAAATTGTCGGCCCGACAATTTACCGACAGATCCCGACAGTTTTTTTCACCGGGGGTTGAATGTGGTACATGAGCTCATGCGCTGAAGACAATCCATGCCAAAGATTCAGACTTTGTACGCTTGCTTCTTACTCAATCAGAGGAACACAGATACGCGTCCTTTCACTGACACTTCAATCAGCTTCTCATTGGGTCTATCATGTGCTTCCTCTCGTTCTGTCTGACATGAAGGGGAACCAGGCAGAACTCGGCAGACTCGCTGCTAATAGCTACAATGTTAATGCGTGAATGCATTATTTTGCAGTATTTGACCTTCCTCCCTACAGACTCGTGTTGGCGACAGGAGGAAACAGTCTACCGGACAAAACTGAACAGACGGTGATGAAATTCACGCCAAGAGCAGTATATTTTCCGGCACAGCTTTCCAGTCAGCGACTCAGACAAGTGTTGTTCGCCGTAAAATGTCATCAGTTGTCTCTGGACACCAGGGACACCAAGGCGATGAATTTCAAGCATTTCCCCCCGAAAATGACAAATTCAGAAACAAGCTAAACTGAGCATAACCGCTTGACTCGAGTATCAAGGGTCAGAATTTTACAATTGCTACAATTCTTGAGGCACTACATACATGCTTATGCATCAATACTTGTTTATTTCTCATCCAATGTTATGGCTATTAGTTATCAATGATCTATTAGAAAATGAACGCAGTTTGTAGCAAAGTGAAAATATTTTGGTCATAATTCATAACACTTAATTGACTAAAAATTGAAGTATTGGTCGAAAGTCGTCATCAGTTATCCCTGCACACCAGGCGATAAATTTCAAGTATTTATACCTTCGTCATGACATCGGTGAGATATCAAACAAATTTCTGTTGGCAAACTTGTCGTACTTACTAGCGGCAGCTATAAAGACCTGAAGAATTGTTAATGAACATTCAATCCTTATGATAATGATTTGAAATGCGCAATTCTTCGCCACTGGTTTACGCATTTCAGTTTCAATCGAATCACAAACAACTGAAACAAATAATATTTGCTGTATAGGGAAAAGATGCTTTGTTAATCAACCTCACCAATGAGAATTCGCTTGGTGAATTCTCGACAAATTATCCTTTGCACCATGTTTCATGAATCTTTGAGTCCTCATATCTGTTGATAAAGTAGGTCCTCTATTTTTGAAATATGCCTTGATTGATAGTATTATTCATTGTTGGAAAAATCAAATTTTAGGTCTTGTTTTTATTAAATGACAACAATTAATTTCGGCTACATACCATAGTCATTCTCAAGTAAAAAAATATGAATGAATGATGTCAGATGTCTTTGTGACCTCATAGCATCCATCATGGCAAGAAATAGAAATGATGCAGCACAAAGGGCAAAAACTCCTCGATATGCCACCCCAACCTCCCAACCAAATGGTGATAAGATGTTACAAGAATAGAAAATCTTTGAATTGCTCACATTCAGCCCGAATGTTTATTTTTGTTTTTTTTTCTGATGATTATTGCGGTGAGTGGGCTGATGTAATTTACCTAGACTTCGAGAAAGCCTTTAACTCTGTTCCTCATGTTCGACTCATTTCTAGGCTGTCTTCTTCGGGTAGAAGAGATAATCTTCTCTGTTTTCTCAAGAATTCCTAAGTGATACATCGGAGATTGTTGTTGACGGAATACACTCATCGCCTTATGCTATGATTTCTGGCGTCCCTCAAAGGTTAGTTATCGGACAAGATTTTTTTTCCCTTCGTTAATGACATCGATGACACAGTAGTGAATTCCAACGTCCTTAAATACACAGATTGCATCAAAATGTACATTAAAAATTAAGCGCGCTGATCCTGGAAAATCTGCCCAACTACTGCAATCTGATCTCAACGCGGTGGCCCATCTGATCAAAGGAATGTCAACTGCATTTGAATCCAGAGAAATGTTCAATTATCTCATTTAAATCTCACAATCCTGGCTCTCACTACAAGATGGAAGGAGACACAATCCAGCGGTCTGAGTGCGTGAAAGACCTTGGAATCCACATCTCGAAGGATCTCAAATTCTTACGACACACCATCCTTTGTGTCAAGAGGGCCAACAGCGCTCTTTCTGCCATCGTGCGGACTTTCATGTCAAAAACCCTAACGTACTTATGAAGCTTTACACCACCCTAGTCCGCCCACACCTGGAATATGCCGGCCCAGTTTGGAATCTATCCTTATCTAAAGACATTGCTCTGATCGAACGTGAGCAACGGCGCTTGACTCGGAATATTCACGACTCAACTGACTGAGACATTTAAATCTACCATCCCTCCAATGTCGTCGACGTGTAATGGACCTCGCGGAAGTATTAAAAATTATGAATCATCGCACGCCCTGTGATCCGAATACTTTTCTCATCCGAAATACGTCAAACACTCGTGGTCACTCTCTAAAACTCTACAGACAATCGTGCTATCGGAACATTCGGCTAATTTTTTTCTTCCAAAGAATTTTGGATGACTGGAACGCACTTAAAGCTCTGTGAAAGTGCTTAAGTGTAAATTACTTGACTTCTTATTCAATAACAGTATAACTATTCATGCAGTGTAAGGCAATGTGTGTTTCAATATGTATCTCCCCATCATCCTGCTTTGGTGCTCTATTGCACTTATTGGTGTATTTGAACAAATAAAAGCGACATATGATCTGTACATAAGGGTAGAAGGGCAACCCA
Organism: Prostheceraeus crozeri; assembly: GCA_907163375.1. NCBI lineage: Eukaryota > Metazoa > Platyhelminthes > Polycladida > Euryleptidae > Prostheceraeus > Prostheceraeus crozeri. The sequence continues at coordinate 93,994 of CAJQUW010004394.1, read as the reverse complement.
ATCTCTTAAGATTGTACATGACATAAAGTCTCTTCCTCGCTTTCATAACCAAATCATCCAAATACAAATTCCACTTCATGTCACTAGAAAAAGTAACGCCCAGAATGCGAATGTATGAGACCTGACACAAGGCATTACCATCTGGAAAATAAACATCAGACAAAACCAGATTCTTTTTTGTTACAATGTCTATTAAAAAGAACTTATTTTTATTGAGAGGCAAGCCAACATCGGAGGACCATCTATCAATGCTATTTAGCTCTTGCTGGAGATTATCTTCAGAGCTGTCTCGAATAAAATGAAGGAAAGTAACATCATCGGCATAGCGCACCATGAAGGTGTTCCAACAGACAGCAGAAAGCGAATCAGTAGCCAAGCAGAAAAATACTGGCCCAATTACACTTCCTTGAGGGACACCACTTGGTACACAACTCAAATCAGATGTCACACCACCGATAAATTTTACTCGCTGTCTTCGACAAGACAAGAAACTAGACACCCATCTGACTACAAAATTAGGCAAATCAAACTTGACACAAGCTGAAACAATAGTAGATCAAAAGCAATAGTATAGCAATAGTATATCAAAAGCCTTAGAAAAATCAGTTGTCATAATTCTAACAGCGCCAGACTTTTTATCCAAAAATTCAATAACTTTGTGATATGCTAGAACAACAGCCGAAGTGACTTCAGAGCCCGGACGGGAATATAGGCAAATTGACAAGGGTCCACTCTCTGCTTGATAACAGGATAAATAAATTTTTGACAGACAATCCTCTCCAAAATTTTTGACAAAATAGGCAAAATAGAGATAGGGCGAAAGTGAGATGCAGTCGTCCTTATATATTATATATTTCGTTATTATATTATATATAACATAATCATATATTATGTTCTTGCGGAAACATATGTCGGAGTTGGAAATCGGACAATTTTTCATTGAACAATGATTCTGCGATGGAATTTTCTTCGTTAGGGTATCTCTAGCTGTGCTGTATCATGGTTACTATTTGTAGCCATGATGGATACCATGACCTCACAAAGACATCTGACATCATATTATTGAAAGTTGTACATTTTACATTTTTCTTTTTACTTGAGAATGGCTATGGAATTTAGCCGAAGTTATTGCTGTCATTTAATAAAAATAAGACCAAAGACTTGATTTTTCCAACAATGAATAAGTCCTCTATATTTATGAATACTTGTTGTAGACGGCTTGCCGATTATTGGCTAGACTTTTGATTAAGTGACCCACTGATCCAGGCCGATCAAAGCATTTTATGACTGTCATTTTATCTGCTCTCATTCTCCATAAGATAGACTCAGTTCCTTCCAATGTTTAATTTCCATAAACAGCATTTTCGGTGAAATACATCAATACACTGTAAATCTTGAATCCTAAATAGGTGAAAAAGAAAGTCTTGCTCCAAGTATCCTAATAGCCTAAATCCGGATATATTAAATTCACAATTACTAAATGCGTGGTTGCGTCCTAGAAGTCCTAAAATGAATATTGCGAGCAAGCATTGTGAAGACAAAGCGTGTTTGCTGTTTTCTCATGATGTGAGATGAGTGTAGCATGCGCATGCAAGCCTGCAGTGTAACTGTGAGACCGACAATGTCGGATGCCTGCGAGATGTCATGAAATCATTTCAATCAAATAATTTTTATTTAGATTTTACTTCGACTCTTTGGAATAAAAATATTCCGGAATGGACGCTATAGATCCTAGCCGCTGAGCCCAACCTGATAAACACTGCTCAAACAACTTGTAATAAGACTACTGATTCAAGTTTATTGTATTCTTGTATTCCCTTCTGCTAGGCTATTCTAATCTTCTTCACTGGATCTCACAGCAAGCTGATGAAGAGGTGATGCCTCCTGACGAGGCAAGTAACTCTACGTGAATGTGGTAAAGAGATGTTTTCAACAGAAGATTTGGCAAGAACTTCAAAAATTTCCACTTGATGCATGTTGCTAGTATTCTGTGTGCTATTAGACCAAACATCTCCACTGATCCTATATCAGCCTATAAGATGGCGCCTTTGGCACGAGAAAGAGGCTGTGTCTATATATGCGTGCATCGGCGTGCATTCGTGCTTGCATAAATACACATGTACAAATGATGTCAATGAAGTCAACCAATCACATTAATCTTCCAAATGATATGGAAAACTAATAATTTTCAGCCAAATAGCAATTGAGAACAATGAGCAATACTGGGGTTAACTTCTATGCTACAAAATGTAACACGCATACAGATGAGGCACTTTTGCAATGTAAAGCGAAAACCATGTAGCTTTCGTTGCTAATTTCTGGACCGTTTGCGGACAGAACAAAAAGGTGAAGAAAAAAGAAACAAAAAAACAACAAAAGAATGCTGCCAGGAAGCATCATCTTTATAAAATTGACTGTTCAATGAGTGATTGATTCTACATTTAAGATGCTGCAATATGTAGCAAATGTACTTGTAGGCTAAGTGACTATCAAAACCAAACCGTATCCAAATATGTAAATCAGTTTCGTCTGCATCATCAGAAGTAACTACGGCAAACTAAGGAGGCCAGAAAAAGTGCTTGAATTGAGTCCGAAATGAGTCCTGAGACTCAGAGCTTTAAGAGTGCGAAGAGAATCCTAACTAAGTGCCTAACGGATTTAAAATATTAGCAATCTAAGAGTCAGAATAGTTATTTACGCAATAAGTGCAAAGTGTCTATCTTTATAATAATGTAATATGTGCATTATATTTGATAGAATGGCAACAACCACCAAAATACAGCTGCAGGCAAGAAAAATTCATCCATCTGCATTACCATACATGCTATGCAATCGCCACTTATAGCATTATTCATATGATGACAATTATGGTTACTACATGTCATAACTTTTATCGTTATGGAAATTTCTGCATAAACGGCTGGCTGAATTTATAAGCATCGGCGCGCTATTGGCGTAATTGTGCCTTATAGGGCAAATATTTAGAGATGCCGTCAGTCGCCGGTACGGTGAGGGTTTTATTGGGTATGGGTCACCTCAAGTGGTGCCCTCACCTTGCCCACGACAACCCATATGACCCATTCCTGAGCCAGCGTGGGGCCGTCAGAAGCGTGTTACTAGGGTTGAGATCAGCATGCACGAGCACGAAGGGCAAGTGCATGGTTTAATTAGATCGAGAATAATGGAATTCAGATGGATATCTTTGCACGATTTGTGTAGTCCTCAGACCCTCAGGATCCTTGCTTTTGGTGTCTATGACACAGAAATAGATAATACCATAGAAAGTCCTAGAATGGAAATTGCATGAAAATTATGGCACACGCCGCGGGAACTTAGTTGGGACAAAATGCAAATTGTACGATCTGATTTCCATGTTTTCTGATTGTCATTTATATTTATCAAGCCAACTTGTGATCTGGATTGTTGCCCATTGTCCAAAGACCATGTACACAAAAGCAATAGTGAATTTACAAAATACTGTCCCGACAGGATGACAAAGAAGGAAATCCTGTAAAACGTTCTGTACGTTCATCATTCTGAAATATCGCTCCTATAATCTATCAACAGTATAATCAGACACATATGCAACTTGTAATGTCGATTTACAGAATCATGCATTACTCCAGCTCGAAATCAGAGGCCAATAAACCTTCTTTTATTCATTTTACTTTAAGGGGTTCCCTGTTCACTGCATTTGAACAATTTTCAAAATCTCTGCATGCATTCGAATATCAGCTGCCAAAATATCATCACACTATATCACATGAGCCATTTAATGATTGATTGAAAAGTTCCAGCGACATTTCATTTATCTGAGTGATGATTGTAGGCAAAGAAGCTTCCAATGTGTTTATTCCAGAAAATCGCTAGGTTTCTTAACCGCTTGAACGAGAAATGATCCAATAATTAGAATTTTTATCTACTGAATTCTTGAGATATTCTCACAAACAGCACAGCGACCACTTGTCAATAGTTGTCAATGATTGCTACAAATTGACACAGTATATCAATCCATGGAATAGTAGGCTATTTCACATGAAACAACACCAACATCTCACTTAAAATTCTCATGAAAATCCTGTAATTTGCTATCAACAATTTCCACAATTAACTTGACAAATAGTTTGACTGTGATACAATATTACATTGTTGACCGCTTATTATCAAATAGTACCATAGATAGTCTGAACAATGTATTAGATCAAACCTGATCTACAAACCATAGATTTTTCTGTGTGCCATCATCTATGGACTCCATGCGTCATTGTACATAGGCAAGATATCAAACTTCCATTCTGGTGCACTGTTGTCTACTTCTATGGTCTATGAAGGCTTCACAGGATATAGAAATCCTAATTTATGAGGGTTTTAAATTTGATTTGAAGAAGACGCGGTGCTGTTGGCCTGTGTAAGTGGATGTACCAGCATTAATTCATGTCATCGTCAGTTATTATGATAACTTGGATAGTTATATTGATTCCCAGACCAATTTCATCTTGTAACTCTGGGAAATGCAGCAATGGTGGTAGAGACTGTGAAGATAAAGAGCACCAGATGGCTTGGCAACACAAGGAAGATGGAAAGCTTTGTAACTGTGTGTGCACTCTAATAGTGGTTCAAGGTAGATATAACGCATATAGGTATTTGGATGCGAAGTGTCGTTTTCAAGATGATTGAAACATCTGCCAAATGAACTGAAGCAAGTGGTATTTTGACACATTTTCCAAGTTTCAATAACAACAAATGCTGTACAAATGGAACGAATTTTAAGCTTCACGAATTACAAAACATTATTTTTCATATTTGTGACAAAATAATTGATTTCCTTATTTGACACTTTTGGAGAAATATAACTGCTGTCTGTGCAATGTATTAAATGTCAATTTTGTCTTCTACTTCAAATCATTTTTACAACGTAGGGTATAGGCCAATTTGCCATTAAATCAGCAATAATTTAATAGTCATCATTTCATTAAATATCAATAATGAGAATCATGAGGTTGTACATGCAAAATCAAGTCAAAGATAATGATGATAGACGTGATTCTGTTGGAATGATAGTTGCACAAATGCAAAGCTTTATCGGCATTATAGCCTGGACTTTGACAATCATGGATGCACGAAATCTCATTGATCTTCGAGAACTTTTGCAAAGTGGGATACAAAATTCACCCGAATGCGCCTGAGTGCTCGGCTCAAAATTTTAAAGTTGATGAGCAGCATCATTTATGAGAGACAAGAAAAGTTCTAAGCTTTGAATAATTCGTCTCAGTAGGGTCACAGATTGTATAAGATCGGCTCTGAAAGTCAAGAAGAATACTTTGCTTACCCTCGCCTCATCTGTGTTTTCCCGAACGCACCTTCACTGGCGGGGATTTCGCTCCCTGCTAATCTCCCAAACTATTGCACCAATTTTTCCAACCCGCACATGAATCGAATGGGCATTGAAAAGGGACTCAGAAAAACAGTTTTATTTTCAATTTGAAGGTCATCTCTGGCCTGAGGTGAAGGTCAAAGGTAAAAAAACAACAATTTTTAACAACGGAAAATGACAGCGAAAACTAACAAACCATACATTAATCGAATGATCTAGTCTAGGTCGTTGATACAACGATGATTACCTATCACTCTGAGATTGCATCATTGTATTAGATGAGGTGAAAGGTCAAATAATTCCAACTTTTAGTTCAATTCAAATATCACTAAAATCGCACATTTTAGTATTCACTCAAATTACTCACTGCACTCTCTGCAGGTGAAGAAACAACGCAATTCGGCGACTTTTATCGAGACACTGAGACTAAAAGCCGCATGATTCTGAAAAATTTCAATAATTGATGATCAGATCCAGAACTGAAAAGTACAAAAATAATAAAAAATCAAATTTGAAATTTGAATAATTTCAAACATGCATACATAGTAAGCAGGTAGTTTCAAATTCAAAGATTTTGCATTTGTGAATATCTTTACATTGATAGGAAGAATCCTTTATGTAATCTTGACTTATTTCATCAAGAATATATACCGAAATCAGCCAAAATATTCCAAACATTCAAATTTTAAAATAGCTCTCACACCAAAAGTGTTGTGCCAAATTTACTATCCTTCTGTCAACAGTTGGGTAATACGTAGACAGTAAACTACTAGAAATCTGGTGGCCACAGCTTGCTTACCTTAAAAGATATTCAAAAAAGATATTCCCCAGTGGAGTGAGGGTTACCAAAGGAATTTGTGATGTTGAACTGTATTCTAATATGAATCGTCTACAATTGCCAGTTGATTACTTGAAACGAAGTTAATTATGGTTGAGGCAAAAATGCAGTAGGTCGAAACTTTTGATAAAATAGTGACGTAATATAGTGTATGTAAAAGTCATTCTGGTGCGATGACAAGCCGAAGAACCCTTTCAAATTGACTACAGGCAATTTTTTGAGTTCAACTTTTATCATTGTAAATTTTGATGCGAATCAGAAGATTTAGAAGTTATCATTGTCAACGCTATGTCAACATTTATCATTGTCATTCATCAGCGTTTGTACACAGTATGTTCAGATTATATGGCCGGGGCAACGATTGAGCTTATCGACAATTATGTTAATGCTACGACATTGATGTTAATCAACAATAAAATTGGCATTCGAGAACAACATCAGCGCTTTAAAAGTCATCGCCATCCTCCTGATTCCCCTCCACCGTTGCCCCATATTCAACACTTTCCCAAATGCACCAATTCTGGTCCCACTCCCATCTCGCCACCGAAGCAGAAGTCCACCATATCAACACTTTCCGTTGTGTCGGCTCGCTTCATTTTTTCATTATGCTGGATGAATTTGCGCATCAGTAACCACATTCTACTTCGACTTCCATGTACACGTACAAGTCAGGGTTTATTCTAACGTGCAGCCAGGCACAAAATGTGCAGTCACCAATTTTTTTGTGCAGTTACCAAACTTATATTTATCTCGTCAAAAACTTCAGATTTTATTCTTCATTTTTTAATTTTTGAAGTATTTTCTTGTTTTTGCTAAAATTAGATTCAAATTGGATAGATATTTCCGGCATCTGAAAGATGAATTTAAGTATGCTCACCTATATTTACTCTATGAAGAAAAGTACTTGTTTAATGAAAAAAATTGCCAAGGTCATTTGCTGTAATGAACTTTTCGAAGTTTTTTAAATTTGCATTTGATTTGTGTTGAATTGTAAGGAAAATTTTACGCGTTTGTCATCGTTTCCTCTGCAGGTAAATAGTAAATACATACAATCTGCAACAATGCAAACTTGTGGATAGCCAAAATTTGGCTTACACTAGGCCTACATGTATAGGTTGATTACCTGTTTAAATTATTGTAGGCCCCTATTGTAGAATTTGGTGATGAGATACAAGTTAGGCTTAGGCCTAAGTAGGCCTATGGGTAGTCACAAAATACGCGAATTATTGTCTATAAGGGGTCTATATCTATAGGGCAGCGCTAGCCTACCTCGTCAGACCACCCCTCGCTACTGGGCCTGGGCATACATGTATATATGGCAGCATTTACGTACGTACGTATCTACATTTCTTTCAGTGAATACGGACCACTGCGTGACTGCTTGTAATACGCTCGTACAACCTAACTTTTTTCGGTGCTATGAAGAGAATAAATACAAGCAATGAAAAGTAAATTTAAAACACGTTTAACTGTTAGATTATATACATATTAACTGATTGTGATAATTTTTATATTTCAGAGAGAAAAAGAAGTTGAAACAAAGCTGTTTGAATAAGTTTCTACAAAAATCAAACCATTCTTCTGAATCTCCGTCTGCAGACCTGTCTCAAGATATCATTGGCCTACAATCCAATACCAGTACTTCTCCGAAACCTTCGTCTACCAACCTGTCTGAAGATGCCGCTACAGCTATTCAAATCAACATACTTCCTGAATCTTTGGTAAAAAGCGGTCATCCTCAATGCTCCCAACCTGATACTTCCAGCTCTCAAACGAAAGACATTTTTTCGGATGAATCTGTTTTCCGACACACAAGAAAAAATGGACGCCACTACATAAAATGCAAACCATGCGCACAATTTCCTGATATCGTAAAAAAATTCACTGATCACAGCCGATTTCCACAGATAATCACTGCAGATGGGGCAATCTTCCGAAAGGAAACTGCAGCAAACCATTTAGCCCAACCGTACCATAGGGAATGTGTGAAAGCGTGCAGGATCAACACTCTCTCAAACGTTGAGAAATCACATGCCACCGCTATTGGAAAGACTATTTCTAAAATGAATGCCGATTTGGCTGATAAAATCGGACGTCTCATGTTGCATACTTACTCAGACGCAAAAAAATTGACCCACAGCGAGTTTTCTTTCCCTGCGAGAGTTGTGACTTGTGAAATTGCGAATCAGTTTTCATATTCGAAACAACATCTGCCTGCGACAGAAACCATTGATTTCCAATATCTTACTCCCAGCAACCACAAGGAATTTTTTACATTTATAGTACAGAGTGACAGCAGTGAACTTTCCGATAAACTCACGAACGAAACATTGGCCATATCCTTGCGATGTGATGGAACAGTAGATCGTACCCAGATTGACAAGATCTACGTCATGGCCAAAGTGATTACAAAAGAAGGTGAGAGCGAACTGTACTTTCTGGGTGCTAGTGAGCCCAAAGTTCGTGGTGCAAATGGTGTTCTTCAAGCACTGAAGCAAGCCTGCTCTAATACATTGGGACCGAATGGCGCACAACAAATTCTATCGAGATCGACATCCCTTATAACCGATGGTGCTTCAGTCAATACCGGTGAGAAAGGAGGTTTGTGGACGCTTTTCAGGCAGGAATACAGAGACTCGAACAGCGAGCAACCGCTCCCATTGTTCAAACCAACGTTTGGTGCGCAGTGCATCGGTCCAATTTGGCGTGGAAATCAACAAGCGACATTGTGCCTGAGGTGAAAAAGATGTTTCAAGTTATCATTTCGATATCCACCTACTTCCATTCCTCTGGCATCAGAACACGAGAACTGAAGGCTGTTGCCGAGGAAACGAAGTGTCCGCTACTCCATTTGCCCAAACTTTTCGAAGTGAGATGGTCTGAATTTTCGTATGCTCTACTGAATGCAGTGCTTGTTTCCTGGAAGGTACTTGTCGAGTACATGAAATCATCGTCTGACTCGAATGTCGCGGATTTTTGAAATTCCTCTTGACTGAAGACAACCTTCTTCTTTTGTCCTTTCTTGCGGATTGTTTGTTCGTTTTCAAACGGTACCAAAAAAATCTTCAAAACAATGACATAACACTTGTTGATATGGAACAGGCTACCAAAACAACACAAGTCCGATTGGAAGCCATGCGGGAGACTCCGTTGGTTGGAGGTTGGGTTGAGGCCCTCCAGAGCCAGGTACAAAAGCTGCGCGATGATACGGTTCAATTGAACAGTATCAAGCTCAGCACAAATCGCACGAGAAGAGGAAAAGAACATCATCTCTATGTGTCCCAAGAAAGATCGGTTGATGCGATAATAAACGAGATCAGTACAAGCTTGGTTGAATTTTTGAATCAGAGATTCAGTGTCGATAAAGAAATACTGGATACGATCAAGCCCTTCGTACAACTGCAGCCCTCGGCAAATATCCCGAAGATCCACAATTTGTTGGGCACTGATCTTGATTTGGCAACACTGGCACTTGAGTATGAAGAAATTTTGTCGACAGATGACATCGATTCCTTAAGCCAGTTGTCTCTTGCTGGTCTTGTGTCTCGCTTCGCGTCCTCATCCTTCAAGAATGTGCTGATCATACTGGCACGTATTTTTTCGGCAAAACCTCACTCTGCAGATGTGGAACGGCTAATAAGCACCAGCAACACCCTGAAGAATGCGATACGCAGCAGATTATCAGTGGATTCAGAAAACGAATATCTTTACATTTATCGCAACATGCCGCCGCTGGCACTCTGGAATCCTCGGAAGGCTGTCCATGCCTGGATATCAAGCAGACAGCATCGTGTGAAAAACACTCCAAACGCTCCTCAGCAGGCCTGGTTTCGAGGCATTTTGGCTGAAGGGGGTCGAGTTGACAATGAGGATGACACAAAACTTGAGTCTGCAGTGAACAAAAAGCGAAAGTTTTGACTTTGTGCCTCGTTTTGAAATTCAGTTGTTCTTGTTGCTCTTGTTTTAATCAGTAAATGATTTTTTTACTACAACATCAATTTTTGCAGCAATATGTAACTGCAGGACTCCCCTTATTGTAGAAGTCCTATGGTAGAACCTGTTTGGAATTACATGTACAATAATACATTTACAAAGCATTATAGGCCTAAATGTGATGTTAGGCTTTTAAGACATATGAAAAGTTGTATTCATTTTTAGACATATGAAAAGCAGTAACAAATATAATGAATAATAAATAATCACATGTATCATCATTCACTCGAACATTATTGTTCCTAAATAAATTGTAGAAATTTATACGCAAATCCCGATGTAACGAGCTCTGAAAGCGTAATGAACTAAACTTGCTCGTTACTATAACCATTGATATACGCTCATAATAGCTCTTACGCTCATAGCAGCTTATTAGTAAGAAAATTATTTTGGCAGAACTACATGTAAATCAAATACATGTACTATAGTTTTATAACTGTGTGCTCGTTATAGGCCTACATTGTATACCGTATAATACAGTTCTACACTGTATTGTATTATTAGACCTACTGGAAACCTTCAAACGGTAGGCCTACTAATGAGTCCTTTTTGGTAGACGAAAGTTGGACTTTTTATGCACAAAGTTATTCAGTTCAGGCCTATGTATGCTTTGATAATGTAGGCCTTTGAATTGTGCCTAATCTGTCTCGTGCACAGGCTTAGACGTGTAGGCCTATATGTAATTGGGGTACAATGGTATGCATGTAAATGCTACAGACTTTTATTGATACACAAAATCATACATGTACATGTGTATATGATACATCTTATCTGTGCAGTCATATCTGTGCAGTCACCAAAAAAGCTTAGAATAAACACTGGTACAAGTCGTACATGTAGATGAGATTTCAGATTTAGTGCTATCTGTTCTCTCTACCAGCATATTTGATCTTTGAATCAACGATTGCGATTGCTGGCAAAATTAATGGATTACAGGCAATAGCATTCTTAAAATTTTGATAATTTCATAATTTATTAGACTAATTTCATAATTTATTAGACTATATTTTATTATTTCATAATTATTAGACGGCAGGAAGGGCATCCGGACTACAAAGCACCACAACGCTCCAAACAAAGTCTGACTTAAGTCAGCACCGTCCAAGACCCCAGTAGGGGTAAAAAGTGACGTAAAAATCCGTAAGAATAATTTATTAGACTTTCAAATATCACATTTCGTTTGAATAATCCATAATCAATTACATGTAATACTAATGGACGACCTACCTCTCCAGTCAAAGGGCTTTTTGCAATTTTTAGCATACATGCACATTGATAAGATGAGATCGCATCCAATTTAATGAGATTAATTTATTCATCAGCATGATTCTAATGTAGAAACTACGGATTGAATTCATGTAGAAAGTTATTTCTACAATACGTACTTTGTTATAGCTTTTATGCTCATCAGTCATAACATAGCCTACTTAGCTGACCAGATTTTTATATCACGAAAACAATAGGCTACCTGATGCACCATTTTTACATGTATGTCTACGCATCCGTTGTTATTATTGAACTATGTAGGCCTATGACTATAAATGGCTAAAACACATTCTAGAAAGTACACGCTACACATTTGAGTTAAAATTATTCAAAATAGTTGTCTGTTACTGTGAGTCACGTGTTGACAGCAGGGATGCGGAATCCTATCATTTTGATAGGACTCCGACTCCAAGGTTTAATCTTGGGTCTTGGGTTTAATCTTGGGTGATCTTGGGGGTACCCAAGAATCTTGGGGTGCCGAACCAAGATCTTGGGTGACACCCAAGATTAAAAAATATATAGTGTAAAAAAATAAAAGTGTAATACATACTTGTAGGCCTATGTAAAAATCAAAAAAGTCGTAGTCCTTGAAATCAGTATGTTAGCACCTGCAACCAAATCAGAGAATCTAACATTTTGAGTACTTTACAATATTTGGCCTAAATGTGTATTTGTCTACACTTGATTATTGTAGTCGTTTTGAGTCAAAATTGTACCTACACATGGTAATCAAACATATGCCTATGTTTTACACCATCTAATAATATAATTAGCCTAATCATCATTTTTGTATAGGTTACCGTTATTATATTTATAAAACCGTTAATATTATTTAGGCCTACACTGTACTTCATTTATGCTGCATATGTAAAAACTAAGAAATGATAAAGGCTTAATACAATGTTAAGCTTTTTATCATTTGCTTTTATTAGCATAAACATTTAAAGCCTTGTAAAATAGGTCAAGTTCTGACAGATAACTATAATAATACATTAATGAAGTATAGATATGCCGTAAGCTGTTTAACTATAGCTATATACTATATACTATATAGCTATAACTGTAGCTATATAACTGTTTTAAGAATGAATTGATATTTGTATTAATTTGAATATATTAAAATAATAAGCTTATAAATGTAGGAATAATACTATGTAAAGAAGGAGGTATACTTAGAAGATCATGATTACAAAACACGAAGTTATTATATCATCTGACACTTCACTGCAATCGTTAAAACAAGAATTTTACGAGTTCTATATAAAAATATCAACGTATTCTACAAAAGAATCTTTCGAGTTATGTACAATCATCACTCCACGTACTGTATACTCTTGTTTGATACCGTGTTTAATAACCAAATATATTCGAAATAAGATAGGCCTGTAGAATTATCAGATATTTGGCTATCAACATTAAATCAAAGGTGAATATCGGCCGAATATTGCAAGCCAATGACGAATATCAAGCCAAGACGATGGATAAATATGCTAATAGAAAAGTATGCTTCGTATCAACAAAATAAATTTCAAAGTATGTCTTCAAGAATTGCCAGTTGTACATCTTTTACTGAAATCTGGTCAATCTTGGGTCAATCTATTATACCCAAGATCAATCTTGGTCTTGGGGTGTACCCCAAGATTAGACCCAACCTTGCCGACTCCGACTCCGGGTGGCAAGTATATACGAGTATACTAGTTATACTATATACTCGTATATCCTAGTTTTTTTGAAGAAACTGGCAGCCTACATCATAGATCATTATAGGCTTACCTGAACCTATTTTCAGGGATCATTGCTGTATCAATTATCAATCATTTTCGATGGAAGTTTATCAAATGTCGCTTTCAGTTGGATGCATGAGACTCAGCTCCTCCCATCTTCTTGATGTGTGCTTCATACGGTTTTTCTCCACACGCCACCCCACAACATCGAATGCAAATGTGCTACATCTTTGTGCACACATACTATGATTACAAGCGCTTGAAGCACATTGTGAGTTGTGATTGTGACTCAGATTAGATTACTATAGGAATAAGTTTTTTACCCAACATTTTTGAGTACAAAATAATGACGGTCCTCTGATATATAGACTATGTACTGTAGATTAAAGATAGAAATAATCATATGATGAATTGTTTACTCATCGAATCATAAGTTCCTTGAACGAAGAATAAAACAATGGTGAACGTTGCAGCAGTCTTATTTCCGCAACCGCATTAATGGTAACCGGGATATGCTTGTGTCTTGATTTGATTGGCTCCTGAAGAAAAATCAGTTAGTCTTACTGATGAACATATACTTATCACAGCCTTTAAAGTAGTAATTAATTCTATAATGATAAATCAAAGTATACATTTTATAAGCAGATCAATGCATAAGAAAAACGACATCGCGCTCGAAAAATAAATTTTGATAAACTTCGCGAAATATTTCGTGCCAAACCTAACCGAGGAACATAAAGTCTTTCGGCAGCAGTTGCCTGTTTCATGCAGGCTTCCAACATATCGATAACATGGTAATCTAAACCTTCTCTCGACATGCTAGCCATGCACACTCATTCGAAAAGACGAGTTAAGATCTAATGCCGCACAGAATAGCCATAGATTTCTTTATGCAGTAGTAACATTGCTAGTATATCCATAGAAATTAACAATACCATGCTATTATCTACTTCTATGAGTATATCTAGTGACATTAATGGTTAACATTTGTAGAACATCAATGGCTAACATTTGACATCAGTGGTAGACTACAGTGTCAAAGAGGTCTGGATATCTATAATTGTAGATATCTAGACCTCCTTGACAGTGTCATACATGGCTGTATAACTAGGAGTCCATGGTGTCATAGTGCATTGTCAGTAGTTTCCATGTTTACATGCAACTACAATGCTATCGATCAATGGTTTTAGATCTGCAAAGTTGATGCATAGCCTTAAAAATGCCAAATTTGCAAATTTGCGATTTTGAAGTTTGCAAACTTGAAATTCCTAAAAAGTAACTAATTTTCTGATGACTCTGTTGACCTCATTTCTTCATCTTTCTTTACCGTTTCTGCATCATCAGGTAAAGCAGATCTTTATCTATCGCAGCAAGATTTTAAATTTTTGACGCTGAAAGATATGAAGTCAATAGGGTTGAAAATGAAATTGGTCTGTGAATCAATATAGCGAGCCAAGTTGGCATAATAAAAGACGATGAAGAGACATGATTGATGCTGCTACTTTCACTCACATAGGCCTATAGCACAGAGTCCTCTTCAAATCAAATTAAAAAACCTCATTAATTAGGATTTCCATTTCCTTTGAAGACTTCATTGACACCAAAAGCAATAATGCCCTGAAAATTCTATTCACCATAGATAGAAATGAGTTTTCAATGCCGCTAAGTAAGAAGGCTTACATTTCACACTGCAATAGGGGAAGCCTAGGCAAAACGGATCACCTAAAGATCTATCTTAATTAATTCTTTGTCTTATAATACTTTAATATCACAGATAAAAATAAAAATTGTGTTAACATATGTAATTTAACGGTTGAAATTCATACAAATACAATAGGTTAAGAACTTCATTGAAAAATCTAAGTGATTCCACTTGACCCATTTTGCCCACAGCCATGGGTAGGACGGGTCAGTATTTGAAGGACTGTTTGCTTCTATATATTTACGCATTCGATGCCGTATCATGTAACTCGAATAGGATTCGAATTGCATTTTAAATTACCGTATTTAAACGCTTACAATCGCATATGCAGATGTTGTATGGTACACCGGTGAGGAGGCCTAAGCTATTTCATGTGTTCCTCCCAGATAATTGTATTTGAAAAGTATTATATGCACCATCCGGATAAATGCTTTTCGTTTAACTGTTACCAATTAGATTTGTAGTTATCAAAATCGCTATCATTCATTTCATGCAAAGTCTGGTTCAATACTTCTTCGGTGTATGCTTTGCACCGTCTACTTTTTCTTTTGTAATTGAAAACCATCTCCTGAAATATCAGAAATCACAGTTTAATTTACTGCATTCTATGCTCATTTCATTTCTTATCAATTCTAATGTCCTTCATTACTACAGAAACTACTCATCTACAGAAACTAGCTTAGCGAATTTGATGAGTCATATACGTTTACAAGGAGATTGTGCCGTTGGTCTAAGCTGAATAGGTGTTCAAAACTAAATTGAATATCTTTTTGAGTGTATTTCAAGTAAATCATGCGTTCATGTTGTCCCTATTGATAACACACCTCAAAAACAATTTTACATTTATCCCTATCATTTGAGAAACTGATATTTTCGAATAGAGGGCAAGACGCGTCAGTGTCCGCTATGACCTTTTTGCCAATTTCCTCATAGTCTTAAGAAATCGCATTTTATCGATATAATGAGATATCCTATCATACTTACTGTGATATGTAGCCTACTTTATTAGAGCTTAATACTACAACGATATGTTCAGTTTAATATCCTGCTACAGCTATTACTGCAGAGAATTCTCTCATTAGTTACCTTACCTTCTTACAGTGTTTTATCCAGCCCTGTTTTTTTTGGGGAGGGGGGAAATTCCCCCTATGATGGAAGACATAACTAAAATCATGCACCATATGCAGGATGTACCTGTAAATTTTTTAAATCGCCTTTTGCCTTTAAATCGCTTAACTGACGCTCAGCTGGTTGCAGACTGCGCCTTCACTCGTGAGCGGGAGTTATCTATCCATAAACAAAGCAAGATTTACAATCCTTCTCCTGACACGCGCCGATCGATGGGTGGGCAGAAAACCAGGGATGCGGAGTCCTACTAGGGATAGGAACAATATATAAAGCCTTGTTTTTTGAAAATTAACTGGTAACATACATCATAGATCATTATGGGCTTACCTGAACCTATTTTCAGGGATCATTGCTGTATCAATTATCAATCATTTTCGATGAAAGTTCATCAAATGTCGCTTTCAGCTGGATGCATGCGACTCGGCTCCCTCATCTTCTTGATGTGTGCTTCACACAATTTTTCTTCAGTCTCTACTAGGGTTTACAATCCCGGGATCTCGACCCTATTTCCAAGATTAAAAATCCCGGGATTACGTCTTCGAGATCTCGAGGTATTTCGTGATATTTGAAAGATTGGCCCTGAGTTCCTTCTAAGTGACATAGGTAAGAGAGTCAATGGCTCTCTTATTATGTTCCAAGTTTGATAAATTGCCAATGTGCTGTATTTGCCAAGCCAGCTGATAAAGTCTCGTTCACACGATGAATAATGAAACCATTCACACGATGAAACCATGCTAAATATTAGAAATATGATTTTCCGTCAACCAACATGATTAATAAGTTGGAAGTTCATAACATGCAACTAAAATGTTCTCCGATGATACAGGAGGTGACTTCTTAAATAAATTTTAGAAGAAATAAAATACTCCTATCTCTTTTCTTATGTTTCTCAATAATCATATTCTGTTTTTCAGTGTCCGGCGACCGCAGCTCAAGAAACGTTTTGTGAGATACTTGCGAGAAGTCTGCTAGTATTGGAAAAGACTCCTCCTGCAAGGAATGATTCTCTCGAATCGTTGGTTAGGATGGAACTGCAACAATTCAGTCTATCTCGAGACACAGGAATGATCCCCAAGCGGGTGAAACAAGTCCTGGAATCGATACCTCCAACATCGGTAGAATCCGAAAGGGCATTCTCGGCGGCTAGTTTGTTCTTAACGAAATTACGGTCGAGAATGAGTGATAACACAATTCAGTGTCTTACCTTACTTCGCCAATATTTTTTACGAGTTGACTAGTTTTACCTACTGTAGATGTTTGTTTAGTTCACGTTGAAAGATATACATTTTACAAGTAGGTATCGTCTTTTGAAATATTTCTTGAAACTTAATGGTTAAAAACATATACAGTATATATAAATCTCGATCGAGATCCCGGGATCCCGGGATTGCGATTAGCCAGTCTCGAAAATCCCGGGATTATGAAAACGGCTCGAGATTGTAAACCCTAGTCTCTACCAGGCAGGAAAATTCCCATCCTTCTCAAAAATTATGAGTACACTTTCGACTTTAATATGCGCTTTGGAGGAGCCATCACACACGATTAACGTGAGGGCAAGAGGCAATGTTCTCAAACAAACCAGTATTTCATTTTTGTCTCTGATGTGACCTTTGGCGCGCAGGTGTGATCGAGGCTAGGAAGGCTTGTCTTCTCTACTAAATCACCGAGTGGAAAGACAATCCTTTTTTACTATCACGGTTTATTCCCTCAACTATTTCAAGCTTTGCATGCGCTGCTGTCTCTGTACTTTTGTTTGATGGAGAAAGTTGATATCAAGACAGTGACAGCTATTTGTACGAAAATAAATAATTTGCTTGTATTATATTTCGGGTCTAATGATATGCCGGAGTCCGGAGTCCTAATATTTGATAGGACTCCGACTCCTCGTCCCTGCAGCAAACAGCATTGGAATGAATGGGTGGAAGGAACTTTGTCTGTGACTGCGAGATATGAAAGCTTTCCATTGCACATTTACAGACAGTTCCATGATCCGACTTGATTATACCGAAACGCTACAGCCTATGATCGGCTATCATTTTACGAATTTTATAAAATGATATAAAATTATGCCATTTTATATCATTTTATTTTTTTATAATGAAAATATACCGTATTTTAGTGCAAATATACGTATAGGCCTGAACCGTAATTAGTTCTATTCATACGAATTCTTCGATTAACATTGCTGCCATGATACATTAGACATCGCAAGTTCTGCGACATGAAACATTGAAAATATAGTTGAACAGATGCTGAAAATAAATGTATAATCAAACGTACAAGTAGGCCGATATCGACGCAACTGTGTAACAATCACAGAGATATTTTCTGCGTGTTTGAGTCTCATCAAAAGTACACAGTCAGCAAATTTAGATCGTGAAGAGTCGAATGGTGTGAATGATATTTCCATTCGGCGAATTTATCATCGGAGAAAATTGAGTCAAAGATATGTACTTTTCACGTGACAGACCAGCCCGCAATCCATAGAAATAAACTGTTTATCTGAAGTTCGCTAGAATGGAAATTGACTCAAGGTCGCGGCACATCCGAGGGAACTAAGTTGGGGCATGAAGAACCAATTAAAAGCTTCGATTTACTCATGTGACTAATTCTAACCCAATGATGCAGACGTTGGCAGGTGTATCTAAGTGAAAATGCGTGCGATTTATGTGCCGTTATTGTGCATTGCATGAAGCTTAATTTCCATTCTAGAGGTTTTATTGTTGTCAATTTCTATGCTGCAATCTGACCGTTGATGTGTTCACTGACACGATGTACAAAGTACTTGAATGAATGAGTGAATGACGTTCCTTTAAACAAAAAGCCTCAATAATAAAAATCGTGAGGTACCAGTACAGAAAGTCAAGACAAAAACAGATGATATAAAAAATGAGAACAAACAAAAACTTTAAACAAGTTGGAGAACAGCATTAGCGTCATCAGTAAAGTCGATAGCAATGCCATAACGTGAAAACTTCATTAAATTTGCGGCACATTTGAGGAAAAAATAACTTAACCTAGTTGCCGTCGCAAACAATGGAAATTGAAATTTGTGGGTCCTTAGCAAAATGGGAGGCAGAAGATGGTGCAATGGATGCGTCACATCATTTAAAATCGACAAAAGTAGCTTGTATGAAACAATGTTTCTGCAATTTTTCAATGGCACAAAGTTTGGGCACTTTCATGAATTTGAAAGACAGATTAAGCGATGACAGCGTCATTACACTCAACAGCATTGACTTCATACATGTACACGTTCGAGAAGAGAGGAACACGATACTTTAATATGGATCTCACGCACCCAAAATGAATTTCTACCGAAGACTCCAAAGGCATGAAAGGCCGCAAACGGCCGATTACATTTAAACGTGAGGTAAATTTACTTCAGCAATGCGCGCTTGGCCAATCACACAAACCAAAGAGAGACACTTCTGTGTTAATTTCTGTCGCTTGCTACCATTGCATACATCTAAACTAACCGGAAATGAATCTATCTCTATGATTGCAATCACAGAATTAGATTGTTTAAGCGTATCACTTTGCTAAAAGTGCAAACTGGTTCAAAACTATGGCAGGTGCAGGAACTTACTAAGTGGAAAAAAAGAATTTTTTTTATATCTTACAGAGATAGGAAAAATAGTCGTGCGTCGCTTGCGGATTGCCATGAATTCTTTCAAAATGATTCGATCACCACGATTCCTTCAGATTCAAAGAATTCAGATCATTGCGCAAATGCTTTCTTGATAATGTTGGGCCCTCCGATCATTATCAAAAAAGTTAGCAGGTGCACGAAAAATGTTCACAAACTTCTCTGTAGAACTTAACATCGTCTGTGTCTCTTGGCTGTGTGATCCGGTTGATAACAGTCACTAAAACTTTGCACAATTTGGCGTGTTTAATGTTGAACTGGCTGCTCATTGTTCGATTGCTATGGTATTTAGTCGGGAGATTGTGCCATTTCATTTACGTTACATGTTCCAATGCTTCCCTTCTAGTCAAATAGAGGAAGAGACGACCTGTCTAATTCTGTGACTACATGTATTGCCAAGTATGTTTTAATAACACTTGCGATTTGCAGTTGCATTATGTAAGTCGAAAGCCATCACTCTTACACTACATTCATTTGTAATACCGAATGCAAGATCAGTTGGTGACGTAAATATTCCCTGTTGAAGTATAAATAGATTTAAAACAAAGGAGAAAACATTCTCGAGAAATCATCACTTATATTTAACATGATAGCTAAAATAGTTAACTATCATATATCTCACTATCTTCAGCAGTCTTGACGATCAAATTTCCACCACGAAAACGGACTGGAAGATCGATATGAGCTTCATTGAATGATCAGGAACAGGATCTCTACACTCCGGTGAATTTTTCAAAACCTCACGATTGATCGGGTTTCGCTATCCCTTTCAGTGGATCCAAAGCATCCAGTTCGGTGTCCTGAACTATCATAGTTATTTAGAAGTCCATGATAACAGTTACTGAAACTTCGAACAATTTGGTGTGTTTTGAACTGGCTGCTTATTGTTCGATCTCTATGGTATTATGTCAGCAGATTGTGCGATTCCGTAGGCATTTCCAAAACTTCCTTTCTAGTCGAACAGAAGAAGAGACGACTTGTCTAATTCTGTGATTGCAATATTGAAAAACATCGAGAAGTATTCGAAGATCTGTTCATCTTCCCCTGGTAAATCAGTCAATAACTGCTAGTTTACTATTAAAACATTAATAAATAGTCCTACTAATGACTATTAAGTGAGTCCCAGGATCTCATGAGTAAAAGGATTTGCAATCCGTAGTCAAAATTTTCTGATATGAAGTCAAATATTCGTTTTAAAAGTCAGAATTCTGCAAGCCCAAATCGTAATATATATAGCTTTCTGATTACATTTTTCATAAAATTAGTGATTCAATCATTGCACACAAACCATACATTGTATATAGATGACCTCAACCCGCCCGAATTCCAAATCTTTCCGGTATGGCGTTCGGGACTTTAGACCGACCATCGTGCAGCAAATTTATGTCACACAAATCTAATGACGCAAGGTTCTGTCTCTGAGCAACGCTTGACAGAACTAAATCATATTTTTCCAATGATGCTGACCTTTGCGTCGAGCTTATGAAGAGAATGATGACAGAATAGTTAGCACTGCGTTGAGAGAATCTATTGTTTTATCATTTCATCATTAATGACGTTGTTGTCAAGGCGAAAGCGCCAGTCATACAGACAATTCAGGAAAATGATGTTTTGTTACTAATTTTAGATACTTCTGCGTTCTACTATATAAATAGCAATGGGGTACAATAGCGACAGAGCTGCAGAGCAGCTGATTCAATATTCTGCTGTCATCGTCGCTAGCAAGCAACGGATTTTAGAGACTTTCGTTGGAAGATAATCAAATTAGAAAGTAAGTGAAATGCTCTCTTTTCAATTTTGTCAGCATATTTATGTGATTTCCATTTGATGGAAATACTGAAATTCATTAAAATGTGATTATAGACGTTCAAGAATTTTGAAAATAGCAAATTTCTACAAATTCAGAAAATAAAAGAACTTTACTACAGCAACCTTATCAAGTGAGATCGGTGTAGCTGCACACAGTGAAAATAATTGCATTTCACATGATACCTGTTTTGAAAGTTAAGAATATTTTTGTCTAGTCTTAATCACATCGCTCTTTCACTTGTGTCAATGTGATGTCATTGTGATATCTATGTAGAGTACCTGTTTAATATGATTCCAAATAAACACGAAAATGTGACGTAGAAGGCACAGCATTTCAAAATCAAACGTTCTATCGTGATGCGAACAAACATATTCAGGAGTCTGTCATTTAAGCTAATAATTCTCTATAGGAAGCATGCTGTGATTTCTTGAAACTGAGTTTGTAGGCTATGTAGGCTGTAAATAGACAGCAGAAACTGATTCAATTTTGCGCTGACGGTGATAAACTTTGAGGTCACTTTTATTCCAGTAACCTACTAAAATAAAATCTCGACTAAGATGGCTCGGTAAATTGTTCAGACCTATGTTGTAATTGTAATTGTAATCAGTTGCATTTTTAGCCATATAATTAAGAGGTGATGGCATTTAATTTTCAGTCAGTCCTGTTAAATATTCATTCAATATGCAGTAGAACATACTTTATTCTCATCGTCGATAATGCTTTACAACAACTGCTAACAATACGACATTGTGATATCATTGTGATGTGTTACAGAGGTATAATTACGGGTAACTTTTTATAAAGAAATTTAGGACGAAATTGGAATGTGATTGAAGAGAAGTGGGAGTAATTTGTAGTTGTAATCAATTGCATTTCATTGACACAAGTCTGGTTGAGATGCATGTATTATTACTTGCGATAATGTGTATAAATCCGATCCATGATCGAGTGAAAAGCAGACATTCTCGTGGATTAGTCCGGGAGCTAGCGTGAACTTGTGCAGGGAAGGAGGTAGTACATAAAACTTTCACATAGCATAGTACACCTCTAACCTACTGCAAAACTTCACGTCTGCCGGATCAGATCATTTGCTTTTCAGAAATAGAGAGGATAACACAATCCTATGTATTTCCAGTGGTAAAATTGTGACATTTAAGGTGTTGACGCCATTTTTTCGAATTTTCGCTCATAAAAGTTACACAAATTGGTATTTTGTTGAACTGGTTATTATAGAAATCATCTACAGATCATTATCTTTCAAATGAGTTATCATTCAGTGACAGAGGATGAAGTAAAGTGTACAAACAGACACTTTTCGTTGAAGTATATCAACAATTTTCCTGAAATTTCTATGTTAAAATTTGCAGTTACACCAACGAAAAGTGTCTGTTTGTACACTTTACTTCATCCTCTGTCACTGAATGATAACTCATTTGAAAGATAATGATCTGTAGATGATTTCTATAATAACCAGTTCAACAAAATACCAATTTGTGTAACTTTTATGAGCAAAAATTCGAAAAAATGGAGTCAACACCTTAAATGTCACAATTTTACCACTGGAAATACATAGGATTGTGTTATCCTCTCTATTTCTGAAAAGCAAATGATCTGATCCGGCAGACGCGAAGTTTTTCAGTAGGTTAGAGGTGTACTATGCTATGTGAAAGTTTTATGTACTACCTCGTTCCCTGCACAAGTTC
The DNA here is from genome assembly GCA_907163375.1 of Prostheceraeus crozeri. Taxonomy (NCBI): domain Eukaryota; kingdom Metazoa; phylum Platyhelminthes; order Polycladida; family Euryleptidae; genus Prostheceraeus; species Prostheceraeus crozeri. Next base: position 70,807 of record CAJQUW010004394.1, on the reverse strand, counting down.
GCGCTATCTCCCGGACTAGATATTCACTTGTTGTCTATGTAGTTTGGTCACAAATACAGCGAGGTTTTATCGGCACCGACTTTGTTATCAATCACTTTAGCTATGATTTTTGGTTTATTCTGTGTGACGCGATATTTTATTGCACAAATTCTGCTTGACCACAAGCAAGATATTTTTGAATTGATGTTGCGCAAATTTTTCTAACCGTATGTAATCCTTCAAATACCTCGACAAATCCTGTATTTATGGTGATACTTATAAAAGCAGCCAACACACCTAAAAAGTAGTATGATTTGAAAGTGAAAATTATTTCAGAAATTGAATTTGCGATAATAAAAGATAGCAATAATTCAATTTAAATAATGCTCATTATAACCATCTGTAAATATCACATACTTTTTTGAAGCCCACCTAACATATTTAATACTTCCGTATAATTAAAACGTACTAAATATCTTTCATGCATATTTTAGAAAATGGCGCAAAGAAATCAAGATGCTCTACAAGACTGGTTTGCACGGCAGCGACAAGAACGCATGCAAGAGGTACAGCAAATGACATCCAGACGGGCTGATTCGGCGTCAAGTGCATCTTCATCTGCGAGCAATATCAACACGGTTCGAGAATTGATGGAGAATAGACTCGGCAAGACAGTTAATGATTCTACACAACAAGCACGACAACCAGAAATGCAGCAAGCTGTACTTGTCGAAGTTCGAGGATTATTTGAAACACGCCCTGTCACCAATATGCTCCGCTCCCCACATTTTCGAAGAGATTTGGAAAACATTGTCAGGGCGTCCATCAGCGCAGCTCAAGAGTAAGCTACTTATTTCTATTCACTTCAATAGAGTCAACATATTAAAAACTTCAAATCAGCATCGAATAGAAAATGACGTTATAGCAGTGTTAATGCAATGTCTATGCGACATTAAAATAGAGAATGAGCAAAGCGAGCATCAAAGCTACGCTGAATCCTTCAGTCGATATTAGAGAGGTATGCGAGTCATAGGTACATTAGTAAGCTTATTTGAGTGATTTAGACCTAATCTGAGCATAATTCCGGACAGACAACAAATTCAAAGCAAAAGCTAATTATTAATTAACAAATTCCCCTTTTCTTTTCCGGTAGATTTCTCCATTGCAGTTCAAAATGTACAAAGTGGACTTCAACGGTTGAACTTTATCTCCAATGTGTTGGAGCACTCTTGTGTTCTTGGTTATTTAACAGGTTAATCCTAAATATACAGATTGTTTCATAAAAAATGGATCACCCTTAAACATCGCCTTAACTTCAACTTTGTCTAACTCCGCCAAACTTGAACGAATTTCTCTGAAATTAGGAAGATATGTCAGTTGTGCTTATTAATATCATTGTTGGAAATTTCAAGCATGAATATTGAGTTGTTTTCCTGCCATACATAAATAAATAGTAGATAATTTGATCTTCATTTAGCAATGTTACACAAAATCATACCTCACTTTTACAAAACTACATTTGTTTCCTTTGTTATGTAATATGTTGTTCTACAAGTCAAAAGCTATCAAGCAGAACAAAAATAAAGAAAATCGGTCAATCAGAACCAGTATAGCACCATTATTCATCAACAATAATGTAACTGCTACATGTGATTAACTGGACTTCATGTTCCATAGCTTCCTGACTTCGTTGCGGTGGTGTTGGCAGCACTCCTGATTCTTTCAGCTAGAAATCTATCTCTTACCGGTTGAAAACAATACAAAGCACAAATGAACAACAACGAGATCGCATTCACAAAAGGCAAAGTGTCAGCCTTGCTAGAACTAGGGTTTTCTTTGCGAGCTACAAGCAAGCGACTAAATGTCCCTTACACAAATGTGCATCGATGGCATAATGATGATTTTCGACTCTGTCGTAAAGAGGGCTCTGCCGTCCACGCAAAAAATCCAAACGTAGAGACCGCCTAATTTTGAGATTTGTTAAAGTTGATCCAAGTATCTCGTTAACTGAGATGGCTGCACTAGACTCGTCTATTTCTAAGTCCACTATTCGTAGAAGACTTGTTGATTCGAATTTCAAGAGCTGTAAGAGGCCCTCTCAGATCGAATTATCAGATCAGCATACAAAAAGACGTCTCAGATGGGCAATGAGTCATTGTCACTGACGAAATCAATGAGATCGGGTTGTCTGGTCTGATGAGGCATCAGTCCGTCTGAAGGATAGTGATGGTCGATTTGAGTTTATGGATAAAATCTGATCAGGAAATTCCGAGACATTTCCATCGTCCCCGGGTACAAGGTGGTGCGACTCTACTGATTTGGGCTGGCATTTGGACCAATGGCCGCTCTGAACTTCACATACAGCAAGGAACCATGAATTCTGAACGCTATGTGAATGTTTTACGAATGAACATGGGCTAGATGACAGATCAACTTGGTTATTTATGGATGATAATGCTACGTGTCACAGGAGTAGTAGAGTCAACTTATGCAAGTCTCAATTAGGGCTTAGGACATTATCTTGGCCAGCTCGTTCTCCTGATCTGAATCCCATAGAAAATGTATGGAGTATTCTAAAACGTAGCGTTCGTCGTTCACTGCTACCTACAGATAGTGTATCACAACTTACGTCACTGTTGAAAAGAGAGTGGAGAAAGTTAGATCAGTCAAAAATCAACGATATCATCGAATCAATGCCTAGACGAATTGGTAATGTCATTGACAATAAGGGTAGGGCCACAAAATATTAGCTTCTTAAGAACCGTTGCTGTATCATAGCTTATCAGATTATATAAGGACATTTAAATATATTAGGGACATGAAATAACATGAAAAATGCTTTCTGTATAATACTTATGCTTTATTTAGTCAAATTTTAGGATGATCCACTTTTTATGAAACGGACTGTATTTGTATAAAAGGTGATGTCATTTGAAGCACGGAATGAAATCAACTTTGTTATATCCTAAAACAAAGACTTTTATTGAATACTACGCACGATTCCCTATTATTTTTTGATCCCTATGCATAGCCTTTACCTGCGCAGTGGCCTTGTGGTAGAGTGCTTGCTCTGCGTCCAGGAGATCTGGGTTCAAACCTTGCTCGGTTCAGGAGCACCCAGAATACAGATGGAATCAAGTATATCGACAGCTGCAAATCATGACAAAGCAACACATTGTTTTCGGTTATATTCGTTTCATGTTTGCCTTCTTTTTTTCCAGGTCACGATCAAGAGCTGAGTCCACACAATCTTCTCTAAGTTCCCTCTCAATCCCACCACCACCGCCGCCGCCAGCGTCTTCGGTCCGTCCGTCCTCTCCGCTGCAGGCAGCTCCCCGACGATCTCAACACCAAGCACCGCAAAATGGTCGAAACGTGTCGAATCCTCCTAACCGACCTCAACAACAGGTTGAGGTACCACCTCCACCTCCACCACCAGAAGTCCATAATGCTGCTACGCTGGCTGACAGGCTGCACCAGGAACAACTGGTAGTTGACATCAGCGAGCTTCTACACACAAGATTGGTGTCTTCCACATTAAACAGCAACTTTAGGGATCAGCTGGAGCATTTGATGCAAGTAAGTACTTTGAAATTCAGACAAATATTGTGCTAGAATTTCCAATTGATCAATCCTAGAGTAGGTATAGTGACAACTGAAAAAAGTGCCAGTAGCATGCACAGTGAACATTTCTATTAGAAATGCCACCACACAGTGCATTAGATCATTTTTTGAGAAAAGAAGTTTTGCAAAGTTACTCTTATGTTTACTGGACAATGTACACGTACATACTATCTATGGGAGACTTTTCGTATTTAAGAATGAAGCTTTTCTGATAACAAAATCTTGACATATCTAACTTAAATGGTAAAGCAAGTTGATCATCAATGAAAACTCAACAATATTATTTAAGTTTATTTTACAAAAAATTGAAATAAAAGACTACTTCTTGGCTCAGTTTTCGAGTTTTGTTAACTTAAAGCACAAATTGTGTTAATGCTTTACTTTCCAATAGGTTGGATCTGCCCCATAGACATCTTGATCTCGAAAACTGCAATAAATATGGATACTTTGCACTTGTACTTGTCACACAGCCACTTGTCCGACAATTTTTGTCTCATCGCACGGACTAATTTGTATTATTTCGTTTACTACATATCATACTACTTATGACTAATATATAAACTTTTATCAAAATTGGATGATATCCTTGATAAATCCATTATAAGAATATCCAATGTTTAAATAAGTAGAGTTCTTTTGAAATACTTGAAGGTATTGGAATAACCGGTCTGAATATTTGAGATATTGATGCCATCTTTTAATTCTGTTTTTACTATGTTCTTTACAACTTTCAAGGGTATATATACTTCCCGAAAGTTGACACCGACAGAACGAAAGACATCTTGGAAGATATCAGAGTAGTTCATAATCTGCATATAAGAATGCTTGTGTGAGTGAGTTGGACAGCGATAGAACAGATATGATTAGGAGTGTCCAGATATACTGTAAGTAGCTAATGTCAAATCATTCCAGTGTCAATATTTCTAGAAAAATAGACAGGCTGATATTTTGTGTGGTGATTGTCTCATCTTGTCTGTTCTGAACAGCCACTTTTGGCTGTTATTTTGTCTGATTTTTGGCTGTCTACAGTTTACGGTGTATGTAATGAATAGAGGATGGCTTGAGAGAGGGAATATCAACTTTTCAGCCCGAGCGCAGCGAGGGACGGACAGATAGCTAAGGGAGGAAGCGTTTATTTCCTCTAGAGAGAACGTAGCTTTTCATTTTGTGACTTATAAATGTCTACTGGTCTTTATGAAGTTGATGTCTATGCCGCGAAATCTATGAATGAGGTAATCCAGGGACTATATCGATATCTTGGTAGTCTCTGGCTAATCATAGCTTGCTTACAGACTTCTATGAATTTTTTTCTATAAGCCGTGTTATGCATGAGAGCATGAATATCACACAAATCAACCAACAATTCGTTGTACTTTTTTCTTTCAGTCTAATTTCGTCCATCCAGATCGTGCTCATCGCAGCGTGCAGGCTTTGAGTCAGCTTCCACCATCCAATCACATTCGCAATGACTTCTCTCACCTTGGAATCCACACACCGGGTATTGGTCTGGCAGAACATGACTGGGACAGTGATTCCGTCTCAATCATCAGTGCCACCGCACACAGAGTGCCGATGTCTCAGACCAGCGTTGGCATGGCCCGTGAAATGGCCGGCATGCGCAATGAGATGAGCCAGATGAGGAATATGTTGAAGATGGTCCTCGATATGCAGTCAGACCTACAACGAGCTGTTCGCCAAGAAGTTTCCGCCGCAATGGCAGCTTCCTCTCCGCTAGGACAAACCAGTAAGTTCAATCTACTTACGATTGACGTAGAAGCCCATAAGCTGCCACATTTACTAAGTCATTATCATACGCTTGCATTCTTATTTGGTTGTTCTGTCAACTTCATTCTCGGTTGCTGTAATCATCAATGTTATAAGCTGTTACATCAAGGGATTTCAGGAGCACTCCTTCCCCTGATAAATAGCGTTACAACGCTATCTATAGAAACTTGGACAATTCAAGTTATCGCGGATCATAGAGATACCTCTATGTCGCGGATGTTGCATTCATGAATTGTGAAATAACACATGTTTACAGCGTCTCAAAACATCTAAGCATGAATCTTTCATTGCAGTTCCTAACCCAGCTCCGAGTCGACCAACCCAAGCAGCTGGAAAATGCGCCATCTGTCTCAGTGCCAAGGCGGATACATTGGCATATCGTTGCGGTCATTTATGTATGTGCAATACGTGTGCATTGAATTTGGGACAGCATCAAACCAGACAGAAAACGTGCCCAGTCTGTCGTGCTCCAATTCAAGATTTGGTGCGAGTTTACGTTTGTGATCAATGAAAAACTTCCTACTAACAATCATCTCCAAACAGATTAAAAGGAATATTTTCATGATGCATTTTTCCTGTATAGAAACCGTTCACATAACATATCAGAATATTATTTTGAATACATTACAGTTTCGTATAATTTTGATGTTTTCTATATAATGTGTATCTAGGCAGTAATGCAGTTAAAATCAGTTGATGAAAGACGCATCCTTTGTCGCGGTTAGAATTCAGAATCAGCCAAAGTGCAAGAGGGTCACAAGATGTTTTCGGAAAGGTTTGATTACAGAAATGTTATCTAAACCCTCGGAATTAAGTCTAATATTGTCTATCTTGGTATAGCTTATCCATATCATCAATAATCCATATCCATAATCAGACATATTTAGAAGCAAGTGAATCAAATCGGGAATAATACTTCTAAATCTAAAATAATGAGATTATTAGCATCTGGTTTTTAGGCCACCAAATTCTACATGTCAATTAAAGATGATAAACCAACGGTTAATTACTCTGGCATATTGCGTCAATGCTAGTATTTGTCGAAGGATTTTGAACCATTGTCAATTAATATATTTTGTTCTTGCTCATCTCTGGAACACGATTCACCAGACGGAAGTATTAAGCTCGCTTAGTACTGACTCCACAAACAATAACCTTATGTATATTTCACTTGATATCATTAACTTTTTCCTGGTTTAGATAGGGCCTCAAAAGTCACTTCTGATTTCGCTAATGTATGTATACACTGGTCTGATAAGATAAGACGTCCTGAGAATGCTGAGCTTCACTTCAAGGTTGTGCAATAGGCTCACAATGTGCATCATCTCTTTCTAGTAGCTTTCTGAACAAAAAAACAATAAATATCTTGACAACCAGACATAATTTTGTCAGCATCATATACATGTATAATAAGTACTGTAGTACATAGATGATTACTTATTATCATGGGCCGTCTGAGCCAAGCGAAAATACTTGTAAATATATCTTAGATCATTTAATTCTTCTGAAACCAACATTCAATTAACGTTAGAAATCCTTGAAGATATCTACCAGGGCATTGTATGCTCATTTGGCGCGTAAGCATGATAGTATAGACGGCATCGGGAATTTCCGGATCGATTTCATCAATGAACTCACGAACACTCGAGACACAACATTCAGTGAAGCAAAAGCAATCACACAGGTTCAGCCTGCAATCAATAGGAAACATGAATTACCTTTCTACAGTCTTAATTCGCATTTCGATCACCTCACATTGGACAAGCAACACATTGCTTAATTTCACTCATGTTTCTTTATAAACCTTCACACAGCGCCTGCTGACACCGCTATACTGTACTAATGACCTCAGAAGGCGAAGGCCCGTCACGGTTTTACTGAAATAGACTTTATCACTTCGAGACCAAAATGTTCTTCCCCGGGAGTTGGACATTATGAATTGTCTTATTGGAAACTTGGCATTTAGTAATTTACTGCACAATAACAAATATTTGAATCAATTCATAGTATTTACTAACGTTTCATGGAAATTTTTTAGTTTAAGCTTTCGTGAATTTAAAAATCAGTCTTTTTAGATGATCAGATTGAGCATGCAATTTTTTTTTCATATGAAGCTAAAATATTTGGCGTGTCTAATAGTTTGGCACGGGCAAACTTGACAAACTTGACAAATTTGAGCAGGCGACAAAAATATTCAATCTAATTAGTATTTTTCTTAGAAATCCTGATCATTATGTTTATTCTTAACCATACCAAGTGTCAAGAACTATTGATTCAAAGATCCAAGCAGCAGGTGAATAATGTAATTTTGAATAGTTTTCCCAGAGTTTCTGTACTTCGCATACTTGGATTTGTATTTTCTAAGAATTTGTCATGGAATAACCAAATAAGTGATGTCTTAAAACATGCTTCACAGCGGTTATACTTTATTCGATGTCTAAAGAATGTTTTGTCAAATAGAGAATTGATTATTGTGTACCATGCCATAATAACTGCATTATTTTTATACGCTTCTCTTGCCTATGGTAATCTAGCCAAAATATGTCTAACTAGAACGCTTTCAAAAGCGTACTCATCGCTTGATATGCGGAACAGACTGCAATTGTAGATCATTCCGCTCTATTTCATCGCTCTTTGAGGAGCAGGCAATCAAATTTTTGAATGCATGTGAATGTAATACATCTCATCCACTGCATGAAATGGTTCCAGGTCGTCTTCCTAAAAGTGGACATTTGAGAATGTCAGTACGTAGGTATCACTACTAGACGAGCATGTGTCTTTTCCCCTTGGGCTTGTGCTGTTGCAAATGCTTTTTCTGCTAGGTCTGTTGACAGAAAAGTTTGACCAGTTTTGCTTACGTAATGTACGCGTCCATGTTTTTTCTGCTATTTTTCAGTATTATGTATGTAACTTTCTTCATTTTAAACATTTCGTATTTTTCATCTGATTTTTCAAGTTTCCATGAATGAACATGAAAGTATTGAGTCAGCTATGTCTCAGTTAGTTAGTCTTGTGAATCTACATTTTGATTGTATGATTTTCAATTATGAAATATAAACGATTCTCTCTCTCTCTCTCTTTTCTAGAGCCTAAAACCAAGCTTTGTATAATAAGTTGAAAAATGTTCGCGAAAATGTAGATTTCTATGTGCTGAAGTGGTTTTTAGATTCTTATTTCATTTCACTCACTTTTTACGAATCCTTGTAGAAATCTACATATGATTTGTAAATCTCTATTAATTCAAATTTTCATAATGTCAAAGTGATCCTTTCGACTCTTTAATTTTTCTCTAGATTTATTCTAGCCATTGCTCAATGTCAATTCAATAGTGAAAGCAGCCAACTTTGATCAATGTGGAATTATACAAGACAGACTTTCGAGAATGAATTATTCTCAAACTGCAACAAGATCGCAAGCCTATTGAAATTTTTAATCAACTTCGACAAACAAAGCTTGCAATCCTTTCACAGTTTTCGAGTGGTGCAAGTGCACTGTAGACCGTTGACTGACAATTAGGAGACATATCCTACAAAATCTATTTTGTCGGTCATTGTTAGTTCTTGTAGGATGATTGACACTGAACACCTACAATATCTGACAAAAAGCGACAAAATAAATTGCAGTGAATTATAGCTTAAATTTTATCAAAAATGCAAGTAATTAATTAAATTATTTCAAAATAAATCATGGTTTTGCCACACAATAATACAGATCGCCCAAAAGTCAAGCAATCACTAATCGAAAAGATCAATCAATATTCAACAGTTGTTGTTTAGTTAATTTGCATACAAAATATCTGTTTCGATGTCAGTGGAGAACCTACAAATTCGTCGGATATCGCAGGATGTTGGAGGTGACAATCGTCGGTTGATTTTGTCAGTAATTTTGTAGGATAATTGTCGGTCTACGGTTTACAATGTGGTTTCAGGAAGGAAGACTGTCACTCGAAGTCGATGAACGATGTAGAAGGCCGATCACATCAGTAGCGGCGGAAACCATATATCACTCATATCGAAAAAGAACAGAGAATCCCTCTTCCAGCGCTTGGAAATGGTGAGGCACAAGGTATCTTGAAAGATACAGTTTGACTTATTCTTATCGATGAACTTAATCTTCAAAAGTTTTTGTCCACTTGGATCCCCCACCATCTTTCCAGCGACAAGGAGAGGAAGCGAATTAACATAATTACTTTATACAATGGAAATTTGATGCACAATATCCCTCAGTGTCGCATCTTGGGAGGGCAAGATAAATTTTGATAGAAATATTCGTATAATCACATTGATTATTGGACAGTTGCCGTATAGAGGATAAACTATTCAATGAATCCAGCGGGTAAGAAAATCGTAGAGATCCTCGACCGCTTCGCGGCCTCGGATTTCTACATTTTCTTGCCCTTTTGGCTTCTTAGAATTCCTATTTTGATATTATCAAGTGACTTTCTGCATTACTGCAATGCATTACTGAAGTATGTATAGGCCCTAATTCTGATTGAAAATCAAATTGGATAGAAATTGATAAAAACCAATGCTGGCACGTTTCATCGGGAACTCATGCTTTTCCAGAGCACCGATAGGCCCAACATTTATGTATTTCATGCATGCGTAATAGAAAGCGAATAAAGTCAAACGGTTTCACTTGACCAGTGACCAGCCTTAACAGGTCGGTTGCAGAGACGCCGGTCCAGCCCGGGCCGGTAGGTACTCAACCAGTCACCATCGAGCAGTAGCGAGTTCTTCTGCGCTGGTGTGCGCTTTTTGATGACGATAGAGTGATTCTTGATGACGACCTTCAATGGAAAGGGCATGTAAAGGAAACAATGTCTAAGTGTGCACAGCAGATGTACATTTTGCGAAGAGTCAAAAAAATTTTGTGACTGACGCAGAATTCCTGACTGTCTATTGTGTTCTTATAAGATCTCTGCTGGAATATGATTGTCCCCTATTTATTGGCATTTCAGGAGAAGATCTATTACATCTGGAGAGATTACAAAAACGTTGCTTGAAAATTAAAATGAATTGTAGGTTGCAGGATCTTAACAGTAGAAGGGAGCGTCTTGCTGTAAACTTTTTTAGATCTGCATATAGCTCAGATACTGTTATTAAAAGTCTTTTGCCGTCTGTGCTCCCCAGTGGACGTTTGTCTGTTCCTTATAGTCGAACAACCATCCGTCGAAAGTCTTTTATTCCGTTGACGTCTATTATTATTTCGTCTACCTTTTGCGATTGACTTCTGACATTTGACTTTGTGCCGGTATATACTATTTTCTAATTTGCTATGAAATGTAAACTTGTGATGCTTTTTGATTCCCATTCAGTGATCCAATAAACGATTCTCTACTGGTTAGCGTTCTGAAGCAATGACAAAACAAAACATTACACGAATTTGCAAGAATCTAAGGAAGTAGGAAAAACAATTATTTATTTAAAAACCTTTAGGAGGTATGACATACCGTTGTAATCTGCAGTGTGATTGATCTTAGGTTGATACTCTTTTATCATTAAAGCTTCTACAACATTTATATGATAATTACTGTTTATACCTTATGCGAAATTGATTACTTACATCATACGTACAATGATTACATGTATTGATATGTTTGTAAACTGCTGTATCTGTACTTCTATGCTCTTCGATCCTTTGCTGGAGTCTGCGTTTGGTTTTGCCAATATATTGGCTGCTTGGATCACCCAAGCATGTGAATTCATAGACCACACAAGACTTCAGCAAAGGATCGAAGAGCATCGAAGTACAGATACAGCCGTTTACAAACATATCAATACATGTAATCATTGTACGTATGATATAAGTAATCAATTTCGCATAAGGTATAAAGATAACAGTAATTATCATATAAATGTTGTAGAAGCTTTAATGATAAAAGAGTATCAACCTAAGATCAATCACACTGCAGATTACAACGGTATGTCATACCTCCTAAAGGTTTTTAGATAAATATTGTTTTTCCTACTTCCTTAGATTCTTGCAAATTCGTGTAATGTTTTGTTTTGTCATTGCTTCAGAACGCTAATCACTATCAGTCAATTGCACCAGCCGATCGCTGCATCAAGTCTGATTCTCTCTCTCTCAAATCCCGATCGGTTCCAATCCTGATTAACAATTTTAATATGATATCTCACATAATGCAGCATTTTATCATGGATTTCAGGGCAGAAATATATGGAAGTATAGGTCAAGAAAACGGTTTTGGTGAGCTCGAAATTTTATTATGACGCACAAATTTTCGACCGAAGCCTTTGTCAAGTACAATCACCAATACCGTTTTCTTGACCTCTACTGGCTGGACTCTGTCCTTCTTTCAAATGCCTGAGGTACATTTCAGTCAACAGTGACTCTATTTTTTTGATAGATGCTAATCTTTCTCTATTATTAATTCAATTTTTGAGGCTGTGCATATTTAATGTACAGGACCGCGCTTGGTCGGGTTTGAGAGTCCAGGATTAAGCGGTCGAAACGCGATCGTCCTGACCAAGTTCCTGTTGATGACCTCATTAAAAAATAGTCAAATAATTTGTATGCTTATTTTGTAGAATTCTATTTCACGTTTTAGCTTAAGGAACGAATATTAATTCTCTTACACACCTGGTAAATTTTAGATAGCGTAATCCCTCTGTGTTAGATAGATCTGGTATTCTGATTGGAAACAGACCTGTCCTCTTATCATCTGAATGGACAGACTGTTAAATAGGATCTTTTCAATATAGAAGTGATAAACATAATTTTGAACAGAACGACTTACTCGCCTATTCATTACACATGAGGAGAGGAGAAGCGTTGTTTGTCCTTCTAGTTAGTATTTTTAAAATCTTTAGACATTTTAGGATATAAAAATTTTCTTTTAAATCATATTTTGTACCTATTGAAAATTAACTAGTCACAAGCTTGGTTTTTTTAAAAAAATTTGTTACCTTGACGCACTTTGCTACGTTGAATTCTGTATATAGCTTGATGGCAACGCTGATTGATAGAAATATATAGACTTTCAGATATTATATGCCAGCAAAATGCATGTTATAATGCTATTGCATGTTACTCTTGAGAAATCCATAATAATACGACTTTTATTACTGTTAGTGACAGACAATGAAGAGATGCAAAAATATTTGATAACATTCATTTAGTCTATGAAAATGCTGAAACCAGTGCATTCACGTATCAATGTGTTTATAGAAGGGAGAGTCAGTTGAGGTTTTTGGATACGATTTTGGATTGCTTCGTTTTTCAGTGTGAAGTTCATTTCATCAATTTTCTCCGCACTGAGCGCATAGCGTGCATCGATATTTCGAATATTTCGAACAAACTGACAATGCTGAGACCAACCCACAATCCAATCAAACCTCCAACATTGGAAATGAATTGTGAGAGAGTGATTTGGTATTCCTCATGAATTAGCTCAGCACGATCATCAGGTTTGAATTCAATCTCGGCATACACTTCTGCTGGTCGACTGTGGGCCGCATGCTCATCGGAAATATAGGCAAGTCTGGATTTCAAATTAGCTGTTTTAACATTAGAAACAGAGGCAGGAATTTTCTTGTCATTGTTTAGTTCGACCGAGTACTTCTTGTAATTGCAAAGGCGCTTTGAATATTGGAAGCATTCCTTCTCTGATTTGCGATTGAGTGCTAAATATATGTTTCTTCTTTGTCTAAAATACTTAGATGCGCTAATATTAAATTCGGTCCGATTAAAACACAAGCGCGGAGTTGTCACGAAATCAAATTTGAAAACTGGATACTCAATCGAGTAACAACCATATTTTTCCAAAACATCTTTCTGAAAATAATACGCTTTGCATTCAGAATAGCCACCTTCAAATTTTCTGACTTTTGTGAGAGTAACATCAAAAAGATAAAACGTGAACGCAGTTTTGAGGCATTTTTCCTTCTTGTATATGCGTTGATAATTCTTCTGTGATAATGCAAGGCGCTCCGTTTCGTTTGGATACAGCACTATTCCTTTATTTCCAAGACTGATGCCTTCTCCTGGTGGTGTAATAAATACAGTCAGTTGTTGAACTTCTAGATTGTTCAATAGCAGGTAATCGGATTCTTTCATTCTTAAGAGAATTGAGACCTTCTTTATTCTCAACTTTGCTCTTGTTTTAATTTGTCGCAATTCTCCCAGCAACATCGCGTTAGTCGTATAACAGACGTTAACGGCTGCATCAATCTTTCTCCAAAAAATGAAGGAGTTAGAAGAACGGATTCGTTCAGCGTCCATTCTTATATTGTCACTATCAAAGGCCTCATCGGTATCAGTTTCAGTTATTACATAATATGCACTTATCATTGTAGTCGGCGGAGACGTCACTTTGAAATACTCAGCGTTCATTGTGGAAAACATGAACATTAATTTGTATTCTTTACCATACATGAACGTTGTAGAGCTTCTAAACATATCAGAAACGTCTACCGCTTTATTCAGATTCATCCACGACTTTTTCAACCCGCGTTTTGAGTCAAATTGAATTGGCACACTTGGGTTACAAATGGTGATATCTGGCCAAGTAAAGCCTTCAGGGTCATCTTCAAATTTAGTGACTATTGGCCAGCCTAGATATTGTTGCGTAATTACATACAGGTTGGTGAGGAACCCACACATGCCGGAGACAAACACAATAAGCCAGAACACTCGAGCCACGGTGCTTCGAGCGGAGAATATATGAGACAGACCAGCTGCTGAACACCCGGCGATTAATTCAGAAAGTCGCGTTTGCTCGGATGGCGATTCTGGTGGTGACTCACGACTTGAAGAAGCGGAACGAACTTCAACTTCTTGCTTGGAATCTTGAAAATTCATAATTGAATAACATAAAGGCGGTTGCTGCTCACCAGATTTTGAAAGATGTTCCACGTCACTTCAGTGAATAGTGGAAATGTCTCTACAGGACACACATTGAAGTATATTCCTTTTCCGATGTTCTGTAGAATTGACAATTAATCTCCGGTTCACATGATAATTCAGAAAAATTTGTCTGTTCAATTGGCCTCAGCAAGTGATTTATCGATAGTTTCTGTGATTTCTATCTCCCAAACTGAATCAAAATAAGTGTTCAGCTTTCAAATTATCATGTGATTTACTGATACAATAGCTGCATTGAAAGCAACATGCAAAACAAGTGATTTATTGATGCCTTCAAATTATAATTGCGATATTCGATCTTAATCAAAGTGACCTCCGAATCAAAGCAGAATGAAATCACTGCATTAGAATCTCCTTCGGTTGCTATGCAGTTCAAATGCTATAACCACAGATCAATCTAGCTTGATCTCTACTGGCTGGACTCTGTCCTTCTTTAAATGCCTGAGGTACATTTCAGTCAATAGTGACTCTATTTTTTTTGGGCGAGCGCTTTCGAGTATTTCCACTCATCTACAGGCATCATTCAACGGTAAAAGCAAGCCTAAATACAATTTCAGGTGGCGCGAGTTAAAATCAAATCAATCCAATTAAAATAAGAACAATTCTTCTGATGTGCTGTGGTTGTTCAGTAGACTTTTATTCTGTGTGATGTATTGTTTGATGAAAAGGGTTTCTGTTATTTTTGTGTCGTTTGTGCGCATGAGTATTCTGAAGCTGTTGTGTGTTGGTGGGTGAATGTGTGTCGAGATTTCTGACAGTGGGCGACCTTTAATATGTTCGTTAAGACGGGTTTGCAGGTGACGGCGCGTCTCTCCGATGTAACACTTCTCACAGTGTTCACATTTGAATTCATATACTAAGGAGAAGCACACGTTAGAGGGGATAGTATCTTTGTTTTTGAAAATTTGTTGGGTTTTGTAGGTTCTGTAATACGGTACAATTTTGGTTTTATCTAAAATTCTGTTAATTTTATGAATTTCTTTAGCTATGATTTTTTCACATTCCTTGATGAAAGGAAGGCCATA
Source organism: Prostheceraeus crozeri (assembly GCA_907163375.1). Classification (NCBI taxonomy): domain Eukaryota; kingdom Metazoa; phylum Platyhelminthes; order Polycladida; family Euryleptidae; genus Prostheceraeus; species Prostheceraeus crozeri. The sequence continues at coordinate 55,508 of CAJQUW010004394.1, read as the reverse complement.
AAAGATTTTGGTTTTGTCTTCACTAGACTCATCAGAATTCTGCTGTGTATTTTGGGACCTTTTTTCGCTCATGCATTTTTGAATATATTTTGGGTCGTAGCCGTTCCTTTGGAAGATTTCTTTTATGATTTTATCATTTTCGATTTTATCGCAACTATAAGTAGTAAGCCTTTCCGATCTATTTTTCAAGGCCACAATGGTGTTCTTTTTGTAAACTCAAAGGAATTGAAGAAGGTGACCTTACCGAGGTGAAAACTAAACTTTTGGCAATGGTCAATACGATGCTCAAATCGAAATCCAAGATTCCGCGCAAGATCCTCGACCTCCTCAAGGCTCTACAACATCTTAGCAAGGACAAGAACATCGTCATTACCCGCCCTGATAAAGGCAATGGAGTGGTCATCCTCAACAAGAGTGACTATGTCGCAAAATTGAATTCTATCTTGGCGGATTCAACAAAGTTCAAGTCGGCTACAAAATCAAAACGCGATGTTTTCATAGCCAAGGAAGATCAACTCAACAGACTCTTGCTGAACTTGAAGAAGAAAGGCGAGCTCACAGAGGGCATGTACAGGCAAATGCGCAGCACTGGAAGCCAACCAAGCAGACTGTATGGACTCCCAAAGATGCACAAGGATGGAACAAACCCACCTCTTCGACCCATCTTGTCAATGACCCACAGCCATTGTGAAAACCTGAGCAAGTGGTTGCTTGATCTTTTGGCGTCATCCGTGCCAAAACAGTATACGGTGAAGGACAGTTTTTCGGCTTATGAAATTATTACCAATACAGATGTCAGCGATACAGACTACATTGTGAGTTTTGATGCCATAAGCCTCTTTACCAGTATACCTGTCAAAAAGACGATCGCTCATATCTGCGACAGCGTCCCTGACAATAAGCTTCCTTTTAGCAAGAAGACTCTGGAGACTCTTCTTCTTAGCTGTTGTACAGGGGTGCCATTTATGTTTGATGATAATATCTATGTGCAGCATGAGGGCTTGAGTATGGGGTCTTCTTTAGCGCCACTAATGGCAGAGTTTGCTATGAATTCAATCGAGTCACAGTTGTCTAATATGCCTAAATTGTACTTACGTTACGTTGATGACTGTCTAGCGATTTTCAAAAGCAAGGATGAAGTTGATACTTTTCTAAGACAACTTAATTCTAAGGAAAAAACATTCAATTCACCGTCGAGCATTCGATAAATGGCTCTATCAACTTCCTTGACATGACCGTTACTCTCAATGATAACAGTCTTAGCTGTAAATGGTTCATTAAGCCTACTAACAGTGGCCTGTATATCCCGAGTAGCTCATATTGTCCTTCGCAATACAAAAAGAACACCATTGTGGCCTTGAAAAATAGATCGGAAAGGCTTACTACTTATAGTTGCGATAAAATCGAAAATGATAAAATCATAAAAGAAATCTTCCAAAGGAACGGCTACCACCCAAAATATATTCAAAAATGCATGAGCGAAAAAAGGTCCCAAAATACACAGCAGAATTCTGATGAGTCTAGTGAAGACAAAACCAAAATCTTTTATGGCCTTCCTTTCATCAAGGAATGTGAAAAAATCATAGCTAAAGAAATTCATAAAATTAACAGAATTTTAGATAAAACCAAAATTGTACCGTATTACAGAACCTACAAAACCCAACAAATTTTCAAAAACAAAGATACTATCCCCTCTAACGTGTGCTCCTCCTTAGTATATGAATTCAAATGTGAACACTGTGAGAAGTGTTACATCGGAGAGACGCGCCGTCACCTGCAAACCCGTCTTAACGAACATATCAAAGGTCGCCCACTGTCAGAAATCTCGACACACATTCACCCACCAACACACAACAGCTTCAGAATACTCATGCGCACAAACGACACAAAAATAACAGAAACCCTTTTCATCAAACAATACATCACACAGAATAAAAGTCTACTGAACAACCACAGCACATCAGAAGAATTGTTCTTATTTTAATTGGATTGATTTGATTTTAACTCGCGCCACCTGAAATTGTATTTAGGCTTGCTTTTACCGTTGAATGATGCCTGTAGATGAGTGGAAATACTCGAAAGCGCTCGCCCAATAAAGTGCTATCTCTGCGACTTTTGTGTTCTATTTTTTTTATTGATGCTATTTTTTCTCTACTATAAACTTAATTTTTAAGGCTGTGCATATTTAATGTACAGGACCGCGCTTGGTCGGGTTTGAGAGTCCAGGATTAAGCGGTCGAAACGCGATCGTCCTGACCAAGTTCCTGTTGATGACCTCATTAAAAATAGTCAAATAATTTGTATGATTATTTTATAGAATTCTATTTCACGTTTTAGCTTAAGGAACTAATATTAATTCTCTTACACACCTGGTAGATTTTAAATAGCGTAATCCCTCTGTGTTAGATAGATCTGGTATTCTGATTGGAAACAGACCTGTCCTCTTATCATCTGAATGGACAGACTGTTAAATAGGATCTTTTCAATATATAAGTGATAAACATAATTTTGAACAGAACGACTTACTCGCCAATTCATTACACATGATGAGAGGAGAAGCGTTGTTTGTCCTTCTAGTTAGTATTTTTAAAATCTTTAGACATTTTAGGATATAAAAATTTTCTTTTAAATCATATTTTGTACCTACTAAAAATTAACTAGTCACAAGCTTGGTTTTTTTAAAAAAATTTGTTACCTTGACGCACTTTGCTACGTTGAATTGATAATATTTGATGTTTAATTTACATTTCTTTGGTTTAAATTCCTTATGATGATAAATGCTTATGTTAACAAATAATGAACAGTTTTAAAAAAGGTAACTACGAATATTTCATAAAGTGGATGAAAAAATATTTGACCTTTTCATGTGTGAATCAGTTTCAAAATAAAAGTTTTTTTCGAAAAAAATATATCAAATGCAATTTGCGGGCGTTACAGGCCACGAACGAGGTTGAGAGTGGTACCAACAGTATAGCATTGATCTCTTCTTTCTTTTGCCTACAAATTTTTGGTGCACAACTAAGCTCTATCACAATCACTTTTAATTATTGTAGCAGATTATTTTAGTCAATATAGCCATAGTCTGGAATTGATAACTCTTATAACTTTGCTTTGTGTTCTGTTATATAGGGCCGTGTGATTCTTAATTCACTTGCTTTAATAATTGACTATCACTGTAATTATGATGCATGAATTTAAGTATGTAATTAATTTTAGTAATTACTAAGGCCAGTATAGTAGGATAATAGCCTACGTCCGTGGCCTTCGTCAATTCAAAAAGTAGCATATGGTTGGCTTAAGAGCCAGAAAAATAACCCTTTACCTCAAGGTATTTGATATGACTGACTTTCTCTCTCTCTTCTCTCTCTCCTGACTCTTTATCATTGGCTCTAACTGTTCGCGTATTTCCCCTACTGTCTCCTTCATGTACTCTGGGCTATGGGCAGGGAATACACACATGTTTGTCCATCCACGCTGACTTGTTCTTCCTCGTATTTGCACAGCTCACTAGCAATTAGTCCCAACACATCAATTGGCGACGAGAATGGCTCAACGATTAACGATCCCACTACCACGCACCTTCATGAACCATCCTGGTGATCCTACGGTCCGTTGGGCTAATTGGTTAGCACAGCTTAAAAACTTCTTCACCTTAACGGATTTGACACTTTCATCTTCGAACAAACTGAGCGACCATGCAAAGAACGCCTATCTCTCTGCATTGCTCGGAACTGAGGGTGTTCGTATTTTAATGGCACACCCAGTAGCTGCTACAGCTGAATCTGCGACGTTCGCTGATTTCAGCGCCGCCGTATCCACCCTCTTCGAACGACCTGTCAATCCTGTGCGCGCTGAATATGAATTTCGCAATCGACGTCAAGGCCCGACCGAGTCGGCCGCGGACTTCCTTACGTTTCTACGAACCCTGTACGTCGACTGTACCAACCTATGCTCAGATGGCGCCGAGGCGAAGAAGCTTGAAGAACACAACCTCGCGATGCAGCTAGCGATCGGCTGTTACTCCCGCAAGACGCAAGAGAAACTTCTGCAGCAGCCTGACGTGGATCTCAACGTCTTTTTCACACGATGCAAGCTGATGAGTTTGCTTATTTCATTCACACTGCTTATGAAATTACATTGCTTGTCCAGTGTGACTCAGCGACCGCCCATGTTACATTCATGATAGACTCCGGAGCCGACATCTCCACTTTACAACACGCAGTGGCTTCTAACAACTTCCCTTTGGCATCGATTCGCCCGAACAATCAAGTTGTGCGCAACTTCGACCACAGCCCCATATCTGGCATCAAAGGCTTTCTCGCATGCAGCCTCAGCTACAACGACCACCGCAACACTCCCGCTGACTTCTTCTTAGTGCCCAACAGCTATCCTAGCGTCATGGGCCGTGACGTCATGCGGAGCCTGGGACTAAGAATCTGTGACGACCGCGGCAACATCTTGAGTCTTCGCTCTACAAGCGCGTGCGTGCGCGCAGCAGACAAGTCAACAGAATGTGCGTTCGATTACTTCCCTTCTCTGCGAAGCAACGACCTTGGGACCTTCCCAGACTACACGCATACAATTTCTGTGAGCGAGACTTTCAGACCTCACGTGACCAAACTTCGCTCTGTTCCTTTGGCCAAACGTGATGCTGTTATGCGCGAGATTCAGAGTATGATCGACAGTGGGATCTGGTCTCCTATTAGCAAATCCGATTGCGCTCACGGTATGGTCGTCGTGTCTAAGAAAGACGGAGGTGTCAGAATTACAAGTCCCAACCCCGACCGTCCCAACCCCGACAAGATCCGACCCATCAAGCAAGCACCACCGCCGAAGAACCTAAAACAACTGCAATCCTTCCTGGGCGCGGTCAACTACCTCTCCAACTTCATCCCCAACCTTGCCAACTTGGCGGAGCCTCTCCGACGTCTCACGCGCAAGAACCGAACTTTCACTTGGGGTTGTGACCAAGAGAGGGCATTCCAAACTTTAAAGGAGTTGATCTCGGAGGAGCTACAACTCTCAATCTTTGATCCCCATGCCCCAACAATCGTTACGGTCGACGCAAGCGACATTGGACTCGGTGCGCAGCTCTCGCAGCAGAAAAATGATATTGAAGTGCCGATTCAATTCGCCTCACATACGCTCTCGGATCGTGAGCGCAACTTCGCGACAAACGAGCGTGAAGCACTCGCGTGTTTGTGGGCCGTAGAGCATTGGGAAAAATTTCTGCTAGGCCGCCATTTCACTCTCCGAACTGACCATGGCGCTCTGTCAACTCTCCTCCAACATCACACTTCCACCCGAAAGTCCACCAAATTCATCCGATGGCGTGAACCCTTGTCTCGCTTTGATTTCTCCGTGAGCTACATCAAAGGCATCACCAAATACATGGCCGACGCTTTAAGCCGCTTACCTCAAGCCAATCCAAAGAAAGAAGACGCGATAGTGGATGAGGAATCAGAGAGTACTGCCACAATTGCAAGTTTAATGAGCAGCCCGATATCTCTCGACGAACTGAAGAAGCAAACCCTTCGAGACGACACCCTGAAAGCAGCAATAACATTCGTGAAATCATCCTGGCCTGCGAAAAATGACCTCTCCCCGGACATTTACCCCTTTTACAATGTCCGAGACGAACTCAGCATCGAGAGCGACCTACTTATACGGAGTGATTCTCGAATTGTCGTGCCTACTTCCATGCACAGGACTATCCTCAACGTCGCACATGATGGACATCCTGGCATTGTTCGTGCAAAGCGGCAGCTACGACGAATTTACTGGTGGCCTGGAATGGACTCGCATGTCGAGAACTTAGTCCGAAATTGCACCGCCTGCGGAGACAGCAGTAAGTCCCACAAACCCACCGTCGTGCAACCAACGAAAATTGAACTGCCAACCGAGGCATGGCACAAAGTAGCTATCGACATCACCGGTCCGTTCGCCAACGCGCCAAGTCATCAGCGATTCCTGACAGTGGTCATAGACTATAAGTCCGGATTCCCGGAAGTCCTTCTGTCCGGTGACATAACTTCCGGTCGAATGATCTCTTGGCTTCAAGAATTATTTTCTCGCTACGGCAATCCGTCAATCTTAGTGTCAGACAATGGCAAGCAATTCTGCTCTGGAATTTTTGAAGAGTTTCTACGACAACGAGACATCCTGCATTGGAAAACGCCCGTCTACGATCCTCGACCAAACGGAAAAGTTGAAGTCTTCAACCGCTATTTGAAACACGGTGTACAAACGTTCGCTTCAGGAAAGAAGGAATTCGCCTCAGGAATTCAAGAGCTGCTAATGAGTTATCGATCAACCAGCCCGACTCCTGAAGGCGAGACTCCAGCTGAAGCATTTTTCAAGCGTCGAATCCGCACGGATTACGAGCCTGCCCGCCGAAAGTCTACCAACGAATCAGCACCTACGATTACCTGCGAGAACGACGATCAATCTCCTCAGCAAAAGCCACGCTACAGAGGTCCGTTTCGCATCAACGACTGGGTGCGCGTTCGACTACTTCATGTCCCGAAAGGCCTCTCACCTTTCTCCTAACCACGGCGCATCACCGAAGTATGCGGACACTACACGTATCTGCTATCTGACGGCAACAGATGGAACGCGAGGAGCTTGGTCCGTCATCGTGAAGACCGCCAAGCAATCGAGATTGGAGTCGAAGGAGCTCTACGGAGAAGATCGAACAGGAAATCCCGTGGTCTTCCGCCTATCCGCTATCCGCACGGAATTCGAGGAGGGAGATGATGATGTGACTGACTTTCTCTCTCTCTTCTCTCTCTCCTGACTCTTTATCATTGGCTCTAACTGTTCGCGTATTTCCCCTACTGTCTCCTTCATGTACTCTGGGCTATGGGCAGGGAATACACACATGTTTGTCCATCCACGCTGACTTCTTCTTCCTCGTGTTTGCACAGCTCACTAGCAATTAGTCCCAACACATCAGTATTTACCAGCAGCTCACGGCAAAATATCTTAGGTGAGGGTAACATATAAAAATAAGATTACCTCGAGGAAATTTCCATCAGATGTGAAGGAAAATTGCTACATTCAGCTACATCAGGGTAAATCAGTCATTTCAACGACATGGCTTCCTACTTGCAGGTGATAACCCAGAATCGCAAACTAGAGTGCTACAAGATTGTCAACGAGATGCATTATCTTTCGGATTTCGAACTTCAAAAGCGTTTTAGGTTTGACAAAACAGGAATTGAACTCATCTCTTCGATCGTCGGGCCTGACTTGATAAAGCATCATAACAATGGACGGCCAATTTCTGTACATACTCAGGTGATGATTTCATTGCGCTATCTTGCATCGAATGACTTTCAAATTGTTGTCGCCGATGATTTCAGCATATCTAAAAATGTGTGTTTCGACAATATTAGCCAACTTTGTTGACAGCTTGATAAAACATGTCGATGAATATATCGTATTTTCTGGTGAAGACAAGCGAAGAGAAAACATGAATAATTTCTACAAAATAGCAAGATTTCCCAAAGTGATCGGATGTATTGACGGTACTAACATAAGAATTGCATCACCAGCCCTACAAGACAGTGGATCATACATAAATCGAAAAAACTTTCATTCCATTAATGTTCAGACGGTGTGTGATCATCAGATGAAATTCAATAATGTCAAGTGATGGCAGCAAACGGGAGGATCATGATTATAGGATGTACTCGTAATTGAGAAACGCACTCCCTTGAATTTCCGCAGATCCGTTAATTAAAAAGGTAAAGAAAAAACAGCTTTTACTCGACGTTTCGGGCCCAGACCCTTCTTCATAGAGTTTAAAACTGGCGCGTATGACATGCTACTTGGACATATATATGTAAAAGCTGAATAAAAATCTATATGGCGCAACCTGTGTTCTCCTACAAACCAGCAAGCTCATGACGACGATTCATAGATGGACATCTTTCCTGAATCATGCGAGCTTCTATCAAAGCAGTGTCAACCGTACTTCACGCTCTCTGAAGGATATTCACATCGAAATCATCAAGGTCAACAGCAGAACAATCACGAAGATGCACACTCAATGCACTCACTCTTACTGTCCTTATTCATAATACTCCGCTTATGTTCTTGATACCTAATTTTGAAAGATCTTGAAGTTTTACCTATGTAACTAGCATTACAAATCCGACATTTAAACTCATAGACAACATTATAACTATTACAATTTATTTTTCAGGCAAACGATCACAAAGGTTGCAGTTGTTATGTTATTTATTTTTATGTTTATTGCGACTATTTAGACAACGGGACAATGTAGGACTGGTAGTATTAACAAGACGAACATTGAGATTATATTTGCGAATCAGAGAATTAATTTTTCTGTTTAAGCTATCGTTAACGAAAGGCATAGATAAATTAATATTTTTACTTGCATTGGAATGACGCTTCCTATTCTTCGATTTCCGTTTAAAATCTTTTTCTTTGAAACCGTTTTTCTTAAGTTTTTGTTTAGCGTTATGAATTGCTTCAGTTTTATCTGCTATCGTACTGCATCTTTCATCGGCTGTGTTCAGAGTATTTTCTATGAAGTCACTTTTAACATGATGTGTTATCTAGCTGTCTTTGCGTAGAGAGTTATCCGAAGTTAATGGCTTACTATAGTGCTGGTAACAAACACAATCGTCTTTGATCGAGATGCGCAAATCTAGAAAGTTAAGACAATTTTGTGGAATTTCTAAAGTAAATTGAACATCTTTATTTATATTGTTGAATATGTTGAGAATTTTATAACTATCTTGAAAACTAGATGAGAAAGGACCCATAATGATATCATCGATATACCGTTTGAATATCGTAGGGAAGATATTAATTTTTTTCAATTCTTTTAAAGCTCTGTTTTCTGTTTATATACAAGGTAAGTCCAGAAATTGAAGGTAAGTTAGAAAAAGTCAGGTAAGTTATACAATTATCACATGAAGGAAGGGAATAGAATACTTCAATCTCTGCATTTTATTGCAATCTCTTACATAAATCAATGAATGTCGGCATTTTTAGCTAGGAGCCCAAAATCATCAATGCTTGTGGGAAGATAATCTTTCTGAAAAGGGTCAGAAGATCCTCGAACGCAAAGAACAGCAGCTTTTAATATCTCAAAAGCCATGACTTTTGAGTATTCTTCGCTTTCCTTGTAGGAGATCTTCTCTGTCAGTCTTTGCAAGAACTTTTGACATTCCTTGCCCATTCCCCCATTGGTTCCGAAAATCAATGCTGCAAACATCTGTGTTCCACATCAATTTTTCATTGAAGATGTTGTGTATTCTTTTCTCCTTCCTGTTCCTTGAAGATGATTTCAGTTGGCTTATTTTTATGTATCACGGAGTTCACGTGTGTTCTTACATCCAAAAGAGCTGTGGCTCCGCGATACCAAAATTCACCAGCCTTGACATAATAATAAAGCGTTTATTTGAAAGGAATGAAAATTGATCACATACATACATACATTTGTCAGTTTCTTCTTAGAAAAAATATATTTTAAACGGCGGATTACGAATAGACTGCGGTGAGGCAAATGTCATTAAAGTGTACGTCCCATGCTAGATTTTCGTTCCATGTGACTCCTAAGATAGAAAGACGAGATACGACAGTTATATCAGGGTAAACTGGAATGTCAAAAACACGAGATCTTTTAAACACCAACTGTTTGGTCTTCTTCAAATTGATATTCAAATTCTTGTCTTTAATCTGATCTTGCACAGTGGTTAAATTCATTGGAGAAATTGCATTGCAAGAAATCTTTTCGACCAATGTCATGTCATCAGCGTACTTCAGCAACCGCGCATTTGTAGAAGTGATTTGTATCGAGCCGAGAAACGCTGCACGCAAAAAAGGACCAAATACCGATCCTTGGGGCAATCCCGATTTGACATTCATCACGGGACCAATCATTTGATCCAACCGAACATACTGTTGCCTATCGGTAAGAAAGGAATGCAACCAAGATAAAAACCCGTGGTGAAGACCTCCAATAACATTAAAGTATAATCCGGTTATGCTGGATCTTATCGAAGGCTTTAGCAAGGTCAATACATGTCATTCGCACAGAAGCAGTATCGTCCTCATCCATCATAGTTGTCACAGTTTCGTGTATCTCAATTAGTGCAGTTGAAGTTGATGTTAGTGATCGAAACGCATGCTGATGACTTCCATATAATTGACTTCCAATAATAATCCATTCGGTAGCCTCTTCACAAATGTTGGCTGATTTGAGACGAATTGTTCATCGTCTAAAGGCATCAGACATGGCTCAGATTCAACATTTTTACACACTTTTGATAGATCTAACGAGTTAAGACAAATTCGTCTATATAGCCGAGGCTGCTTGGTTGATAACTCGATGAGTTAATTAAATACTTATATTTCGGCCACAGAATTAGATTCATTTGCGCGCGGTTCGGTTTCCTAGAAAGGAAGAATTGTATGTAACCTTAATATCGAAATGGCACATCACATCACACAACTTGCTCCTTCTCGAATGGATAATTCGTGTATCGCTTGCTATTGGAAATGGCAAACAATAAGCTGTCAGCAGAGGACAGTGGAGCCAGTGAGAGATGCGTGCGTGCTGTGCTATCACTTCGCACACACCAAAACACACATCGATGCCTGGCTTCGATTCAATGTATGCACTATACAGTGAGAAATGCCGAGGAGAGGATGTGAAATCATCAAGTGAACTAATTTTCGTACGCCTGCTACTTTCTTTAATAATGATCGGAAGGGTCAACATTATGGAGAAAACTTGTGGGCAATGATCTGAATTCTTCGAATCTGAAGGAATTTTGGCAATCGAAGCACTTCGCTGGAACTCACATTAATCCGCAAGCGACGCACGAATTTTTTTCCTATCTCTGTAAGGTATTAGGAATTCCTTTTTGCCCACCTAATAGGTTCCTCAATGTGCCATCCATTTCGTATTAATCACACTTCTAGCAAACCGAAGCAGATAAACAAAATATTTAATTCTGTGATTTCGGCTGTCACATCCCCTTTCAAAGCATAGAGTAGAAAGGATTTACAAATGGAGTACAAAGCTATACAAAAATGTTTTCAAAAATCAAAATGTCATGTATATACCACTGTACAGATATCTTGTCCTTCATCACGCCTGTTCAGGTCAGGTTGGGCTGTCTTGATTATGATGAGATTGTCAACAGAAAGATTAAAAGAGCTTTTCAGCATGAGAAAATAACCTTCGCTCGAAAACATTACAACAAAAATTCAAGAGACCAAAACTGAAACAAACGTGCACAATGAAGAACTGTCCTATGAAAAATGACAATTGTGGCAGAAAAATGGTGGTATATAAGATCCAATGTTCATGCGGTTCTGTCTACATTGGAAGTACAGTGCGTCCCTTACACACAAGAATTCGAGAGCACTTATTTTACAACAAATCCGCCATCTATGATCACAAGCTCATCTGCCATGGCAGCCTCAGCATAGAAATTGTGTCACATGCAAAAGACGCAGTAGATCTTCGTCTCAAAGAGGCACTCATAATCAAGAAAGCCCAACCTGACCTGAACAGGCGTGATGAAGGACAAGATATCTGTACACTGGTATATACATGACATTTTGATTTTTGAAAACATTTTTGTATAGCTTTGTACTCCATTTGTAAATCTTTTCTACTCTATACTTTTGAAAAGGGCTGTGACAGCCGAAATATGAGTATTTAATTAACTCATCGAGTTATCAACCAAGCAGCCTCGGCTACATAGACGAAACTGTCTTAACTCGTTAGATTTAACAATAATGCTGCTCAGAGAGAATTTTGATATTTTTAGGATATTTTACACCTTTGATAGCAAAATATTTGTCAAATCATTTATCTTGTCATGTTTCGCCACAAAGCCTCCTTTTTTGCATGATAATGCATGGTTAGTTGAGAATTTTTCTCCACATGCACAATAAGACGCTAGATCGATGATAAATATATAAATATCATAATAATATCATCACGAAATCGCAATGATAAATATATGTCGCAATCGCAATGAGTCTCTAAATTCTTGCTTGTTCAGAATGAAGTCTTGATCTTCTAATGGAATAGCAGTTAACCACACTAGTTGACATGCCACGCGTAATTCACCGTAATTACGGAACATCCCAAACATCCGTGGTTAAAGACATTCTATTCTTCTACCCGCGTGCATACGCGCTGCACTAAGAGTCAGAAATCACTTGATCTGATGCTGTTAAAACATGGGGAATGTTTATGAATACGCGCGGGCGAGCGTTTATAGCTTGCGCGTCGTCTACGGTTGTCTGCGTTGCCGCTTGAACCACGGATGAACCTCTAAACATGTTCTGTCTTCCCTGAGCATGAAATGGAGGTCCTATCACATTGTTTGGCCTCTGATACATGCAGACACATGAGACGCAGACTGTACATTACAGGACTGCCGACAGATGTTGCAGGAATGTCACGCACAGCCACGGATGTTTAGGGTCATGTGTAATTACGCGTAGTTTACGCGTGAATTATGCATCATTGAGCGTGGCATGTGATAATTGATATTCATTGACATAGATTTTAGTATTGAAGCCGTTTAACATTAGATACTTAACATTACTCTTTTAACATCGCTTTCAACTAAATGTCGCTGAATTAACATAGAAAATGTGCTATTGAGTGCCATTGCAGATCTTCATGATCCTCAAATCGCTCTGCAACTTCTTAGGTGCTACAGTGGGTTTTGTAAATTCGCACATATTGTGCTGTTCACCATTTTTGGTATCTCGTTAGTTAAGAAAGTTTGATTCTGATGTGATGGGTTGCCTTGAAGACTCGGCCTACATCCAATTGACTGATTTAGCGCGCCGTCAAGCACAATTGCCACTAAAATTTGGCGGTCTTGGACTCCGATCACTGAAGCAACATGCGCAAGCGGCACATATTTCTTCAGTCGCAAGTACTGACTCCAGAGGTGTTCGAATGTCAGAAGTGAGGGATCGATTTCAATTTCAAAGTTAATCCAAAGTCTTCTGTGTCAAAGGAAACTCCTCGAAATAAGTGCTGCAGGCAACGTGACTTATCTGAGTGCATACATGAAGAACAATCATGTAAATTTATACAGGATCTGTCCTGAACTGTTGACCAAACTCAATATATTGCAATATCCGATCCTCGAGCTTCGGATTGGCTTACGGTTACGGTTGGCAAATGAGTTCAAATGTTTTTGAAAATGAGGCTTGGCCTACCTTTAAATGAAGATAATATCGTATGTCCAATGTGCCCCGGAAAGGGTTTATATATTTCAGCCTACCATGCTCTGCCATGTAGACATGGACCGGACATTGTTCATCGGCATAACAGGCTCGGACACTCAGTTTTTTCTCACTGTCGCACCGCTGTTGAGTCCCAAACTAGAACAAGGTGCAGGTCTAACAGGCGACAATCATCGGCCAGCAGATGTCCTGGTGCCGTCTTGGTCATTTGGACAGTCAGCCGCTTTTGATATTAATGTGGTGCACCCGCTCAACCCAAATATAAATGATGGAGGGAACACCTCAGAGGAGTCTTAAAGCGGCTGAAGAGAGGAAGCACCAAACCAACGACGAGAAATGCTATCAGCTCGGTTGGAAGTGTATTCCGTTAGGTGTAACAGTCTACGGTGTGTGGGGCGATGAAGCGACAGTGGCACTTCAACGGATAGCAGACCGAAAAGCCCTTCAAGTGAATGCAGACCACAATGCCATTCGCAGAGAGATAACAGTTCAGCATCTCTCTTGCTAGGTCCAATGCAAGGGCTTTGTTGGCCAGAACTATCCGAAACAATTGATTTCGCTTGTTTTCTTCGTATTTATCTAGGTTTTAGGTCTCGCTGAACATTTAGTCTTCCTTAATTATTATTTTAGGTATGTCAGGGTAATAGGTATTGTTTGTTAGTAATCATGTTTGTATCATTCTTTGATTTCATCAATAAATTTTATCTCATGATAACAGAAAATGTTAATTTTTTATTGCATTGTCTGGATACAGACATATTCAACAATACTCTTTCAACACACCTTCCCCTAATTGTCGCTGATGAGTTATACTTCTATGCCAAAGATATTCATTTCATGGATATCTTCGTTGCATATCTCTGTAAATCTATGGCCTGATTCGATTTGATGTGATTTCTTTTCAATACAATTTTTTATAGTTAACAGCGATGTCTATATTCAACAATTGCAATGTTCATACTCGTCTATATTCATCATGACTCTTCGCTCGCTCTACAAGTCAATGTCGCTTAGACTAGACATCTTGTTAACATTGCTACAGTGGTGATGATAATAAATAATTAATTGATTGTTTTCTGCTGAAATCCAACTTTATTGGTTACTTAGCCAAAATTAATTGCAATTACATTTTGATGACTCTTGGTTTTTAGAAAACAAGGTTTCTAGCGTGGAGGTTTCTAGCGTCAAGTTTTCTCTGTGCATCGTGATGAGTACCTTGGTAATGTTAATACTCTATAATCTTCATTATCGTCTTGTGTTTATGATTTCTATGATATTGGATGCTCTAATAGACGGGATATGACCTGAACATTGCGAATTGACCCCCCCCCCCCGGAAGTATCACTCATTACTAATCAATAAAACAACATATTCGAATATACACTTCGATTTATTTGCACACATGAAAATGATGTTTTAAAAACCTCACAAAACATGTACACGGAAAGAGGTACCCACAAAGGATATCGAATTCACCAACGATATCATTTACAAGCCAAAGGTATCAACGGTGCCGCATTATACCAGATTGCGCATACTACAAGCTACTATTCAAAATTTTGCACACATTTTTGTGTCATTTTAACAAATTTAACAAATTCTCAACTCACAATGATTATCAAAAAATGTAATCTTATTAGATTTAAAACTTTGATTCAATCAATATAAGGAAGACATTACGTTTTGGTTAAAAAATCTACAAAACCACGATTTGACCAATCTAGTTAGACAATCAATAAATTAAAGTGAAATTATCGAATGATTCAAGTCAGTCTCCATTTCTCGCATTACATAAAGGGAGAGCGATATTCACGGTGATAAAAGTCAAAACTGCCAGGAATTGCGCTCATTGAATTTGCTTCCTTCGCTATGGCACTAACTACTCCAACTTTGATTCCAGCGACGCTCAACGTTGCCTCTCGTTCATCAATTGTGTGATCTGCAATGAAAGACAAATTTGATTGTAAACTTAGATCTTGCGGATATTCAGGATTCTTGGAATGCGGATTCATTATCTTGTGATGCATCCCAAAGTTGAAGATTTGCGACTAAATGTTACAATACTTGTACCATTCAGGATTATTCAGGATATTCAGGATTCTTGGAATGCGGATTCATTATCTTGTGATGCATCCCAAAGTTGAAGATTTGCGACTAAATGTTACAATACTTGTACCTAAGTTTCATGAAACGAAAAACAAGTGCAGAAGATTTTAAAACAAGCAGCCGATCGCCTTCATTTCCCATCATTTTTACAACAATTGACAGAAAATGAAACAATTGCAGTTGCTGCTCAATTAAACACTGTATGTCTGCGTCAACATCTATTCATGCACAAATCAAAATGGGATTGATGGAAAGCCAACCTCCTCTCAAATTCAATGCATAAAGGGCATACATTGACTATAATACTGCCACTGTTCTGGTATGTCGATAAAATAAATGCATTTATCGCAATTTTTAAATGCCATTGTTAAACTACATAAGGTTGCTGTCTAGAAGTCATCTAGCAGTTATGTAGAATATTGTAAAATTGTAATGAAGCCTTTACACAAGATTGCAGACCTTTTAGTTTTACATAGGAGCATGAATGCCTTGATAACGCTGCAATAATTTGTAATTTTCACTAGCCCTAGACAAGAAACAAACTTGGTGAACATCTACAATTTAATTAACTCCTCATTTTCTGTAGATTTTATGCAAATCTAAATCAAATCTGCAGAATCTAAGATCAACGCATAATTCATATAGGGCATGATATAGACAGGCTTACATACCGTAAAGTATATGTATTAAATAATACGTTATTGAATACAATGAAAATCAAATCCTGATTATTTTTCTAGTCATGTTTCACATATTACTCTTTGACTATTTAAAAAGTAGATGCTTCATTATGTATTTCACATAATAGTCCGGCAGCCAGAACGAGTTTCTGCAGGGAACGAGGCCGAAAGTGAGACTTTCACAGAATGATGTGCACCCTATGCCTACTACAAATCGGCACGTCTGCCGAGTTCTAGTGAGTTCCTCTTCTTGTCAGACAGGATCAAAGAAAAACACATGCAAATCCAATGGGACGCATATTGCAGTTTTTGGCTAAAATGAAATTTTGTATGTTTTCTCTGATTAAACGAAAAGTACTTAACCCAGAGTTACAATTTTTGGCATGGAATGTCTTCAGGTCATTTCCTATAATGTGAATGTGCTTTTATCATGCATCTAATCGGCAATGCATGTGAGAATATGGTTGAATGTGGATAAAGTAGCTCAAAATGTTTGTGTTTGCCGACATTAAGAGGCTCGCCAAATCTAAATGGGTTTAGCTATATAGACAGGGGTGTATGAAAATGAAGGGAAATGACCTGAAGACATTCCATGCCAAAAATTATAACTCTGGGTTAAGTACTTTTCGTTTAATCAGAGAAAACATACAAAATTTCATTTTAGCCAAAAACTGCAATATGCGTCCCATTGGATTTGCATGTGTTTTTCTTTGATCCTGTCTGACAAGAAGAGGAACTCACTAGAACTCGGCAGACGTGCCGATTTGTAGTAGGCATAGGGTGCACATCATTCTGTGAAAGTCTCACTTTCGGCCTCGTTCCCTGCAGAAACTCGTTCTGGCTGCCGGACTAATAACTGGTTGCAAATATTTTAGTTGGAAGCAGTTTTCTGTGCTTGCTGAAATAATACGTTGTAAGGCATGAAAGTGAACCAAAGAATTTTGTGATTTCTCATGTTTTTCCATGATGCATGCATTTCTAAAGAAGCTCGTTTTCACATTGTTGCAAATCTTATTCATAGATTTGATGGTGGTCAGGCAGCGATATTCGCTTGATGCAGTGGCGTCGCGTGCTCCCAGACCATAGGCCTTCGCTCCAAAGTGGATTCCTATATTTCTGCAGCAGACAGCATGAACTGCATAAAATAATTAATTTGACGCAATCTTAATTTCAGTGAATTTTCAAACACTTGTACAAGTACATGTACATGAACATTCAAGTCATGCTGACATCCATGAATACAGAATGAAATGAAATGATGTGAGAAATAGATACTGATATTTAAATGAAAGGTGCACTGAAGTCCTTAAACTACCCAATGTTGACTATTCTGCATGTGAACTGTGATTCACTATGAGTCCTATGTGACAGCCTCTTTTTCTGAACAGCTTCATAAGCATGCAGTCGTAACCTGACTGTTCGCCAACGCGACTCTTGTTTTCCCAAGATTTTAAACGTCAAATGACAATGAAAATGTGATGTTGATTTCTCACATGACGCTTGATCATCTTGGTAAGATTACTATGGAAAACATTCACTCTCATGGAAGCTCTCACCAACGCAAGACTCTGTTGTGTTTATTATAGCCTGTCAATCACTTACATGTTTCAAATTTAGGGCTGCTAAAATGTTTTTTGTGCTTCTCCTGATATTCTATCCCTTGAGAGTGGTTTAGTTTTTATTTCAATGCCATGAACTTCGTGTACGGTGGCTAGAGTTTTCTGCATAATCCCTCGGACGACTGGCCGGTGTAGAAAATAACCACTGTTGAAATCGACACCATAAAGATAATATCACAAATATGCCTTGAATCATTATCTCTGACTGAATCCCACATCAAATTATGGAACCTTCATCGCTATCTCCTTTCTGTGGCTTCTAACCTTCCGATCCAACATTCAGCCATTGGTGAACGCAGACAGCGACGATTCAATGCGTCATCATCTTCTCCAAAATTGGCGAAGCCACGAATAGGGAAAATTTGCGCATTCAGATAGCTGAATCTAAGAATTTATAAATAGATCTTTTCTTACATTGTTGCAATCATAGCTTAAAATAACATATTAACTGGGCGGCACTTTTGCCGCCCATTCGAACAAATTTGCCGCCCAGTACAGCAAAAATATCCTCACTGGGCGGCATTGGGAAATTTTGAAATAAAAATACTCAATTTCAGACTAATAATACTTGATTTAACATTTGAATAGGCCTATATACCTTACAAATTTCTATAAGTTTCTATCAATTTTGACTGTTGATCAAATTTCCTCTTTCATTCTTCATCTGCAGACGATACAGTCCCCAGGGGTATGAAGCAGGTGATTATATCATCGACGAACATGTGAAATTCGTTAATCCTATTCCCCTCCAACTTCCTAGGTCGGAATTTAATGTATCTTTGTTGATATTTCTTGAAAGTGGGCGAAGAGTTCAGTATACAGATGTAGTTTTGCTTTTATTGTCGATAAATGAAATATTCAACACCTTTGTTTATCATGATAAAGAGGCGATTCAGCGAGAATCGTTGCGACTTCCTGTTGAGATAACACATTTGGAGATATTGGGATGCAATTTCCAGCGGCTGTTTAATCCATTAAGTGAAGAAATGAGGTGAGTTTGATCCGTGCGTACATGTTTTGTTTATCACTACATTTCCAATCAACATGCCTAGGCAAAGTTTCTCGCGTTTCATTTGTTCATAGAAGCATGGAATACATATAGGCTAATGAATGCATGAGAGATATACATATACCGGTACTATTGTATGTATTTACATTCTTTTAATATATTTGGAACGCAGCGTAGGTCTTACTTTAATTTTCTTTTTGAAGGAAATGGAACCTCCTACGAAGAAGAGACGAGTAAGCTCTATCACAAAGCAAAAGTTGATAACATCATTTTTTCAAGCTGCAACGTCTGAATTTAAGAGTAATGCAAATACTACATGTACTTCTGTTGATGTGGAAACTGAAGCTAGCACTAGCAAAACGACAGCCAATAAAGACATCAGTGATTGTGTTTTGAAGAAGTTTCCAATTGAAAATGCGAGTGATGTTCTTCCGGAGAACGCCAATTATTGTTAGTTAAATATCTTTAAGACATAAGAGCTACCATTATAACCTAATGGTCGGTTAAGCAATGGGTTGCTACTAAAAATTTTTATAGATTCAACAATACTAGGCCTAATCTCAAAGTCCGAGATTCCACGGTAAATGATTTTAAAGCAATCATTATAGTTACGAAAACAATGGTTACATTGTTCTATGTGTTTTGCAATGGCACTATTGCCACTTAAGTGTTCAAGTTTACGTTGATGCAGACGTCTTTTGGTTTTGCCAATATATTAGCAATCAGGATCAACCTGACATTGAAAGCAACAGACAAGACGCGATTGCATGTCTGGACCTAACTTACTTTTAAGGGAGAAATATCTTCCAGTTTTGAACGAGGTCATAACAACCTTGCATTCCAAGTTAAGTTTACGAAATATTTTTACTAACTTATTACTAAATTTCTGTGATGTAATGGTAGCTCTTATTTCTTAAAGATATTTAACTAACATTACCTATTGCTTAATTGTTTATATGTAGTATTTAAATAACCTTTTCTTCGTTGCAGATTGTAACCACGTGACTTATTGAACACTTGTCGAAAAGATCTTAATATTTTAATCCAGTATGCTTTCAAATGATCTAGAATAATCTAATTTCCTTAAACAGACAATTAGCGATACTTCAGTAGGCCTAAATCATAAAAAATTCGATAAATATTCCGAAAGAAGCTTTCTTATAATATTCATAACTGAAAATAGCGGACAGTCACTCAAGAATCTGTTTCGTCAATTTGCTTAATTATATTTTAAACCCTAGCATTATCAGAAGCTACTCTCGAGCATCATAATTATTAGCCGATAAATGTATGCAGGCAATAAACTCCATCTAACACTTCGCATCACCAACTAGCAAACCACCCATCCGCATGAAACAGAGACTATAAACTTTATCCGTTAGATGGACAACTCAAAGCATCACAGTTGACACCAAATGATACTTTTAAGGTATCCAACTGATATTCCGGATATCAGATTGATATCTAGGCCATCCTTACGGTATCTTTCAATATCCGTGATATTTCAAACACTTTGTAGATGTCAGCGAATCCGCATGTCAATCTGATATCCGAGCTCTCCGTTGGATACCATTTGAAGCATCATTATACATCACAGACAAACGGTGTTACAAAGGATACACAATGACACGCATGAATGACGAGTAAATTGAAATACGAGGAAATATATGCCATAAACCTAAATTCCATTGATCTGGGGAGAGAAAAATGCTCTCAAATACAACAATTGTTGCCTTCAAAAGAAGTTTAAATATGAAATTTGCCCACTTGGGCATATTCAACCTAGTACGCGGGCAATCGATATTACTGTGTGGAGAATTTCCCACCTACTTTATTAGTAAAAAAGTCCTGGAAACAGACTGGATGTTTTCCTTTGCTTTCTTCACGGCGTCGCACGAATGCTAAAATAATGGCCATTTAATGAAAATGTGTGACAAAATTGAACAGCAGTTGCGGTAAAGTGCTCATGGATAACGATGGCCTTCGGTTTAAAAGTCAACTTTTAGTTGAGATACAACAAAATTTCTCCATAGTACGGTTACTTACGGCTAGAAAATAGCTTCATCAGTATTAGAATTTGAACATAAACGATGAAAATTAAAATTCTATGAAAACTCACAGATTTACTTTTCAGACAGCTCTTTGGAAAGGTTTCTAACTGGTCGAAGACGCTTGTTTTTCATATCCATTCCTTGTAATGAATGTAGAAGATCTTCCATTCGACGCTTCTCCCATTTTCTTTGTTTTCGAAACTCTAATTTCTTCCGCAACAGCTTCAAGCAGGCAGTAGGAGGAGTAGGTAGCATTACAGGTGACAGAGGTGAAGAAGGAGGTGTTGGACCTGGCTGTGTTTCCATTTCATTCACTGATTCATCTGAAAGTCAGAGATAGTTTCCTGAAATCTGCATATTATTAGTTTTTTTAATTTTGTTCTGATGCGCATGATTTGCAACATAAATTTGATGTTGCTGCAGTTTAAACAGCTTCAGCTAATGCAAATATGTGTGCAGGCCTAGATTTATTAATTGATTGAATTGATTTGATCAAAGTCACGCCATTCAACATCATTCTTTATTTTTCTCCGCGCATGCATTGTAAAATAAATAAATAAATGAACGTTGTTTATACTCAGAAGCACATTAGGCACGGAGCCTTTCTTCCATGTGGCCGAGTTGTCATTTACCACTCTCATTCTTTTTCGTGCTGAGTGTTTAGCAAGAATGCAGACTGTACCTATTTTAAGTCTTAGGTTTGACCCGACCAAGATTTGAACCAAGGTCTCCCGGACGCAGAGCGAACACTCTACCACAAGGCCACTGCGCCGGTAGATATCCTATTGGATTGTAGGTATCCTATCGCTTTATTTGACCTGTAAAGCAGATTTTTGCCCACGCGGTGATAATATTTACTGTCAATAGACTGTCAATAAGCATAATCAACATTTTGGAGAACAGGTTGTCTGCCGGCACAGCATGTATGTATATTTATGTACATTAGGAGTTAGGACGCATGAGCTTACACATGCTTATGCGCAAAACGCATGTGCTACACCTCCGCGTCATTTGCTAATTTTGCAATTTTTCTTCTAACAACTTTCTCAGAACTGAGGCATTTGAGATTTCATGAACAATTATCTTTCACATGCTGCTGAAAAATGTCATTGAAATTTCGGAAATCTGATTCATGTACGTGCGAACAGCGAGATTTTACGAAGTAATCGGAAATTTGATGATATTCATCGATAGTCTGAGCATCGTCCTTTCATTTTTTAAAGAAAGATACTATTTTCTTAGACAATTATTCAGTTTCAGTTATGACTTGTATAACCTGGAAAATGGTTTTTCTTCGCTATTCTCACAAATAAAGTTTTTAAATGAAAATTAAAAACTATTCAGTTTGATCACATACAACACCCTCCAGCAAGGAATGTATAGTTAAAGCACATACGTTTGATGGAAAAGACTTCCAATGATAAATTTTGCTCAAAAACTTTGCAGCTTCAGGATGTCGAACATTGCCAACTCACTATTTGTGACATTACACTCACGACAAAAATCACATTTTTACATTTCAGGAGTGAAGGGCAGCAAGCACCATTTATATCATCTCGATTATTAGAATTCATATTGAAATCAGTTTTTGTGTGC
The DNA here is from genome assembly GCA_907163375.1 of Prostheceraeus crozeri. Taxonomy (NCBI): domain Eukaryota; kingdom Metazoa; phylum Platyhelminthes; order Polycladida; family Euryleptidae; genus Prostheceraeus; species Prostheceraeus crozeri. The sequence goes on along the minus strand of CAJQUW010004394.1, from coordinate 33,184 downwards.
AAACATTCTCCTGCATACACATCATCTTCTGTGGTTGAATGCATGATATTTATCATCAACACTTCTCAGACTAAATCCGGAAAACTTCAATAAAGTTATTGTTTTCATTTTCTTGTCACTCTCTGTAAGGTGACGCATGGAGATAAAATAATATGCACGAATGCACCAGTCATTTGACGTATCTAGCTAAAACCCTTCTCAATGGGATCTGGCTGTGCTTTTCCGAGCATTGGTCATTGGTCTCAGAAGAGCCTCCATCACAGGTCAGATCGCCTGATAACTGTTCAGACGTCCGTATAGAAGTAGCTGCTCAGGTTGTAAATGCTTGTTGTGTCCATCATGATTGTTTTCATGAAATTGAATGCAAAGAAGGATCTCCGTATAGTCCACTTTTCTGTTCCCCCTCATTTCAGGACATTCGTAGTGTGGAAATCGGTGGCTTCTCTTTTCCTCTCGAAACTGACCCTTACATAACAATGGTCAATGCTTCGGTTGGATCTTCCGTCCGTTGAATTTGGCTTCACGGAGCTTTGTCAGTCTTTCCCAAGTATTACATAATTGAATCCAATTTCGAATTTCTATTACTGGCTGGTCATCCAGAGATTATCCAGAAGTCATCAGATTGACAACTTTGGAAAACTTGTGATAGATACATTATGTGCTGCTTGGAATGGATTTCTCTCTGTGACAAATGCAAATACATATTCGCAGATTTTTCGACAGTCAATGATGCGACAATGCTGTGGGGAAGATTTCAACTTATGATCGCCATTTTTAGTCCATTATCGTTTTGAGATGTCACAAACCCAGATGGAATGGTTTCTTTCTAAATTTTAGACAAAATTGTCATAACAAGAAATCTTCCGATTGTGTTTCCATTGCCAGGACATATGCTTGAAAACGTGGCCATACCGGATCGCAGCTTTGTAGTTGTTTGGAGAAGCATCTAGACAGATAAAGGAATTTCGATGGCACTGTACTTTAGATCACGCTGTTTCATTTCTTCAATTTTTCTTCATTGCTTGCCATGATGATCCATGTCTTTCGTGGTGACATTGAAGTCAGATTCATGGAATTGAAGGTTACACAAGACGTCACACAAGGTTGCAAGAATGTTTAGTTGGGATATAATACTTTCAACTAAATCGATGCAATCACAAATTCAAATTTCTTTGTTATGCAAGTAGAGGCATGTATTTGTGTTACAAAATTCGATATTTTGCAACACGAATGTTGGTTGGCCTGAATATGTATAAAATGATTTCAAATTTTGCTCACCTATCTGTCCAGCGAAATTTAGAAGTCTATGCTCTACACCACTTGTGTCTATGACTTGTGCATGAGAATGCTTCATCATAGCATTCAAAGTCGTGAGATTTACATAGCCCTCACCCTACGGGCTCGGGCATTTAAGAAAATTGGAATAAAATCAATAACTATAATTTGAAAATCGTAGACATTGAGGATTTTCTTAAATTTGTTTGCTTTAACTATGAAATTCATTACAACGATAAACTTATCTACAGGTTGGTGGTTGCCCTATGGGATCACATTTTGCTCCATCATTTACTATCATCTTTATGTATAAAATTGAAAGCATGGCCTTAGACAGTCTCCTGACTAAACATAGTATCAAACCCAATATGTATAAGCGCTATATCGATGATATCATTTTGGGTCCTTTCCCTAAAGATGCTGACTATTTTGATAAAATTCTTAGCTCATTTAACAACGTACACAATTCTATTGAATTTACGCTTGATTTGCCTAAAAACAACATTTTGAATTTCTTAGATATAAGTATTTATATTTCTAATAATGAAGTAGAATATAGATGGTTCAATAAAGAAAGCCATTCCGGTAATACCCTTCACTTTGATAGTTGGGTTCCCAGTCACGTCAAATCTAATTTCGTTAGAAATAGCTACAGGTATATTGAAAACCGTCGCTCTGATATAGAAAGTTCAGACTTATGCAAAAAAGAAATGGAAAATAAATTAAAGAATAACGAATTTCCAACAAAGTTCCATAGGGAAGGACTAATTGTTCCAAATAAAAACATGAGGAATAAAAGTAATCAAGTATTCCTAAAACTTGACTTTATTAGCGATGCTTCCACTCGTCAGTTAAAGAAATTAACAAATAAATACGATTTGCCAATAGCTATTGTAAATAAGCCAGGTAGAAATACCATTAGCAATTTGAACAGTTATAGGCTTAACAATAAATGTCAATGCAGTATTTGTCTCCAACTGCCGAATAAATATCATTGTTCTATGCGTTATGTGGTCTACAAAGTCACGTGCCCTGCATGTGACGAGTATTACATAGGTTCCACAAATCGCCCGTTTGCTGACCGTTATGCTGAACATCGTAGAAGCGTTTCAAATGGAGATAATAAGAGTGCCATCTCAGATCATATTGCTCTATACTAGAGTATGTTACTCTATGTTGTCAGTTATAATTTATATTCATTCGTTCATGACTTTTAATTACCTAATTATTTACAGGATTCTCCACTAGGGTAATTGTTTAACTTTGGCATCTTCCGTTTCCTGGATCCTTCAAATTTTTTTGACCGTGTCGTGTCTTGATTCGATTGTCCAATTTCATAGTAATTTGACCCTTAGGTTAGAAGATTTTATTATTGAGTTTATTGATCGCTTCAGCGACCCTGTTCTTACCAGGATCGCTGAAGCGAACTATATTAAATCGTATGATCCGATACTCAATCGGAAGCATGAACTGACGAGCTGTCACTAGATGTATATAAACCCATTGTATTAATGGCTGGACTTTGTTGCCCATGATTAAGTCCGTGGCGGACGAAACGTTGGGTTTTTAACGCTCATATTTTAATTTCAATAATTGTCTAAAAAAAGCAGGGAGAGCCTATTTTGATTCAAATCATGAAAGTGAAAAATCACCTCCCGTATGACGCCGTTAATAATATCAAAGATGCACTTACTTATTATTGTATCACCATTTTCGGGTTCTGTCATGACGACTTCTGTGTTGGATTTCAATGCTTTGGTTGGGGTTTCCATTTCTGTAATGGAAAGCGAACAATTGGTAAAGACATCATGAATGATGCGACACAAACACACCAATGACGTTGATAGTCATGAAGCCGAAAATTATTCCGTCTAAAACAATGCTGCATATAAAAGACTCAAGTTAAAATCTGTGGTAAGCTGTCGTTGAAACAGAAAATCCGTTCATTTGCAAAATAGCTTGCTAATTTGTAAATTTACAAAGAGTTCAATGAATTCTAGAATTAACTAGTAGTTGTAATTAAACTGCAAATTTTGTAAAACATCTGAGAGACTGTAAATTTAAAAAATATCTGCTTATTTCTGAAATTATGAGTAAATAAATAAATAAATGAACGTTGTTGATACTCGGAAGCACATTAGGCACGGAGCCTTTCTTACATGTGGCCGAGTTGTTATTTATCCCACTCTCATTCTTTTTGTGTGTTTATCAAGTATACAGAGTGTACTTATTTTAAAAGTCTTATGATTGACCCGACCAAGGTTTGAGCCACGGTCTCCCGGAAACAGAGCGAACACTCTACCACAAGGCCGCAGCGACAGTTAAAAGAAAGTTTGTGTGTTCATTTTGACATTTTTATTTTGAGTACAGATGGAGAACGTCCGAAACATAGATTGCTCTGCTACGGTTAAAAGAAGCTCGTTAATTATTCAATTAAATACATAATTGTTTTTCGCTACCAAAACTCTATCGACAAAACTCCATACCAAACGAGGTAATTTTAGAATTAATGGTAACTGGCAGTTATTTTGCAAATTAACTAGATAATAAATGGACTGATTGAATTCTTAGCTATAAACTCGCGTAAAATGCATGAAAATGATGACATCAGAAATTCAAGCTGTGCCGTCGTAAAAATTGGCAGGACAGGAGCGCTGTTGTTGTAATCTAGAGGCATCAGGCCACTCAGCAGAATCCCATTCAGAGAAAAGTCCACTTAGCGGAAAATCTCGTCTACTGCTTCGTCTATAGATACATGTATATCGACCATGTGAATATGCAAATAATGCAGCCAGCACTATGCAGTGGTTATACAATGGTAAGGAAAGATGTCCTTTGAAAATGCTCCAAACAGAAACATTGCTAATACTTTTGATCTACACGAAGTTTTCAATTATGGCGTCATACTAGCTAATACAAACACTCAAAGACTTATTTACAGCACCATACAAAATGATCTTCAATTTAAAGCAAGCAAAATAATACATAATCGAAATGAAAATCTCAAATTGGCACATCAAGTATTTGGATTAAAATATAAGGCTAAAAGAAATAGATCGAAACTAATGAAAGAACTAACTGAACTTTATCCGCATGCACTATTCATAGATCAAGCGTCATTCCATTTCGGCAATTTTTAACTACTGTGGAAGCTACACTATCTATCTGTAGATGCCTGCATGATCGATAGGAAATTATAAATGAGATGGTTGCGAACCGGACATGGTTTCAACACCGAAATCAAGCAGCAGAACAATACTAGTTCTCGAGCCATTACTGCGCTCATTGTCCTTTGCCGCCAAGAAGCCTGCGTGCACGGCGCACGCAGTAATGACTAGAGGATTCTTTCTGTGATCGTGTCGCTCGGTGTTCATTGCGACTTCGTTGCGGCATGTGAGGAGCTGCGCGCACAAGACCAAGTGGAGTGGTCCTATGGTTTCTTCGGTTTGTTGCTAAGGCTTTGATGGCCGACCACATGCAGAAGTGAATAGATTTCTGAATTAGTCAACGACCTGCTGATACTGTGAATACTATCACTTTTACTCGAATGCTAGGGAGAATAGCGATCTGCCTACTCGGCTCCCTATTGACCACCAATTTCATGTTTAAAGTGCTGTGCACAATTAATCCGTAGATAATTACCATTTTCATCACCCGATAATTATGCCAAGCAGCGTCTTGCAGATAAGGAAGATTAGCTGGTTCACATGAGCATCCTTTGAAAATTAAGTCTTCAAGAATAAAAGAAATTGATTGTTGTGCCGCCTGTCAGAAACAATTTATCTCATGAAGTAAATTACAGATGGAGTGATGGCAAAATGCAATCATACAAATCAACGCTTTCGAAAAATGCCAGCAGGTCCGCCGATTCTCAAGGATGACAACTGAAATGTTTTATTTGAAAATATCTTTATGACAAGGAAATTTTTTCAATTCATAAATCAATTTCATAAACCTCTTTCAAAATTACAAATCATGACATTCACTAAAGCTCCTCTGCAGAGATTTTATTTCAAAATTCATCTGTTGTTGCATATCTAACAAATTGTTGACAATATTAACAAGCAATCCATAGTTTGAAAAAATAAAAAAAATAAAAAAAAGAAATACAATACTTATTTAAAAACTACGTCAAAATATACGTGAATAAGTGATTTTCGCATAAAAAATTAAGTCATCGTATTAAACAATTGACCGCACGAGCATCTGTGGATTTACCGTAGTTTGCATTTGTGCGCCCTAGAAGACGTTATTAGACAAAATATGAGTGTCTTTTCCGTTTGAGAGGTTCCAGATCATTTCTATCAAAATTCTGTTCTTTTCTTATTGAAATTGTCATACAGATCAAATATTAGACTTTGAACAAACTTTCCTCTCAGAATCAGGAATTTCTGAGTGCTTTGATGAATCAACAAATTAAACAAAGTGGTCGCTGCAACACAATTTCGGATGCAAACACCACCTGGAGTTACAAAGGTTATCTACCCGCATCAGAGCCAAATCTCTGCTCCTTTTCATTTGTTATCTCGTCTGTACAGATTCTAGAAATGATGGTGGTCACGAATTTGGTCTCTCATCAGACTAGAGAGAATCTTCTGCTAACATACATTTAGTAAATATTGCATCACTCACTTCGATTTCATCAAAAGTTCAAACTTTTGCGAGAAAAACTTCACAGATTTTAATCAATACATTCTCGGGATGCGCTATGATTGAATTACTGTCATTAAATGATTCAAGCAAATTGTGTTTCCATTAAATAATGCAGCAATATGGACCACAATGAAAGTCTGTAATAGACAACAAATTCGAGGACGCGGTAGGGTCCGACATCTAGGTCATATATTGCAACTGACGCCCACCATATTGATTTCATTAAGTGTTCTTTAGTCAATCAACCTTAAATTCATGACCTACAAAAAGTGATTATTTTTAAATCAAAGCTTGAGTGTTGAGGACAACAGCATCAGCGGCATCCCTCAGCAGAAGATCAGAAGCAATGAGGAAAATTGTGATGACAAAAGAGTTTTTACTAAGAAATAAACAGTACAGAAAAGGATATGCTCTTTAAAGCATAAATTCACCACTGAGTAGAAATACTCGAGGCTCATTAATAATTTCATGCTGCGAATATTGATGGCAAAGTAATTGAAGACTCTGCAATTAGATAAAGTTGTAGGAACGCTAGGGCTCAATGCATTAAACTATTGTTATCTGAAGCATACACTGAAGAATAATTTAGTGGATTGAACAACAACCAATTAATATTTTCTTAAAAAAGGGCCTCCAAGAACAACGATAGGAAATATTACAAATAACTCCCTAAACAGGAAAAATACAGAAGCGCCACATAATAATGATAGAGATGACAGCGTGGACAGCAATAGAATGATTTATGCTGTGATGCCGTGTATTGGCACAGCCTCGCAAGACATAAACGCAGTTTTTTTGAAAATTATAAAATATATGGGATTGATGCTCAAGTATAGTACAACTTAATTTAACTTATTTTACAGCTTAAGTAAAATGATATTTTTTCAAAAGTAAATAAACCCTTTATCAAAATCTATTGTATATGAACTCTCGTGTCTGGGTGTTCCAGGTGGCCATATGAAGACTTCAACAGATAATCAATGAACATGAAAGAGCAAACACATGGACAAAGGACCAGTTGCAACCACTGTACTCAGGACATCATTAATGTCAATTTCTTATAAAATGATGAAGGAAATGCTACATGCAGTTATGAAATCAATATTGCACTGTCGTACGGTAGATATGACGCTATGTCCTGCATGTCTAAAACTTTTAATTAAAATGAAACCTGTGACAGATTTCGGGGTTCTATCCATTGCGTGGCTCGTATTCCAGATTGAAGTTATTCAGTACTGTTCAACCTCTTGCTTTGTGCTTTGCTTCAGATAACAAGCAAATTCTAATTTAGATAAAAAAAATTTGATAGATGTGAATATGCATCACAAAGGTTGTACGCTCTAAATATGTCTTCTGTTTATGCACAAATGAGGTAGAATTCATTAATAGTCTAATAACCATATGCAACACAGAGATGCAACTATTCGTTTATTCCTGTCTCCCAAACCGGTTCAAACCAGTTCTTCCACTGCATGATAACTCGATCCTTTCGTAAACTTTGTTCAGGCTTGCTATCATAAGAATATTAATCTAGTTCCATGTATGGAAGAATGAATGCCTAGCGCATAATATGCTGACTAAGAATACAATTATAATAGATAAAATATTGTACGAAAAGATAGCCTTTAAGTTAGATGATAGCCTTAAAATTGACAACAGTTTGAGTGACTTACCGATGAACGCGCTGTGGAAGGTCTGAATAACGAAGTGTGATGCTGAAAGTTTGTGTTAGAAATATATCGTCCAGATTGCGTAATCATCAATTGTATGGGGCTTGATAAGACTCCTTCGCGAAACTGACCACTCACAAATGATGAACAAGAAATTAGTTCTTTGTAAAGAATAACAATGTGATCGCAAGCACACTGCCCCGCAGCGTGATCAAATAGTAAAATTTGGCGTCACTAAGACGAAAAGTGAAACCCAATACTTTCCTAAAATGCCTCTGATTCGACTAGGTGTTACAAGACGCTTGTTTGACAAATCATTGAGGAAAATGCGCGCCGAACTGAACAACCGATGGTGACAGGTCCGCAGCGCAATCCTACGATCGAAGGAAATACAGATTTTCACGATTTCTGTGAAATATTGGGTTGAAAGGAATATGATTAATAGAATGACCTTTGGTGTCATCGTCGTGTCACGGCCAATGACAAAATTAAAGAGAAAGTTACAAACTCTGCTTAAATCAGCATGTTCGAACAGTATAACTTGAGTAAGTCTTATCTGCAAGCTGCAATTAGCAATCGATGCAAAGTTCTTAATATTTGAAAAGTCTGAGAAAAAACGTCTTCGGATACCATGTTATTATATTATTGTGCGACGTTCCGCTCACCGAGCTTAATCATGCACAACGCAGCAGTGGCTGCTAAGTCTTCAGAAAATCGGCTTGTGGTGAAGCTAAAGCGTGCTGATTTAAGCAGAGTTTGTAACTCGGTGAGCGAAACGTCGCACAATAAAATATTAACATGGTTTCCGAAGACGTTTTTGCTTATACTTTTCAAAATCAACCGGATCGTGGAGGACTGGGCTCAATGCCACACTGCAAATTCTTAATATTTATTTCTTTGGTTAACACTGTTAATAGGTCTATAGCATTAATATGAATCATAATCAATCACGTAAATATGGTGCAGGCAATTCCACTTCCACAACATGTGATTTTAAATATCACGTGAACATTTGCCAGAATCTGCATGGTATTCCAGAGTATGTATAGAAAGATGCAAGGAGATTCCCTGCCGGTGTCGCGCACACCTGACCAACTTCAAGAACGATAAGGAACAACAGCTTTTGGAGAACCGGTTTCGTTTGAAAACCTTTTCTTCAACTCCAGAAATTGCAATGAAGACAGTGAGAGAGTGAGAGAGCTTCACACAGAGATAAGGGCATGGCTTAGAAAAATGCAGTTTTTTCTTTTAGTGTGATGCAATACTTCCAAATTGTTCCCGTAAGCGTTAATTATTACGGTGGGGTGTACTTTTCTGAATCAGAGTTTCATGAATTTCAGCACATGTGAGTGCTTTCAACCATGGACAGCTAGAAATATATGGACTGATCGCAGATATCCAAGCAATAGCACTGGAGGTCTATTATACCAAAAATCAAGTAATCAAAAACAATTCTACTTTATCAAACTTTATCAGAGATAGATGTATAAAGAAAGTGAAAAATACCACTCAGCTTTTTTATTTCGCAGTGATTTTCCTCTTTAATGCTAGATTCTGAAGATTCCATGTAGAGGGTTGAGCCTTTCTCAGAATTTCGCGATGTAATAGAGTTATTTCTCTGCTTTATAAAATCACCATCAACGAAATGATTGGAGTATAGCTGACTGTAAGAAAAATCGTTCCGATTTTTGAGATTTAACAAATTCTTTAAAATGCACAGATCTTTCGGGAATCGATGGAAAATTGCATTGTCAGTCAAATTTGATGTGGTAGAACCGCCATCACAGCCAACTGCTACGCACCTGTTAACAATTTCTGCGACGGATGTTCTACTGATTCTGTTTGTTATCAAAGCAATATTTTTGATATTAAAAAATTTTACAGCAGAATTTGTCTATAGATTTCCATGGTTTGATCATCATAGCTTTTGACATTGCATTATAGCCATAGAAATTAGCAATACCATAGAAAGTCTGCTTATATGATTATGGACCATAGAAATTAGCAATACCATAGAAATCTATGTTATGGACATATAAGCTTTGACATTTTACAACTTAAAAGATGTCTATGTGTAAGATGAAATCATAGTTGCTAAATAATTTATAGGAAGCTATGTAAAATTGTCATTGTTAGATCATAGACCTCCAGTGGTATTGGAAATTTGATAAATTGCCTCAGCGCTCAGTCCAGGTGATAGTATTCAAGCTGTCCATGTTTCAACTAACCACAATTTTTAGCAAGTTCACTTTATAATTTACCGTATTTACCGAATGAAACCTTTCTCTTATTACGCAGCGAATATTTTACCGCGCAAGAAAGGAACTCTAATACAAAATGCAACTTAATTTCAGCTTATTTGCATTTATATTTTTGAACGCGGGTCAATCAATGTAATATCAGTAAATATGAAAATATAATATTTATATGAAATATTGATAAAGTATAAACAATGATAATTATCTAATAATTAAGATTATTAAATAATGATTTAATCTACATAATATTCAATTTGAGCATAAGAAATATCAATAAATGGTTAATTCCAAGCAGAGATGAGCTTTAAGAATAACAAGTATCTGCTAATCTGGCCATACAGATAGAGCCAGCAGGAAATATATCAATGTAAAACAATTACATTTAATGGTCTCGTTTAGATGTTCAGAATGTGTGATTGAAACATTTGCACATCTTGAAACTTCAAGAAAGTTTTGTGTCGGTTGAGGATCCACATACTCGGTCATGACTCTGTCAACGAGAGACTGTCTTGTCCGGATACTGAAAGATCTGCATCTGTAACATGCATTTACAGGCATATATCTCTACTCAATAAATATCACATGCATTGTGCCATTATTGTTGCATTTTTCACATTGTTTCGATGAATATTGAATTATCCTCTATTTGCGACCAAAATTCACATGCTGCACTAATCCCAGTAGATCTAGAAATACTTGGCAAAGCATGATTCCAGCATTAATTCCATTGCATATATACAACAAGAGAAATCAAAATTAGGTTCAGAAGAAATAGCTGAATTACATGCAGGTTTCTAAAATTAGACAGGTGACGGCGCATATTAAGTAGCACTGATAATTTTTCCGTGGAGATTTTCCGACATGTGGCGTCATCGAGTCGAGAATCAGAATCAGTTGACAACGCGAGTGGCAGCTAGTTATTCACAGACTCGGTGTCACCGTGCCTTGTCTGTGGCTCCTTTCCTGCTCACCATAGCAACTGCTGCGAGAAATCGAAACTGAAAGTTGAATAGGATCCCTGCAAGTGACTCTCAACCGTGGCGCCCTAGAAGTCTCCGTGTGCGGCTTCTATCAAAAGACCTCAACTGCAAGATGCGTCAAAAATTGACATTGATTTATTGCGATTGATAGAAATGCAAGCAGAATACCAAATAGTAAATGTGCATGAAACATAGAGAATGCAAGTTGTTATCATCGATTCACACATCGCACACAGGCACAGAATTAGACAGGTCATCTCTTCTTCCGTTTGACTAGAAGGGAAACATTGGAACATGTAACGTAAATGAAATGGCACAATCTGCTGACAGAATACCATAGCAATCGAGCAATGAGCAGCCAGTTCAACGTTAGACACGCCAAATTGTGCAAAGTTTCAGTAAATGCTATCAACCGGATCACACAGCAAATGTCAAGTTCTACAGAGAAGTTTGTGAACGTTTTTTCATGCGCCTGCTAACTTTTCTAAAAATAATCGGAGGGCCCAACATTATCGAGAAAACTTTTGCGCAATGATCTGAATTCTTCGAATCTGAAGGAGTCGTGGCGATCGGAGCATTTTGAAGGAATTCAGAGCAATCCGCAAGCGACGCACGACTACTTTTCCTATCTCTGCAAGGCATTAAAAATTTCTTTTTGCCCACTTAGTAAGTTCCTGCATGTTTCAATCAGTTTGCACTTCTAACAAAGTGACACGATTAAACAATCTAATTCTGTGCACACAGGGCTCAATACTATGCGTGTTAAAGGAAATTGGTTGTCATCCTCAACTCCATACTTAACCATTGTAAATATCAGTTGTTCTATTTCTATGGTCTGAAATAAACGTCTGCATGCAGCGAATGCATTGCATACAACCACAGTGGGGTAAGAAATTTTAACAGCCATGTGGCGTAAATTCTTCGATAATATATATTGCACGATGAGTGTCAGTTATCGTCCGTCGAGCAATAATTATCTTTACTGCTTAACATTTCATTGAATTGTGATAAATTCACAGTCATTGCTGAACACCTAGAGGGCTTTCTCTCTCATATTCATATTTTCCCAAATTTTCAGATAATTTTCGAATTAGTAGGTCTTCGATTCAACTTCATATTCACCACAATTCTCTAATACATATTCATCGATTTCATGCAAGCATTTCAACACAAATTGTCAACTTGTCAATTAAACTTCCGCATAACTTTCGATCTCAACATCGACTCATATTTTTATTGAGAACCTTTTAATCCGCTTATGTCACATGTGAGATTATATTTGCATCAGGATCAAGAAACTCATATGATACTCATACAAAGCAATAAAGAGCCCTTTTATCACTTTATCGGCCAACATCTGACTATTAAAGATTGTTAATCTCTTAAAATAGTTTCGGTTACCAGATGGTCTCTCATTTAAGTAATTAGAGAACATTTTAAGATTTGGAGTTATCCTCGTAATCCGGATCAAAGTGTCACATTTCAATATTTCAAATTAATGAGAGCTATCTCCAACTTATTGTCAAAAACATAATTCCTAGAGTAAGCTAGGTTGAAGTTCAGAGCAAACAATTTTCAGATATTATGTCATTTTCACAATATGATTATTTAACGATAGCATCTAGGATTCTGAAAACATTTATATTACTCAAAAGGGGATATTTTGTCTGTTTCTAGAATTTGGTGGATCAATAAAGAGCATAATTTCAACTTGAAGCAACTAACGAGACTAATTTGTTTATTATATAAATTCTAAATTTATTATCCTGTATGTGAAGCGTCTTTCCTCGATATATGGGGCCTATATGATAATGAGCGAAAATATGACGCACTCATGCTTACGCTGAGCGAGCAAGATCATCGACAAAATAGCTCAATTATATTATTGAAAATTATTTTTGTGCTCAAAAGGTGCCGGCAGTTGTGTAAAAGGAATTTCTAAATCTCATTACGTCCCAATTTAGTCTTGAATTGGAAATGAAAATGAATGCTAGAATTTTAAATCGGTTAGAGTTACCTATATGTTGGTTATATATCTATTACTAAAATGTTTTGGTTTCATTTTACGTTTCGCATAAAAGTTGCATATGGTAGATTCTTTTTAATTTACATAGTAATTTCGCCATCCTTAACACTATCAGGACGGGGGGGGAGTGCCAGTTTATCAATTTCCTTTTATATCTCCTAAAATAAGTCAGATATAAGTTCAATTTTTTTGTGATTTCTAGTTTGTATGCATGTTGAACTTTCAGTAAAAATTTGGACAAAATTGACGTACTGTAAGGTCAGTTTTAAAGGTCATTTTTAAAAGTACTATTTAGAAAGTTGATAGTTTTCATCTTGAGCAGCATTGATAATTATTGATATGTTTCTGTATCATATTCACATTATGTTTATGTATGCGCAATTCAAGATTGTTAACACACACATTCATCTTATCTCCCAAGATGAGTACATGTTCCGTACATGTAAAATGTGAAAATATGAAGTTTTGATGTGAAGTTTTAGATATGAAATCCAAAGAATAATGCAAAATACGCATCACCATTCGAAAGATTGCATTCAGAATGTATATTAACCTTGTCTCAATAACGAATAAGTCACTAGAAGGAGACATTTGTAAAGATAGAAAAATGCAATAGTACATGAAAAGACATCAGTTACTTTCAAATTTCAAATTGCTATTTATAGCAATAAAATTAACGCAGAATATTATGCTTGTAACACCATATAGATATACACTGTAAACCGTAGACCGACAATAATCCTACAAAATTATTGACAAAATTAACCGACGATTGTCACCTCCAATATCCTGCGATATCCGACGAATTTGTAGGTTCTCCACCGACATCGAAGCAGATGCTTTGTATGCAAATTAACTAAACAACAACTGTTGAATATTGATTGATTTTTTCGATTAGTGATTGCTTGACTTTTGGGCAATCTGTATTATTGTGTGGCAAAACCATGATTTATTTTGACATAATCTAATTAATTACCTACATTTTTGATAAAATTTAAGCTATAATTCATTGCTATTTATTTTGTCGCTTTTTGTCAGATATTGTAGGTGTTCAGTGGCAATCATCCTACGAGAACTGACAATGACCGACAAAATAGATTTTGTAAGATAAATGTCTGTCAATTGTCAGTCAATGGTTTACAGTGTACGTTGAGCAAAAGTTTGCATAAATATTTTAGGTGTAATGGACAATTTTTGAAGAGTCAAAAAATATACATAGATTAATGAAAAAAATGAAAATGCAAATTTTAAATTTGATTTTTTGGTTCAAAGATCTTTGAATCATGCAAAATAGGTACTACCATTAGAAAAGGGAGACTCTAACCATGCAGTTACCCTGGTTTTAAAAAGTTTTATCCATCGGAATATGGAAAATTTGAGGGGGGAGACTTTGTTCCCCCGGTCCTACGACGCTAAAAATCGCTCGCTCTTGATAGGGTCAAGTTTTTCAAGAAAATCAATGCCACCACATACAGACTGAGAACACAGTCAGGAAGGAATAGCGCATCACGTTTAAATTGTTTTCTTCAGAAGGATAAAAATATTAGTGTATGAGGGTATGTCCACTTTAGGACCTATATAACAACCAGGGTCTTTTTTTTATGGTTTTAACCATAATTAGTTGCTACAATATCCATGATTTCGCCGGTTGGCGAAAAATCAGCTCGCATTAGTAAACAAATATCTACCAACTAATTATAGCAACTTTTTCGCCAACTGTCGTTTTGAATTTTACACATGTTTTTGGATAGATGATGACCATTTTCACATGCGGAGATAGTTTTTACACGAAAATGAGCCTTTAAAAAAAATTATGCACAAAATCGCTACCTCGCCAGATAATCTGTTGATATTAGCAAGATGCGTTCCCACAGGGAATGACTCATAATAAACTTGTATTGAATTCATAATATAATTGCTAGAATAATATTGCTTTTTCATTTAGATCATTGATCGTTCCGCGCTTCCAAATTCAATTAATAGATTGCTCACAAACAACGTTACCAACACTCGCAACATGAAAGTAACAATTTGAAGCAAAAAGACCTCGCTAAATCAATCGTGTATTAAATAAAGTTTCAGAAAGTGATAAAAACGAGATGCTCGAATTGTTTGAGTAAAATAGAAAAGTTCCTGTATCTAATTAATTGCAATAATGTAAGTTCAAGCTTTCGACGGCCGGATTGAGCGTCTCACTCATTTGCGGAAATAGCAATGACAATCTTGACTGAAAGAAAAATGAAAGAGCAATTTCGAGTTGAACCACGGATCACAATCAAATCGTCTCAAGATCAACTTTCATTAGTGTATGCCTAACGCACTCAGGATTTAAAAGCAAAAACATAAGTCATGAATACAGTATAACATTTAGCATTTAGTAGTGAATTTTACCCGCGATTCTGCAAGGTGACTTTTCAAGTCTTGAAGTTAATTGCATGTGCTATTTAGACAAGAGACTCATTATCAAACATAGAAATGTATTTTATCATCATACAGCTACTGCCCGCATCACACCCACATAAACAAATCGACATCAGGTCCAGAAAACATTCATATCAAGTTCGTCATCAGACTCATCATTGATTTCAATACCACAATATTCGCTATCATCACCCATCACGTTTTCATCGGTATCTGTGACTAACAGTCTCTTGCGGGGAAGAAGAGAATGAGATGAATTCTGGGCATTGATAGTGTTGGCTATGGCTCACTACATGTAGCTAACGGATGAACGTTCAAAATCCACGGTACAAGTCGAAAATTCCACGGTGTAGAATGTGATCCGTGGAACACCAAAAAAAAACACTGATAACAACATTTGTCCAAAAACGTGTCTTTCATCTGTAAAATCCTTAGTTCTGAACCGATTTTCATAATTTCTTTTTCATTTTGATGCTTAGAATCTCCTCTTTCCGGTCATCATAAATTCAAATAAATCTAACAAAGTTTTCTTCATGAAAAATGTACCTAAAGGCAGAGAAATTACCAAAAGAAGACTGTCCCTAGCATAGGTTTCCTATCTTCAGGAAGAAATTTCGTTGTGCTACTTAAATTATACGAACAAAGTTATATATCAAGTGAAAGCACATTAACCGTTCTTTGTACCAGACTATCATTCAAGATTGCATTTACATTTATTTGGGATTTCTTTTCAATTAGCCTTTGTATCCAAAAAATTAACTTCTGATCGATGACTGATGCACGTTTCTTAATTTAGAATTTTTTTCTTTATGCGACGAAATACATCACTTTTTGTATTTTGCTGTTACACCAAAGGAAAAAATCAAATATAGATCATGACAATTGAGCAATTGTGAATTTAAAAAAAATGTCCCGTATTTTTTAGAATAGACTTCTGTGATTTTTCTCAAAATTTCATTTTATTGCTCAAACCACATTATTTTTCCGAATTTCATGAAAACACACGGAATCGTCAAGAACCACAATGCAATGAAGCTTGCGAAATGTTTTGACAAATTTAAGACAACAATTATCATTTTCAAAATCTCACAACACGGTCTAAGTGTTCATCTGACCGAGACCACAATATTATCAGTCAGAAGACATCAGCAAATAACTTGTACAAATACTCATTTGGTGTGGTCGCCACTACGACTTTTGAGTTCAGCATGAACAATGAACAATTGAATGCAAATTTTCAAAGATTACAAAGTCGCAAAGCTGAAAAGATAAAAATTGCCCAAAATGTTGCGATGTAAAACGTGATATATCCATGAGAATAATATTCATTTCAATCAATTTTGATTTTGATGCAGAGGTTGAGATCAGTTGCTTCTATACGATACACTTTGTATTTTTAATCTTAAATCGCAAGCTATAATTCACAGCCGATACGGAGTTTTCAATTTCTCTCTATTCAATATTTCTGCTCAACAAAATGAAAAGTTTTTGAAGAGACCTCATCGACTTGGACGAAAATGATCGGGTTTCTAAGTGAAACAGAAAGATGCTATCACTGATGAATCAACTAAGAAATTCGCTGAATACATTCAGACGCTGTGTGATCAATAAATAAATTAGGTCTACAGATGAGACAGATGAGAGACAACGAGAAGCCTACCTGACGCATGCCTTGGGGATTTGTTGTGTATTTGCCTATCTAGCTGCTTATTAGATTTTTGATTAATTCATCATTAATTAATTTGTATCTTTATTTTTCTGTCATTAATTTTCATTTTGTTCTTAATATCGTCCATGATTATATGATCTGCAATAACCTTCATTTCAATATATTACTTCTCGCTGCTATAGGCCTAATTGAAATGATAATCACATTGTGTCTGAATGTATTCGACGCAGCTGTTTTCATCATGGTCAAGTGATCTGGTCTTTACTCAATGTGTTTTGTGACTTTCAACATCAATCCACTTTATGATGTTGCGCCTGAATTGGAGAGCCATTAAAATCCTCGTGTACATTTTGACATAAATTTCATTCAGTATGTCATTTCTAACGTATAACTCGAGTGTTCGTTAGCTTTACGCTACATTTTGCCCTGAAGTGGACGTTAAGTAGTTGTAGTTGTCCAACTTTTGGTTTCAATCATAAATTTATTTTCTTCCTTTTAGTTTTTGAAAGTTTCTTCAATTGAATAGAATTTTAATGGCCATAAAGGTGAAGCATATCAGATGAAATCACATGGGAATATTATCCATGATCAATTGTTGCGTTGATCATAGTCAGAACAGTGTTGAAATATTTGGAAACTTTTATTAAAAATATTTCAACATTTTAGGATTTTCACTGTTAGAATGACGAAACCGTTCTCTCTGCATCGTGGGACGCTTGCCACGATGTTTTGATAAAGTTGACAATGCACCTCTGGTCACATTTAGTCTATTTTCTTTTCTTAATTCTTGGAATGATATTATTGTCATACTTTTAATGCACTCTTCATTACGTCTCCCGCTGATATCCACTGCTGAGAAAAGGCAAGAAAACGTTGATAAATGAGTCATTGAATGCTGAAAGTGACAGTTTTTCACATCTTTCTACAAATTAATGTCCAGCAAATATTTTCAACTCTCTTGGGAGGGGCATTCTATTCATTGCTCACCTGTGTGAGGCGGGGAATGTCTGGACTCTGCACTCTATTCAAAGGATTTTAATGAAAGGAAATTGGACAATATTGACTTTGAATGGGAAATTGAATTGTAAAGAAGTTTCATCTACAGATTGCCTAACTGAGACATCGGTACGAGCGTGGAGTTTACTTTACAATAGATCTAATAAGTCACGTTGAATGCTGTGAGAAGTTATTTACTTTTGAATGATTAATTATATTGAGTAGACTTCGCTATCAGATATAATTATCTTGTCAATAAGAGCAAATACCGAATTCATCAATGTCATTACTTTTAAGATCCTCGCGCATGTTCCTCTGTACAAACTATCATTGCAGCATGCAGGATGAGTAAGAGAATTCTATATTAAAAAACTAAGTTGGGTAGTACTAATGAAAAGAATAAAGAGAATAATTAAATGCACTGTAGACCGTTGACTGACAATTGACACACATTTATCCTACAAAATCTATTTTGTCGGTCATTGTTAGTTCTTGTAGGATGATAGCAACTGAACACCTACAATAACTGACAAAAAGCGACAAAATGAATAGCAATGAATTATAGCTTAATTTTTATCAAAAATGTAGGTAATTAATTAAATTATGTCAAAATAAATCATGGTTTTGCCACACAATAATACAGATTGCCCAAAAGTCAAGCAATCACTAATCGAAAAAATCAATCAATATTCAACAGTTGTTGTTTAGTTAATTTGCATACAAAGCATCTGTTTCGATGTCGGTGGAGAACCTACAAATTCGTCGGATATCGCAGGATATTGGAGGTGACAATCGTCGGTTAATTTTGTCAGTAATTTTGTAGGATAATTGTCGGTCTACGGTTTACAGTGTGGTCAATGGTTCAGCAAAGAACGTCTCTCTTTCAAAGCTTCAAGTAAAAATAGATTGGTAAAAATCTGAACTACCTTGTACTGATCTACCTGGGAAATCTGATCTACCTTGGAGAATCTGTACGACCTCCACACGATTCTATCTTTGCTGTTTTTCAGGGGGAGAATTCGCTAAGAGCCAAAGTGAATTGACTCAAAAATACCAAATTGGTGTTTTAGCAGCTTTTTACAAGTTGAAAGCAATAAAAAGTGAAAAATAAATTTCTTTGTTTTCTTAACTGATTTTGATTGACGTTACTGTTTTACGTTCATTTGAAAGGATGAGGGGTTTAGAAAGTCTTCTACATTCCATATATGCGCACATGTATGTTTGAATTGTTTCATGAACAGATCAATCTTATTAAGCTCTTTTTGTATCATAAGTCCATATCCAGTACATTCAACCGGATTGGCATCGTACAGGAGATTTATGGCCAAAATTCAGTAAAATTTGAAGGCTTTTATAAATCTGTGAAAATCGGCGGTCATGAAATTTATATTGCTCTCACAGAGAGAGCAACCATGTTTGTCGATCATCTTCAGGACAATACAGTAGCTAAGACAACAGCAGTTTTTATGCATGGATAAATCATAGTCATTGCAATTCACTAAAATATGCTAAAATTAGAACATTTGGAGAGGCACAGCTGAAGAGTTCTCATTTTTTAGTACAATGGTACTTGATTTAATGCACAATGTCTCTGCAATGTGGGTGTTAACACTTTTAAACAAAACTTTGAAGTCCTCTTGGCTTGCTTCGTGTGGATGACAGCTCACTTCGGTAGGGACTGGCTTTCCTCTCAGATGCTCATTCACTCTCGTGATCAGGTGTCTCCGTGTCTCACCAATGTAACAGTTTGAGCACTGTCTACATGTATAACAATAGATCATGTTGGATGCTAAACACGGAGGGACTTTATCTTTATTAGGAAAGATAGCTGAGGTCTTAAGCTGAAGTTTTAAAAGCGACCTGTAATTTGGCGTCTTTTTTATTTGAAATAGAGTTAATTATTTGGACGCCTTTTAAGACTTCACGCTCCTTTTCCATTATAAAAGGAAGGGACCAATAGATATTTTTAGCAGTGTCGCCTCTGCTGTTGCTAGTATTGTCATTGATAGGAGAATCAACTTTGGTTTCTATAGAATCTATCAACTTGACAGGATAAACATGAAAATATTTTTTATCTGTTTACTCGCATTTTCATAACTATCTAGCGAACTACTGAGGTGCTTGGCTCTGATAAGAAGAGACCGAACCGCAGACTTTTTGTATTTCATAGGAGCATAAGATTCAAAAGGAATATAAGTTCCCGTATTGGTAGGTCTAGCTCTCCACTCAATCGCAAAAGAAGAATTTTCAAAACTCACCGTCACATCCAAGAAAGCTAATTTGTGATTTTCTTCCTTTTCACTAGTGCTGTCGCTTTGTTTAAATTGCTATTTATAGTACCACAAGATGATCGCGCAAGTACATACAAATGCCATCATCAGAAATTCAGGCAATATCTCATTGCGACTGATATTTCAGATGGAGAGAGACTGCACTGTCCAATCTTGAAATGTCCGTGACACGAAGCGTCGTTGTATATACTTTTGAAAAATTGCAAGTGTATCCTCGAAGGCAATATCCAAGGAGTGGAAAAGAAGTTTTTGATTGGTTTGAACTTACCAAAGTATCCAAAGAAGGAATTTCCGTAACCCAAGATTCTAATTTCTATCAATTCTATCTAGCATTGATGCGACATTGGCAAGATGGATTTATCACCAGATAATCCTCTTCGCATCTTCCAGATGTCTTTTATCATCTTTCTGTCATTAGAAATCAGAGAAAATGTCTATTTTGTTGGAAATTCATCACATCACAAATAATTGAAGTAAAATTTCAAGTGCAGACATTTACTCGATCGACCATACGATAATCAAAGATCAACTACAGTCTCTCACAAATTATTAGTCACACTCTAAAAAATGTATAAAGAATCGAATTTTTAAAGCACTATAGCGCATTCAGGATATTTGATGGATTCTTATTATGAGAAACACGTTTCTCTTCCGAAACTAATTATCATTTTGACAACTAGCTTGTAGGTGTTCATTTGTCACATAGATTTATCGTTTTTGCACTATCACAAATTATTAGTCACCGTTAGTTGATTTTGTTATGATTTAGACGACTTTGCCATTTAAGAACTTGTTATGCACCAAACAATTGGTTCAATCGACTGAGACACGAAGAATTTGAAATTCAAACTATGTCTAGACGTCTAGCCGCGATTTGAATTTCAACTTTCTGCATATAGACATCAGATGAGATTTCCTTTTAACATTAACGATTGTGAATACCATGGGGAAGTTACCAGATGTTAGCGGGACGAAGAAATTATTGCTATTATTGCTCTAATCAAAGCCTAATCATTAACAACACGTGAAATAGGTGAGCAGGAAACGGTGTCGATGCGAACGGTGGCGCGAATCAAAAAGAAAATGTTGGAAGGGCGAACAGCGGTCAACGGTAGAGTGCAGAAATGTGGAAGTAAGAAGAAGACCAGTAAAATAACGGATAGATTTATCCAAAGAGAGTTCCTGAAGAACCCTTTTAAATCACCTTACCAACTTCCAAATGAATTGACCGAGGCTGGATCTCCTGTTTCTCATATGACCATCCGTAGAAGATTGAAGGAGTATGGGTATCGCAGTTGCAGACCGGCAAAGAAACCGCGCCTTACCAAGTGGATGCGACGACAGAAAAGGCTATCCTGGGCACGCGAACACTCATCTTGGACAGTGGACGACTGGTCAAAGGTAAGAGTCATTTTTCCTTTTTATATTCTATAATGATTTTATCTAGATTAATATTAGAAGAAACTAAAACTGAATTAGCTCATCAAATATATCATTATGACTCGATCTCATATCATTAATCCTCTATATTACAGGTCTGCTTCTCGGACGAATCCACACTCGAGTGCCATGACGGGAACAGAGCACTAGCTTGGCACAAGGTTGGATCTCCAAGGCCAATCATCCAATCCGTCAAGCATATCCGACTAAAGTGATGGTGTGGTCTATCATGTCTGCCAAGGGTGTTGGTCGAATGACGGTGGTCGAGGGCATGATGAACTCCCAAAAGTATCTACAGGTTCTCCAAACACTGGTCTTGCTCCAACTGCGGGATTGGTTTCCGCGCCGTGAAGTTTTATGCAGGATGGTGCTCCTTGCCATGCTGCCAAAGTGTGCAAGAAGTTTCTTTTAGACAACAACGCAAGGGTACTATCATGGCCAGGTAATTCCCCGGATTTAAATCCGATTGAAACCTTATGGGCAATCATCAAGATACGCTTAAGATGTGAAACCATCACCAACCGAAATCAAATGATTGCAGCCATACTTCATCGCTGGTATCGAGATGATTCTATTGCAGAAACATGAAAGAAACTTATATTCACAATGCCTGAGCGCATTCAAGCCGTGATTCATGCGAAGGGAGGTAACACGAACTTTTGAAGATTTTGGTAAGCTATTGTGACTAATAATTTGTTATACCTTGGTAATAACATAATATGTGATTTGGAATACAAGTAATAGTTTTGTAACTTCTTCTACTTTGGGATGGTAAAAAGAATCAAAAATATAAATAACTTCAAGAAGTGTAGGCAATCCACTTAAGCAATCAGGGTGTGACTAATAATTTGTGAGAGACTGTAATTACATTCCAAAGTTTTGTAGTAATATTCGGTGATTGAGTTGTTGAAAAATCTAAGATTTTAACAGAGTTGAGAATCTCGAACACTTGCAAACTATTAGGAACTCCCAAACTCCGGACCGCGTTGTCATCTTTACTGATCGCACCGATCTCGTGATGAACGATAACCATGATTTCCTCGCAGTTGATTTCGCTATCAATCAGACTCAATCTGTCCTTTGATGTGAGTCATAGGCAGGTCACATCCTAAGAAGCACTACCAGCTTCACGCCTCGCATCAATTTTGTCTTGATGGATCCTTTTTTCAGCATTTCATAGCTTCTCTCATTTCAGTGTTTTTCTTAGTCAACTTATTGGAGGCTGCAGCTCAATTTTGAGTGATGAACAATAAAATTGCTTGGTAAAATTTTTCTCAGCTTTCTTGACCTTGCCGGCCGTTGGTTTCAAATCAAATAACCTTTGAAATATTTGTTCAGTTATTAGGTCAGTAGAAGGTGTATTGGTTGATCAGTTCAAAAGTGAATTAAATATATTGAATCACGTGCATGTATTGTGAGTGAATCAAAGGTCACATAGTTGACCTGTCGTCGGGAGATCATTTTATCATCAAAAGAAAGTAAGAAAAAAAACTCCCCAAAGTTTTGGTCGATGGTTTCTTAAATAAGAAATTGAAAGTAAATTCAAACGGGCCTTCGGCGTCCAGCGCATTCAAACAGTCGATGGCAACCTTACGGTTATTTACGGTTCATTTGAATTAAAGGTCAGTTTTTTAACGTAAAGTTTTCATAAAATTAAAAATATTTGAGATTAGATTAAATCATGCTTAATGAGAGCTTCAAATTACTGGGAGCAAATTAGCACCATTTGCGTAATATACCTTTTGCCATAGCTGTTGTCTCAACCGGCACAGTTGTTGGCAATACAAGATTTCTACAAGCTCTATGATCACTGCGTCATTCTCATATCTAATGGAAACTTTTGCACGTCATAGCATTCATTTGACAAAGAGAGAATTCTAAGCCTTCAAAACTGGCATAGTTGTTGGCAAAGCCAGCATACTTGTTGTCAATGAATAATTCGCTATAGAAAATTCGTCTCTATGATCGAGAATGTCTGATACACTGAACCTGGACTATAAGAAAATTTGTACAATGCGTGTGAAAAACAGGGATGGGAGTGGGCCAGGTAAACTGTCAATGAGGTTGAAATCTTCGCTTCATTTGAGTGTCTTTCCTTCTTAGTTACTTAAGCTGACGCTTCTAAATGCGCTCTCCTATTGAGTTGGTCATCACATTTTTGCAAGAGCATGCATGGCAATGGATTTTTTATAGTGCTGTAACGTTGAGTTAATTATTACATTAAGGAAAACGAATTTGCTGATCGTGATAATCCTTTCTTGGGTGAACTTTATGACACTTGCACAGATAATTTCCATTGCTAAACATGCGATTTTATGTTAAAGACTTTCATGCATGACTTTCATGAACAACTTGTGTGCATGACTTAAAAGGCTTATAGGGCGATAATTGCTGCTGTTCTTTTTGTAAATGACAACCATGAGAGCCTCTTTCAAGGTTTGAGGCACCTTGAGAGGATAGCATTGAATAACTGTAACAGGGCACTGACTATTGGTTCGCCGCCAGCTTTTAGGAATTCAGAATAGATATTGCCAATGCCAAGGCTTTACCTGTTTCATTTTGCTAATCACTGAGGTGATTTCATGTTGAGTTGAAGATGGTCGTTTCTCTTTTCTAATTCTGTGTTCCTTAATATCATACAATTTCAACAATGTAGCCTACGTGTATTTGAAATAAAGTCAAATTAAAAAAGGTAATTCGAATTGTAATCAATCTTGTCTCATATAGTGTTTTGTGGGACGGAACCTTATTTCGAAAATTACATAAATGAAAGCTATTAGCATTGAAATACATGTACTCTTTTCGAAAGCACCTCATGCAGCACGTGCATCTAGATACTTTTTCGTCATCCCTGAAAATGGAATTTACAAAATGAAGCAAAAAAGATGCATCATATTTTCGCTTTCGGTATGACAATATGGATGGAAATGCTTAACTAATATGAGCAAAAATTAAAATGCTACCTTGATAATTCGTATACACCAAAGTAGATACATAACCGTCCTGTTTGAAAAACTAAGTATGAATTGCAAGTTAGCAATTAACTTGACAATCAAGTTGTTTTCTAAGTTACAATGACGATCAACTCTTACATGCATTACACAAAATCATCTGAATAGAATGCCCTGCATTATGATTCCCAATCTTTTTTTGAATATCATGATATCTATCATTTCAAGTAAAGATATCTGAACTACTTCCAACAACTGTTCTGGTTTTGACAACAGCAATGCCGATTTTAAAATTTTGTGAATAGATGTGTCAATAACTATGACTGGTCTGCCAATAGCCAATATGCTGATTTAAAGAAGATATTTAAAGACTGCCAACAACTATGCTGGTTGAGACAACAGCTGTGGTAAAAGGTATAGTTACTTACGCAGCAAGTGCAAAATATACATCTTTATTGCATTTTTCATAATCAACATGTCTATGCACAATCAAGAAGGGCAATTAAGATGGATATCTGTGGACAGGTTGCGTAAGTAACTTTGTATTTCACAGGATCGTCAGAATCTATGACCATCACAATTTTATAGCCGTCAAATATCCACCTCTGTTTGTTATGGAATTGTAGATATCAATGGTATTTCTTGAGATTTCCATGTAGAATTTACCGTTTTAGAGAATGAAAACTTTCTATGTGCTAATGTGTTTCAATGAAGGAGTGAAATAAAGACGGCTTATCGGACTCCTTGAAATTTATGCACTCTTTGAAAAGGATAAACTTTATTATGGAAGCAATAATTATTGAGATGATTGTACAGTGAAATATAATCTTTATTACACTGTTTCTTGCAATATTTATGCTCATTAGATTACACGGATCCCAGCCTTAATCAGATGTTTAAATCCGAACCTCAAAAAAGTTTTGGAAACTTCTGCTCGAGTCTCCGAACAACTTCAGCAATGAATGCGCATTTTATGATGAATAATTGAACTGTAACCGTATGGAGTTTTGGTTGTCAGCAGATGTGGCTGTAAGCAGAGCTGGAAAAATTCCACTGAATATTTGATTCCAATTCCGGAGCAGAAATTTCAATTCCAATTCCATAATGAGATTCAATTCCGATAATTGCATGTCGCGTATAGTGTATTATGTTAATGTATCTAACGTCTGTTCGCTTCAATCGAACGCATGTGCCCTTATCCTATCCTCTTTGTTCTTGTGTGCCGTTCCCTGCGTCGTTCCTATGTTCTCATGTTCTCATATTCATAGTTCATATTTCTTGTGTACATGTATATATGTAACCGGTCAGCCTACGCCATTTTCGTTTCGTAAACGAGATATTCAATATCTCGTGAAAAAAAGATAGAAAAGAAAATTAACGGTCAGCAAAGAATCAAACGCAGAGAGAGAGAGAGAGAGAGAGAGAGAGAGAGAGATGAGATGAGATGCGAATAAATCTATTAATAAACTGACAAAAGAAAGAAATTCAGTGTTCGAATAA
The DNA here is from genome assembly GCA_907163375.1 of Prostheceraeus crozeri. Taxonomy (NCBI): domain Eukaryota; kingdom Metazoa; phylum Platyhelminthes; order Polycladida; family Euryleptidae; genus Prostheceraeus; species Prostheceraeus crozeri. The sequence goes on along the minus strand of CAJQUW010004394.1, from coordinate 7,054 downwards.
TGTGATTGTTGATGAAAGAAAAAGCGACGATAAAAATGATATCATGAAAACTGATTAATGGTCCATGTTAAAAAAGGAGATTAAAAAATCCATGATAAGGACGAAATGTGGTCGGGTCGAAAGCTAGTGAGCAGAGATTAAAGAAAACTCTTTCAATTTTCAAAAGAAAGTGGTTTTATCGTCAAGTCTCAAAAATTTAAAAATTTGTATAAATTAGAAACGATGAGAAATTGACACAACAACAACTGCCAACAACAGCACATGCGACATCTTCAGTAGCTGTTAGAAGAACTCCGGGCTCTCGCGGTGTAACTTGACTACAGAAGTAACAACTACAACTGCCTACCAGCGAACAACCAGCAACACATCAGCGAGTGCGATTGAAGATTGACGGTATTGATATTTATGATATTATTTTGGCATAAGTGAGTCCGATCGAATTGAAGTGAATTCGACATAAAGAAGTGAACTGTAAGTCTAAAGTTTTTCTTTTATCGTTGAGTATCGTATCTATATAGCTATAGTCTTAAAAATTAATATTGCTAATTGTTGTGATTAGAAGTTGAATAATAGTTCATGTAATTGCCATTTTAATTGAATCATTAATTATTAGAATAATCTGTTGGCACTGTCTATATTGTGATTTGAACTGACAGGGTTGCTGCCCTTTAATGCAGCGCTAATTTTCCTCTTTCCAAAACAATTGTCCGGGGCTGTAGGCCCATCGAAGTCACAATTAACACCCTTTATTCAACAATAGAATAAAGCTACCTCTGTTGATCAATCTCTCTCTTATCTCTGCGTGCAGTTAACACAACGGCCGAGTACTGTGAGTTCTGTGTGAACGGCAGTGAGGTTTATCAAGGTCAATTCCAATTCCAATTACGACGAAAAATGGAATTAATTCCGGATTGGAATTAATTCCAATTCCGACTTTTCCAACTCTGGCTGTAAGATCTTTAGCATGGTTTAGCGGTCAAAAGAGAGTTCTCTTTCTGTTAAAAATTCATATTTCTACATCGATGCTGCTCGATGAAAAGTTAGATTGTCAGTAAAACCGGAGATGACATGAATGTTTGATTTTCGCTCTTTTGCTTGTTCTTCTTTAGAATATTCGTCAACAATTGGCACGGTCCTGTGTAGAAATTAATCAAGATCTTTTTCTAGCCGCCCTCTGCATTCCAGGTAGCTCCATCATGGATGCGGTCTCTCTTACTTCCGCTTGCTTCACTTTCGATATGTCCAAATCATCTCAATCTTGATTCTCAGCTTCTCTGATGCCACGAACTAATCCAGTCCGCATCAACAATCTCGTAATTCAACAAAAAATCTAAGAATCTGCATTTCATTAGCATGTGGACTTCTGCAACCTGGTCGCTGAAATTACTGCCATCTCATGCTTTCCCCTGTACATTGAGGATATCAACAATCTTCATCATGACATGTGGAGACTTTAGACCATCATTTTTTCATTTTCAATCCTCTTTTTAAATGTGATTTCTCCATTTTCTGACTGTATATTTCTACCATTCGATGAAATGCCCACTATATTTCAATAAAAAAGCGTTTCCTTCGTCAGCGGAAACTTTATTCCAATAAAATACATCGCTTTTATATTGTCGATGAAATGCAAAAAATAATAAAACGCCAATCAAGTCACAGTCAGCTGATAATCCACACAGTTTTTGATATCAATTCAGACGCAAATTTCATCATCGCACTTTGAAGGTCATGAAACACGTTCGGACATGCGCACTACTGCTGTACAATACAACTAAAATGAAAATGATTAATTTGCGTCTGAATCGATATGAAAAATTGTGTGGACTATCATCCGACTGTGAATTGATTTGTGTTTTATCATTTTTTTACAGTTCATCGACACAATATAAAAGCAATGTATTTAATTGGAATAAAGCTTCCGATGGTCGTCAGTACGAAGCGAGTACGGTTCTGAAACGCGTTCGGACAATTTCGTTTTAGTTTTTATTGGAATATGTGTAGGTCCACGGCTTCTTTAGCAATGCAAAAAGCGGAATTACAGCGAATAATTATAAAACATGGTTGAAGTCGCAGAAGGAGCCTGCGACAATATCTGCTCCCTGATCAGATTTCAACATTTTCTATTTCTAACAACAAGGGATTGCTGATCATGCCGGATATTCAGTGATGTGAAATAATTCGAAGAAGAAGCTGAACTTTTGAAAAGCAAGTACAACTTTCAGCACACGCTTCTGCTTGATGATGAAATGAACAAGTTTTAGCCAACGCTGCAAACTGCACAGCATTAAAAGCCGTGAAAGTGAAGGAAATCTTTAAAGTTCACAGAAAAGCTTCGCAGAGAATGACAGAATGCCAGTCAATATCAGACAAGTTTGATGACGTCACAGTCAAAATCAGTTTGAAAAAATAATAATTATTTTCACGAAGATTAGAAAGTCAACTTTTTAGTACGAGGAGAGATATCGTTGTCGATATATCGCTAGATATCTTAGTGTTCTATTTGTCGCATAGAAATTAACAATACCATAGAATGTGTAGTATTATCCATAGACTTCTAAATTTAGAAGTCTATGTATTATCTACTTTTATGATTTGTCGGCCATTTGATGACATGCTAGATTTAGGCACTTGTCAAGGGATTTCAACGTAACTACAGTCAGAGAAAGCAAAATCATGACGGAAATGTGCTTGCAGCATGGAAGTTCACCATGAACTGCAAAGTTGACCAGGGACTATACACTCGTGCGCTCTGACAGCTATGGAAAGTTTCAATGTGAATTATCAAACTCCCTTCCTATCTCCACTATGTTGAACTATGCGTTCTACATTTTCTAATGTAGAACGGAATTTCTATGAATCAAAATACATGTAATCCAATGGGCTACCGTGCTACATTTTTTTACCCTACAATGCACCCAAATTGCAAGTAAGTTTAGATGATATCTTGGGTATAGATAATAAGGCTACACCTCATGCAAATGCCAGTTAAATATCGGTTCACTTGAAATTCAAATGAAGGAAATGCACATAGAAGTAGATAATAGTACTTTCTATGGTATTGTTAATTTCTATGGAAATGCATGACATCAATATTGGATAGGCTATCTACTAGGACTTTGGATGCCATGGAAAGCCAACCACGTTTGTGTTCTTAGCAGATTGTCTATATCGTCACTGGTCCATAGAGTTCATTGACATTTCTTGATCGTTTGATAATAGTGATATAACTACTCCATCTGTACTACCATAGAAAGATGTAGCACTCGGCTTCGCCTCGTGCTACATTTTCTGTGGTAGTACAGATGTCGTAGTTATATCACTATAATAAAACGTTTTTGAACGGTAGTTGGCGGTAGACTCTTGGTGGAGTATGCAATCCACTCTTATTCGAGAAGCATGTCGTGGATCTCAAAACTACCAAAAGATTCGCTAAGTTTTGGATTTGAATTTCAATGGCATGCCGGCAGTTGTTTCAAAAGGGAGAAGAGATTATTTCTTTCAAATTACATTTATTTGGTGATGCCAACAAAACAAGAAAGAAGGAACCTGCACAAGCATAATAGTGACAATGACAGTAATAATAGACATAATGAGTAAGATAAAAAGAGAAGGAACATGTGATAACAGCGGATCCGCAACCCTGCTCAGATTTCAGCATTTTCTGTTTCTAACCAATTACCGATTATATTGGATGTTTAGTCACCGTAAACCGTTGACTGACAATTGACAGACATTTATCTTACAAAATCTATTTTGTCGGTCATTGTCAGTTCTTGTAGGATGATTGCCACTGAACACCTACAATAACTGACAAAAAGCGACAAAATGAATAGCAATGAATTATAGCTTAAATTTTATCAAAAATGTAGGTAATTAATTGAATTATGTCAAAATAAATCATGGTTTTGCCACACAATAATACAGATTGCCCAAAAGTCAAGCAATCACTAATCGAAAAAATCAATCAATATTCAACAGTTTTTGTTTAGTTAATTTGCATACAAAGCATCTGTTTCGATGTCGGTGGAGAACCTACAAATTCGTCGGATATCGCAGGATATTGGAGGTGACAATCGTCGGTTAATTTTGTCAGTAATTTTGTAGGATTATTGTCGGTCTACGGTTTACAGAGTGATAGGAAATTATTCCAACACAAAACTCAACTTTTGTTATGTGCAGCTTTCAGCTCAATGTGAAATGAACAAGTCTTCGTCAACGCTGCAAACTGCACAGCATTGAAAGCAGCGAAGAAAACCTTCACAGGAAAGTTTCACAGACAATGTTTGTGACTATCAGATAAGTTGGATGACGTCACAATGTGATGATGAATGACAGTAAGCGAAGGATGATTACCGACTTTGCAGGTTTTATCTGTTCAGACTACAGAAACATGTAAAATCAATATTAGCTGTTAATTTTAGCGATGATTCACTTTCTTTCACTGTGCACAGTTCACAGTCAATAAAGAACGATAGAGTTCTTCAAATTGCACTGACAAGCACGATTAGACCTTATTTGCTGTTCGTACTTTCCTGCGCATGAATATTTTGACCATCTTTCACAAACTATAATTATTTTGTGATATTATATTATGTTCATTATTTGTTTATATGTTTATTATATTATATATTTGTTTAGTATATTATGTTGCATTATTTCCGACAAAATGACTTGGAATTCCCATATTGATGCTGTGGTTAATATATCTAATGCTTAATGTGAAGCGAGCTGAGTGTAATCGAGAGTGTAAAGTTCGTTCAATCATGGTGGATGCACCATAAGTTATTCAGTAATAAACATTTCTTGCACTAGTGCGAGGAACCGCAATGATATCTGAATGAATTAATTACATAGATTGTTCAAAACAAGAACCACTTTTAAATGCACTGAAAAAATGGAAAGATCTGCAACATCATGCTGGAAATAACTTTAAGTCATTCATAATCCTTATCAAGAGATAATTAGAATGACATTTTCATGTGATTTATCAAGTTCTAAAAAATACTACAGGTTTTTCCGTTTGTTAATATAGATCTGTCAGCTTTTAACAGCGTTGTGCATTCACGTCATTTTGCAATGATTAGCGACTTTTCGAATTGAATAGCTGCAAGTCTCTGTTCATCGTCGGCAATATCGCTCATTAGTAGCAATCTGTCAAATGAACATCGAAATTTGTAAATAAACAGCGACGTTTTGCACTCAATAACTGAGTCGCTATAAATGTGAATGTCCCGCTACAGAGACGTGTAATTTATGAAATTGATAGGCACCGCAGCGTTGATGAGAATCGAGATTATGTTGAGGTTGCTGGTTCTCTTGGAATCGCTCGTGGCACCGCATGGTCAATCATTAGACGATGCCAATTGACGGGCAATGCGTCGGAGTCCTCCCTAAACATCGCAGAGTGCTTTTACTGTGTAGAAGGCAGGCATCAGAGGAAATTCGGAGGATGCACCAGACCAGGTGCTTCGACAGAATCACCAGACGCGCATGGCAACAGTGATGATGCCAGAGCAAAATCTCTCCGAAATCACTCCCGAGGTTTGTCAAGCTTTCCTGGAGAAAGGTACGTCTGCTGATTCCTCGATGCATGCGACTAGAAGACATCACTGACAATCATGCCTAAACTTTTGTGCAATTTGCATCTAAATGCACACCATTCTGTATAATTTGAATTTCTCGGTATACAGTAATTAGAAAAGGACTTGTGTAGGATAGTCACAATAGTGTAAAAAATGTCCATAAACAATGGTAGATATCTCGATAGCGTGGGAAATGCCGTTTATCATCGAGAAATATCTATCTAATGAATGATGTCGTTGATAAATGACAAATCTCAGCAAATAAATGAGAAATGCCGTTAACTTATCAGCTTGAGCGTTAATCAACGACAGATTCATATTAACAAACGCAAAAACCTGTACAAGGCATACTGCGCGTATATTCGCTCTGTTATGTTCTATGCATTCCCGGCAATTTGCAACATTCCCGAATATTTGAGGAACAAGCTTCTTCGGGTAGAGAGACGGGTCCTAAGGATCATTGATAATCCAAGCATTCAAACCTCCTTGTTCTCTGTGGGTGATCAGAAGTGTCGGAAAATCCTCCATCAGGTACGGTGATATCCCAAACATCCACTGTGGCGGTTTTTAAAGAGAAGGATGGAAGGCGAACACGGAACATGTCGACGATGTCCAGGATTCCATCAAAAACGAGGCGCTTTTCTGTCACTATCATTAAATACTGTGCTTAGTCATTACTTTTATCTTTACCTTAATGTGTTTATTTCTCGCTATTATTTCACTGATTATCTCTTTATCTTATTGTACGTGCATGTATATGACGTGATCGGTGGTATTTGAAAATACGTGATAAATTATGTAATGTGCTCACCGTCTGTGAGGCAAATATAGATTCTTCTAATTCTGATTCTGAAATATAATTCCGAAAAACATGACAATTTGAAATAATTGATTTTAAGAGCATAAATATTTTCACCGCTTGACTTTCTTTATGTTTCCTTTATGCCATCGTGCATCAGTGCTTCCAGTGATAGCTGTGATTTATGGAGTGCATCGGATGCCAATAATCTGAAAACAAATTTGAATCAGGACTTTGAGAGATTCGGATAAGTACGCAAGCTTATTTCCATGAAGAGCACGGCCTGAATTTTGTAACTTCAATCCTAAATTTGATTTACATGTATTCAAGCATTTCCAATTGAATTTTCCACTTTCTTCTCGTTTTTTTGGTCCACTTCTGCAAGACGATCAAGTTGCACGAGCGCCACAAAATGTCTCTGGGGTGGATGACAAATGATGGGCCAGCAGTGCGCCATATGGCAGCAGACAAATCACAGGTAGGCTTGCCATAGGAGGGGAGCTGTTGGAATTGTCATTCAATTCCTGAACAAAGGCAAGACTCTTACAACATTTTTTATACAAGAATGGAAAATAGTCTTCCCAACTCAAATTCGAAGATATTATGCCCAAAATGTTGACAGTGTCAACGTGATCTAATAGTACGATTACGATCTGAGACAAATGTATCA
>CAJQUW010004392.1:0-141211 GCA_907163375.1 Prostheceraeus crozeri | reverse complement strand
AAATACACGTACATGAACTTAAAATTATTTGCAGCAAAATCGAGTCTTCAAGAAAAGCAGCTGACTAAAATATTGTGGGGACATTAAGGTCCTTCAGGACTTAAACTAACAGTTAAAATGTCAATTTAGATGCTCGTATACTGATAAATATTCATGCTTGCTTTTGTGAAACATGTACTTAATCACAATTGTCTACAGCGAGGAATTTAGGTATAGTTCTTTTGAAATGAGTGTGTGTATATTTCATGAGAATGCTTCGCATAACATGTATACATGATGTAATGTAAGCTCAGGTTTGATTTTACTTGATGTAGACTGGTTGCTTAGTTTTATAACAGCGAACGGTAAAAGGCGAATATAAGAAGCATCGAAATTTCAAAATAGCGTATTATGCAATGCTCGAGTGTTGTGCAGAACTAAGTACATGCTCGTATTAATATTTCATCCCAACATTTTAATAGGGACACTTTAGTCTACATGTATAGTTGTTGAATTTTTATACAAATGTGTCTCCTTTAAGGGAACAGTAATGCAAAAATTGTACCCTTAAAATAATCCTGTAGCAAAATGAAGTAGGATCGACATGGTCAATAACTAGGTTAAGTGAACCAAAACTCCAAAGTGAGTAAATGAGGAAGTTTGAGGAAGTTTGCACAAGCTGATCAATAGCCGATTTGTTATAAAAGCAAAGAAATAAAGACAATGTCGTCAGACTATTAAAAAGAAACATTTCGAGATAGAATTGCGTTAACGGTAAACTACGTTATGGCAGTTTTATGGAAAAAGGAAAAAGAGTGTCATGTCTCATGAATCATTAAAGAATTAAGAGCGGAATGAGAAGAACCTACGTAAACTGTACGTGTAAGCTGGCAGCAGAAGACAAAAACTTGCGAATCAGCAGAGATAGATAAAGAACACTTATCTGCTAATGCAACCAAATGACTCAAACAAATGTAAATTTTGTGAGTCAAATACGTGTGCATTGAACGAGTATCTAGTTAAATTTTCGGCACAATAATTTCTAGGTGGCAAGTCAGAATCAAGCCTCAATAATGAGAGAAAATGGGCTACTACAATTTTAAAGAGCAATAGTCCTATACCGAAGATAGAAAAGAAAAGTCATAAAAGTTACAACACGCAGTCGGTGACTTTCTTCAAGGACTCCCATTCCACAGCTCTGGGGTCAAATACGGCCTTCGGATCGTTGAATGATGTGCAGAAGTTCCGCTGAGATGGAGATATTGGACATCAAGCATTCTATACGAACAGAAGCAACATATTAATCGGGATCCTATCCTGTGGGGGCGTGGGGATACCCACAGGTTTTTCTGTGGGTATGGGGTGGGTGTGGGGATTCAAATATCAATCCCCACGGTAACCCTGCCGATTGGACACTCTGCAGATGCCGATTAGAGACGCTCCGCTCCATTTGTCTACAGGCAATTCTAGAGCCATTGGAGCTGAACTGAAGTCTCTCCAATCAGTTGCATTGATCGATTGAAGGCTCCATTTGTCTGAGGGAGCTGCTGTGAAAGCTACCAATCAGCTGCATTTGTAGGTTGGATCTGTTCTGCAGCCCAGTCCGCTGCATTCCTCGTTTGGAGACGTCCTGCTCCATTGGTGTACAGTAGTTGAGACATTTCCTTCAGATAATTCTTCTTGCATATCAAGTCGCACACAATATCTGAATACCAATAGTGAAAAAGTTATTCGGTTCTAAACAACTAATTTGAGTCAATTGTTATTAATTGTTTCAATTCAGTCACTGATTGCAACGTTCGAATATTGCCCCACGTCTCACATGATCTGTTATCCTCGCTGCAAGAGTTGTGTTGTTTTTTCTGTTGTACGTATATTATGCACGATGAAATGGTAATTGCAGATTAGGAACCTAAATAAATATCTACATCATTCATTCAAGAAATTTAGTGATGCTGCAGAACAGATAATGAAAACTACACTAAAATATTTGGAGTATCGCGATGGCCATTTACTACGTTTTCAAAACATCACTTTAGTTGTTGCGACCATCAATTTGGTGGCAAATTTTAATTTCACGCTTCCTGACTGTTCAAAGAAGGCCCATCATCGATATGATAGACTTATCATTTTTGTCGAAGCAATGACCTATTTTAATTCATAGACCATCGTCTGAGTTTGCCAGGACTTCAGCTGATTCGACAAATCAAGGAATTCATGGGTCGTCTGGATCGAGCTCCAAGGAACAAAGTGAGACATCGTCGCAGAACTTGCACCGCTAGATTTGTCGAATAGAAGATATCAGTTAAATGTGAGCAGATCGAACAACATAATGGAATGTAGGCTCCGTATTACAAAAGCTCACAAATCGATGATGTTGTGACTAGAACGAATTGAATCTTCTTCGATTACCTGAGACACTGTACCATGTTTGATGATGAATGTTGTCTATCAGAAGCATGGAAAATAACTTCCTTTGCAAAAATCATCTGTTTTTTTCATCAATAATCGTTTTGATCATAGATTGTTTTTTTAATCTGTTTCTGTCGTCGGCCTGTTCAGTCTTAAGCAATTTCAAAATTTAATTTAAAATTAACGAACTAAATGGAGTCCATTATGTTTTATTGGCACATCACACACCATTGTGTTTATGGGTCAAAAGATTCTAGAAGTGTTGCTGATTTACCAATTTATTTCTTTTACCATGAGTGCCCTCAAGAAGTGCGCATTTCGTGAAGCAATGGAAAAAGCATATTGCATACATCATGTACAAATGTCTCAAGCTTCGAATAGTTAAGCAAACAATGGCTACTCCACCGAGGAATTTGAACTGATTTTCCTTTACAATTTCTTTACAATGTCTTTAGGAGCATTGAAAGCGTAGCCTACATTTAACTTTTCAGAAGATGAATATCTCACCAAAGTGTCCATTTAGTCGGATAGCAGAATTACTATTACCTTGAATTATCAATTTTATTTATTGTTTCAAAACAGCACAAAATCCGGAAATTGATGTATAGTTTGTGGTTTGTAAGCAGCTCCACAACTACTTGGGGACAACTGATTGATTAATTGGTTGATGGTTCTGTCTGACCATCTACCATCTTCATTTGACCATCATTCCGATTTAATGAAATATTCAAGAAATATTCTTGATGAAGAAACTTTATTGCGATATCGCTGGGGACATGACCATCATTTTCCATGCATTTTGCGCACTCATTGTAGGAAGCTGTCCTCATGATGACGATAACAGACAGAAAAATAATAGCGTCTGCATCTTCGCCAGAAAAGCTCCTCACTGCAGTGTCTTTTTGAGGGAGTTTTTATCCAAATTGTCGAACAAAGTTCAATTTGCATGCACAAATCCGGCGGGATCTTTGAGAGAACGATTTCAAATTACTCAAGAAGTTACTGAATAATGTGAGATTATTGAAATTAAAATGTGATTGTCTGCACAACAAGCAAAGCTGTGAAAGTAAGAAACAATTACTCTTTTAGTGCAATTAATTTTTTCTAAAATTGATAAATCTACTGCATATAGTACAATAACATTCATAAAAATGAACCATTCGACAAGTTTAATAGATTTTCAGGCTTTTCTACACAAGCATCAATGATATGTTGCAAATTATATACTTAAACAATTCATTCAATGTGAACATTTTGAAATAATTTTCAACTGCTTTTAGACAAACATCGCCGATTATTTCCGATTTTGATTGATGATAATGCTTCTGCTAGTATGTAATAATGGAAACTTGAAATCCTGTGACTTGTATCAACAAATATCTTCTGTGATACCTATTGCTACCCCCAATCGAGAATTGTGCTAGACTGACTGTTGAAAGTATCTTTTTTATTTATTACGAGTATGGATGATAATGTCTGTAAAATTTGATAATCTTAGGCCGAAAATGATAGAACGCAGTGACACTTAAATCAATGTTAACCTTCAGTCCATTTCTGATGCAATAAAACTTCGAAATTCAGAATTATTCTACATGGTTATGGTGTCGAATCAATAGTCTTGAAAAATCCCATACAATTTGTAATCAAGTCTCCTCAAAGCGCATAAATAATTTCATCGAAATACAGTCATTTAGATAGGTTGTTTTTAAAGTGGTTTTGAATAATATATATATATATATATATATTCGTATGCATGACAAGACAACTCAGGACAGATGTGATTAGGTAAAAAAGACACATAAAAATAGAAGTAAAAGTCATGCTCAGACTTAAAAGGAAGTTTGATTAAAAACGGACATTAGCCAGAAAAGTACTGGCCACCTCAGAGGCAGAGTGAAATTCAGCGAGGCCGCCGATGCCGTCACGAAGAGCTGTGACAGGGCAGTCCTTCACGATATGTGCCATAGTCTGAGTCTGGCCATAGTCGCACAGCGTGGATTGACGAGCACCCCAGCGGTGCAGGGAGCTGCGACATGGCCCGGCGTTCGTCCTCAGCCGGTTGAGAAGTGTCCACTTGGCCCGGGGGAGGTCAAAGCCCGGAACTTTAGTTGTTGGATCGTCAATCAGCGATTTGTTGTGGACCTCGCACTTCCGCCATCCCTCACGCCTGGCTTGAGGTTTTGAATAATAATAATAATAATTAACGGTTTTGTTTTCGACAGAGCTCCAATACTTGAAATCGTGGGGAACAATTCACATCTGAAAATCGATAGTCAGACCACGTGACAAAGAAAATTACATAAATCAAGTGATGAGAAGTAGATCAAAGAAAGTTATCATTTCAAAGTAGATCCACTATTTGAAAGACGCGACTTGCTAATAATAAAAGAGTTTCGACATAGCTGAGTTCGACATTTTGGCATCTGGAACTTTTGTGTATAAGCCACTCTAGGGAGAGAAAGGTGGTACAGAAGATATTGTGAGTCTTGTACAAGTTTGTTAAACAATTTGAAATTTAGCAAGGTACGTCTGTACGATAAAGGTAGAAATAAATTACAGTCACACCTGCTGGTTCCACACACAATCTTGTGGGCACGTCTCTGTATGTGTTCCAAACAGTCCGATTGATATGACGGATAAATTACAAAATAATGGGGAACAATATTCCATTGAGGAACGAATACAAGCATTGCATAGGTTCACAAGACTTTCATCGCGTTGGAATGGTTTCAACTGTCTTAAAACATGCAATTTAGACGCAGCACTCTTTGAGAAAAACTCAATATGTGTCTTCCAGTTAAGAGTATTATCGCAGATGACTCCAAGCAATTTGATTTGTGACACTTGTTGAATTCCTTCTATTCGCCATGATGGTGAAATCGACTCGACTCTTCGAGAAACAATCACTTGTTGACATTTTTGAATCTTCAAGCTCAATATGCTTCTCTTAATCCATCCAAAGATGTTCTGATATTCAATGTGTAGCGGACTTTTATTCATATTTCTTCGTAGCGGGCAACAGAGAATGATGTCATCTGCAAATTTGGTTTGTAGGATTACTTCATTGGAAGTTTTCAAGTCAGAGATGAAAAAGGTGCGATCCATTGAGTAGTTATATTTAGGTAGAGTGGTAATTCCGCATTTATTAAATCCCCAATGTGTATACACTTTCGATTTTATTAAATGAACTCAAAGGGGATACAGGCGGAATTGCTTCCAAATGTGTGATATGCAAATTTTTGCAGTTTTGAAGAAATTACAACGGAAATGACTGATCATGATAGCATAAAGCAGTAGGAAATGATATTATTTTACAGATAGTCCGTGTCTGACAGCCTTGGTGAGGTAATGTTTGTTAAATTGGCAACTCGATGACTTGCGCTATTGCTTTCCTGCTGAACCTCAAGAGAATCTTTTTAAGCGTGATCAGGCAACCTGCCACTGGCATGGCAAAATCACATAATCATAGACAATGATTTCAATTAACTTAGAAAGATGTAAATGGGTCCACATCACTATTCAGATTCAAGAAATGAAACATACACTGTAAACGTGAATTTTAGTGAATCATAAAATCATGCCGGTGAAAATTGAATTAAAACCATGACATTTCAGCCAAGAAGAAGAATATGGTATTGTTTTTTTCATGAAGACTTTCATTATAATACAATTCATGAAATTGCCTTGATAATTAGCTTGATTTCCGCTTTGTTAGGATGCTTATTAGCAAATATTCATTCCTTTTGATATCCAACTTGTTTCATACTACTTATATAATTTGGCGGTTAAAATCGGTAATTTATATTAATCTGTAGTATATAATTTGGCAAATTTTGACTTTTTTCAAAAGTGCTCAAAAAACTTTTTGGACCACGGGAGCGTAATCTCCGCAAAAAACTGAATCTTTTGATATAAAAAATTTCGATTGAATCGATTTGAGAGAGAGGAGCCGTAAATTTTGAACAGAGTTTATTCGTAAACATGTTTCTGTGGCGTCGGTGGCCACCATCATCAGTGCATAGAGATAAAATACAATAAAGAGTTGGTTTTTATACAAATTTACAATCACTGGAAAATATCTGGTCTATACCCACAAAAAATCACACTGTCCAGATTCCTACAAAAATAATGCCATACAAGCTCTATTCAACAGATCACAAAGATTGACTAGTGACCCCCTCGACCGTGAGAATAATAAAAATACGATCGTGAAATCTTCGTTAACCAAATGGATATCAACCCCAGAGCAAATTGAAAGAATATTGAAAAAATCCTAAAAGAAAAATGAAAATGAAGACAAAAAAAGTAGATAGTACTGGAAATTACCCATCATCGGCAGTACTTTGAGCGAAATAAAATCCAAGGTCTAGCAAATAAATAAAAGTTTTGGAAAAAATCACGCTGAAAGTTGCCATCACCACCGTCAAAAGTCTTCCCTGCGTCAAAAAATAAAGACGAATTCCTTTTGACGAATGCTCTTCCTCGTATACAAATAGAGGACCTGTGTATGCAATAAAAGCTACTTCGGAGAGACTCTCGCCATTTTGCACAACGAAGTTACGAACACCCTTAAAGACGCTTACCATCCGAAATTTCAATGCACGAGCATAACCAAAGAATAAAAATTTCAAAATAAATAATGAATACAGCCATACACTAAAATTGCTGAATCGCTATACATCAAATCTTTCACCAACAAGAATCAACTGATGAACAACAACATCCAATCAGAGCCACTTTTACTTTATTGATTTTCCAGTGATTGTAAATTTGTATAAAAACCAACTCTTTATTGTATTTTATCTCTATGCACTGATGATGGTGGCCACCGACGCCACAGAAACATGTTTGCGAATAAACTCTGTTCAAAAAATTTCGATGTATACAGATACTTTTTTGAGTCGACACTCTACCTACATACTTACTCTATGGTGCGATCTGTTGACATAATCCATAACAAGGTTTGAACTTAAGTTTTCGCACAATTTGATTCATTCCTGTACTCAGAAAAGTATCTGTACCTTGTTAATACGCTTGTAGCATATGAACAAAATAATATAAAAAATACTTGCAATCTTGCATTTGAATGATGGTGGACGTTTATTGACAACATATCAGGAAATGCTCAAAACTAAACTATTGCAAAACCCATTGACGAATACAACGTATTTCAATTACTAGAGCAAATTTTAGGGAGCCGGAGAAGGAAGGGGGCAAAAATTGACTTCCTCCAGAGGGACGAGGGGTGCATTATTGCACATAGCGTTTTATGAAGGTTTGTAGCCCGTGATACTACTAAAATTTTACAAATTTACCCGTGGGTGATGCAATAGCATAAGCTGCCCATTAAATTACGGTCCAATATTGATGGAGTTAACCGGTGCAAGTCACTTTCCATTTTTGGCCTTTTTTGCATTTTTGAATGAGAGCACTTTGTTTAAATTAACATTTAAATGTATAAACTTGAATTTTCGATTTCCTGCGTGGCGTTGTGATGCGAAGTATTTCTAAAAACAGTCAGGATCTGTGTTTTCAAAGTATTTCTGTCATAATGCTCATGGCGTCCTTACAATGCCTTTCTGCACCTGTTGTGCAAGTCTATTGTTGATGCAATTACACCTGTTCATGATACCGCATTCAAGTCAGCTGACTACCGGTGAAGTTAATGAATAAATGAGATAGCTTGCATGAGAAATAAGTAGACACACAATTATAAGCTACACCTCTGCTCCATCTTAATAGAATTTTACAAAGACATTAATTTATACCAATGAGATCAATCAATTTACTACATGAAACTACGGAAAGTTGCAATAATAGTTCATCAAGATTAAGCACACGACATGTACATGTTGTACAAGATACAAAGCGGAATTAGTTGTTGCAAAATCATTAACTTTCGACTATACGCTCACTGAAGATTGATCATACCTGAATTATGAACTCATTGTCTAGAATTGACATCTAACAAAAATTACCCGGTTCCTACGAAGTATATTATCGAAGACCATTAGATTCTGTTGACGAAGAAAAAATCTGAGGGAGATATCATTTGATTCTGATTGTTTGATTGCAGGTAAGTGAGACAACACATGTTTGATCTTTCACGATTAATTCTATTGTACTAATTCGATTCATGCACAAAGTGTTTGTTGAACGTGAAAATTAGTTTATAGAAAGGATTCTTCCCACCTTCAGTAATTCACCTCTAATCTATACATTCTTCAATCCACTATCTCCGACAGCATCACGTCATAACCAAAGGTGGTCAAAGCTTAATTATTCAGATCCACATCCGCAAAGTCCGAAATCTGTAATCCGCATCCAATCCGAATACTCAACAATTCTACATTTTCTATCCGCATCCGCGCTGTATCGGACCGAATCCGCAATATTAAAAGTCTTCAAAATTATTCTGTAACTCCTTCAGATTAACTTAAAAGGAAAATTTGTGTTTTTGTGCATTTTGTATCTACTCGTTTACTAAGCCTAGTTTACTATACTAGGCTGGAAAACTCATACTAAGCGTAGTTTTATAACACCGAAATGACAGTACTGCAAAGTGCTAACTTTGTAACCGAAATAAAGTGCTATCTGTATCAACGTGTCTGAGTGTTATATTGGATGACTAAAACCTCCAAGTCATCCGTGTTGCAGCATGGTCCACAGCAGCCACTGCACTGATATGGAAATTTCTTAAAACTCAGGTCTAAGGCCTCAGCCTCACTGCGAGCTTTTCCAAGCGTTTTGCAGCAAATATAAAATCATCATTGCAGCAGTTGTAGACTGTCACACTGCGAGCAATGCAAACCAGAAGAATTGATGGCTTTGCGGGGATGCGCTTGCTCGGGTTTCCTCGGGACACTAGTGCTTGCTTTGCTTTCAGTGTGGCAGAGGCTTTACTCAAGCCTATCGGCACCGTGTTGGCAAAAAAGATTTGTAGAGCTATTAGTGTGTGGAAACAAAACGTGGATAGTTCAACTTGTCCATGAAATCTTGTTCAATTTGCTCATCCCCAAGTTCAAAACGTTTGATCCGCATCCGCAGAATAGCACATTTTCGTATTCACATCCACACGGATGCAGATGCAGATTGTCCACCCTTGGTCATAACTACAGATGATTCGATTTCTAAAGTTCAACCCCCTCAGCTGGAGGTTCCTGTTTATGTGGAACCTAATTTACCCCGACTATTTTCAACTCTTAAAACGCGGAGGAAAGTCACTTCTGATTTAAATTTTCAGATGATTTAATCACTACCAGATATTCGACTCAAAACAATTTGCGCATGGTTGTTCCAATCGTGATATCAGCTTTAAACAACTTGGTCATCTATAATGCAACTCAAAATTTAAATTACATGTGCCCATCAGATTAATTTTTGGGTGTCTTTTGGAGATTGATGGTAGATGGCTTTGATAATCGATATGCTTTGATAAGTTATCACATGAAAGCGTCTGTTTGAAGACAGACAACATTAGGAGCATGCTTGACTATATTGTGATAGCCAAGCTGTCCTGAATACAATTCAACTAGAGATTTTTGATGATATATATAAATTAGAATCTCAGTTCTATATTGAGCAGAAAAAAAAACAGAATGGCTGATCATTCTAAGCATACGTTAATCTGTCCATTATACGCTTGGGATCCACTAATTGTAGCATATTACTTTTAAACTTGACGTGAGCAGTGCTTGAAGGTCACTTTTGTTATTCATTCCAACAAATCCAGATAAGATGATGCATTTTGCGTCTTCTATGAAGGTCTTTTCAATCATCCTAGTTTGGCTTAATACGATCCATTAGACCACAAGTAGTGAACAAATGATGATCACCGCCAAATGCAGGAATCTGTCATCTGTGTGTCAGATTCATCAAGTGAAACATAATGAAAAATGTCCAGCAAATGGCTTCAGGCAAATGACTTTCAAAAAGTTAGGTATCCATAGCATCCTCCTTTTCAATAATAGTTTAAGACACTTTTCAAAAAAACATTCTTGGAGCTAACTTGAAGCTACATCCGTGCCGTATTTCAATCTGACACATTTTTGTGAATAGCAGATATCAAAACGACCACGGAAAATGTGTTGTAGTCTTCCATAAATTGATCCTAACAAACGCAATCAAGCCACCACCGCACAGGTCTACGTCGTTCTTGATGATGTGACAATTTGGGACTGAGACTGCAGCATCCAGAATCGATTGGTCCAGCCACTATTCTCTTGCAGTGGTGCGCAACCTGCGGCCGTGACAATGAGAAGCAAATCAAAAAGAATATTGTACATGTATATTGCAAATATTTGTGAAGTTCAAGGCAATCGAAAAGCAATCGTCATAGCATACTATATGTAGTCTTGTAACTGTTCCTTCACCTGAAGACGTTCCCTTCTGTCACATTGCTACAGTCTTTTATGCGCTCAACAACGAATTTAGTGCGCGGTTCAACGACTTCGACGCACTTGCTCCTAAAATAAAGCTCGTTGCCTCGCCACACCTGATCCAGATAGAAGAGGTTCCATTCGAATTTCAAATGGAAGTGATCGAGTTGAAGGCGAATGATTGTCTTGTGAAGCAGTTCGAAAGTGGTGGTATTTTACATGAAATATGGAAATCAACTGTGGAATATCCAAGATTGCGAGAGTTGTCCTAAAATGTTTTAGGTCGGTTTGGAAGCACATACGCCTGCGAGGCAGCGTTCTATAAATTTAAGTTCATAAAGAACAAGCACCGCACGCGCTTAACAAAAAACAATCACGAGAATAGTTTATGTTTAATGACATCCTCTCAAATGCCTGATTTTTGAAGTTTGGTCAACGACGGACAACAGCAAATTAGTCACTGAGTCTTACATTGATATTGTTATTTTTTCACGAGATTTTGTATTTCTAACTATTTAGATTTTGTGTATTTTCATAGACAGAATATGTAAAAATTTAAGCTGTGTTTTTATTTCACATTTATCATCATTTAAGGCTCACGCTTTGGCTTGCGAAAGAACTGCATGATCAGCAATAATAAGATTCTTTATAACTTCAATAATAACGGAAGATAGGCAGGCCTATAAACACAGGGTTCTAGAAATGCGTAGGCCTATATACGAGTGAATCACCGGCTCGTGATTCTTTTATGAATTATTACAGTAGCTTATTAAAGTGTTTTCTCCTTCAGTTGACCTTACAAAAACATGCTTTCAACTTTTCAAGTGCTGATAACACCTTATGCTTAAAATCATTTCGGGTCAAAAATGACCGTCGGTCGTATATGGGTTAACTTGCTAACTCATTCTTTACGAAGTAGGCCTTTATGCGATTTTCACAGCGTCATTCATCAGGGAAAGCTAATTTGAGTGGTGGAATATAAAAACGATTGGCTATTGACCTAGTTGTGTGCACACATATGAAGTGCGGCCGTGATTCTTTCGGCCTTCGAAATGGCGGCTGAAAAATCTAAAAGGTTGCGCATCCCTGTGCTAGACAAAGCATCAGGTGATGTTTCGAACAGCTTCACGCTCACTTTGTCAATCTTGTTGAACAATGATCGAAAGTTACTTTAAAAAATGAGAGGGGAAAGTCTTTCTAACTGTTTTCTAAAGTTTTTCTAACTGAATTGTCACTCGTACGACCCTTCAATCTGTCTATATTGACGCCTTTAATGGGAATATGGATGCAAGGTTCACAATGATTCAGTGAAGTGTTGGGTTGCCTCCTTGAAATTTTCGTGTGAATTCCCCAGTCCATATGAGCAGCAGATGCTAATATGCTTCTTAGCGACAGTGATAAGTCGACTCAGCTCATTGAGGATCGAATTCGTTCAAGATCTACTTTTTGCAAGTTCTTGTTTTTGGAGATGTTGCATAAGTATGTGTAATAGGCTTAGCTGAAGAAAGACAGTAATATAAATTCGCCTCATGCTTTGTCAGATGTAAGCTTACGAATCTGTGATAAACATAATCTGATATTATGTGGGACCTTTATAATTCAGCTTTAAACCAGCAGTTGTTTATCGGACCCGGTGACTACAAACCGGACTCGGACAACAAATGGACTGAGTCCACAGTCCTGATGAGAGCTGTTTCGCTCTACCATGTTTGAGACAACTTGATTAGCTTGTACGAAGAATCCTCGACCTCAAGAAGGTATCCAACTGCTCGCTAACTGACGGTAACAATATTTGAGAACTACTCTGAAAGTTTTGTACAAACTCAAATTTCTGAATTAACTGAAATTTTTATCGGAAATCACTTAAATAAATCCGGGAAATATTAAATTTTGGTTACTGGTGCAGAAGCATCATTTTGCAGAGTGATTGTCCGGGAGTGCAGTGGGTTCAATCCTTAGATTGAACAATTGGTGCACTAACACTCAAGACCAAAAATTAGTGGCATAAATATATTCTCGATCGTTTGAAAAAATAGCACTCCAAATACAACAAACAATGTCTGTATACATCGTATTTGATTTGTGTGAGTTATCGCAAGACCATTGAGTAAGTACACCTTTCGCCGCTCAAGACGAACTAATCTGCAGTCAAACTGCAGCTTGACATACGCTACTGTTCTAAGTCAATAGAAAAATAAAGGAATCGTCAACAGACTGAATTTGCATCCAATTGCAACTCTAATACGCAAACAGAACGTTGAGATAGCTTTATACCTAGCAGACCAAGGATTAGTAAAAAAAATAATACCAATTTCATCAATGTTAATTACACAATCAAACACCTGCAAATTACTTGATCAGCAAGACATTGCGAATGAGATATGAGCTCAATTGAATTTGAATCAAATTTTATGAAAGCAAGCAATGATCAAATCTATCTAATATTAAAACATATTGTAAAAGTCATACAACTACAAGATGAATATTTTTGCTGATACAAAATGTCTTCTAGACCTTGACATTAAGGAATGTAAGTCACAGAATAACGATACCAACCAGCACGTTTCTCTGCAGTTATTTCTGCGATTGCTTCTGTGCCAATTTCAACTAGAATTCGCCTTCTTCTAGCAGATTTTGACTCTTGCCCGCCTTCTTCATTCAGCCACTCTTGAACATCTTGTGAGGACAGGCGGTTTTTTATTGACCATTTCCATGCGGAAAAACGCATTGTCGATGGAATTGAGAAATAGGGAATTGGAAGCAAAAAATTTCACCACATGTGATGAATTTGACAACTGTGCATTCCGATGGCACGGAGCATTATCCAGAATCATGTAAGTCATTTCATTTGAATCTGGGGAATTGCTTTCTGTTTTTAGGAACTCATTAAATATTTTTATTAAAAATCTTCGTTTTCAAAAGTCCTCATTAGTCGACACTTGTCTTGGTCGATTATCTTCGCTTTGGCCATCGTAGTTTAATGCAGGTTCGAGACACGAGCTTTCTCAATTTGTAACACGCGCTGACGTGTGTTTTATGCGTCCAATGAGAATCCGTAAAAGGGGAATCTGACACACAGCACGCGCGGTTTTCTAAAACAGTAGTTGCAGTTTCCTGAAGGTTCGGTCGTCTTTAGCGGCGAAAAGGGTACATAGGCTAGTAGGTAGAGTGTCGACCCAAAAACTCTCAAAATACAGTGAATTTCTTTATTTAAAGATTCAGCTTTTTGCAAGGATAATGTTCCTGTGGTCTAAAGAAATATTTGATCAATTTTTAAGAAGCGAAATGTTTGCAAATTATTCAATGAGTCAATAAGTCAATAAACCTTGGAAAAACATGTAGGAATAATCATTTAATCAGATTTCATGAATCATTGTCCAAAATGTGCTCGTGTACATGTGCTTTCAAGCGTGCCGTCAATTTCAACGACAAAAAAGATGACCAGGAAGCAGAGGAGAATAAATAGAATCTAAATTTCCTTTAGCCTTCAGCAAATTGTCTCTCTTTAGTAGATTGTCGCAAGTCGCTAGCTCTCTAAAGGAATTTGACAATGCACTTAAGATTGTTTGGAGATTTTGTATTCATTTAAGTTGTAGAACTCATTTGTACTACTTTCGCAGTGGCATAATTTCTGTGCTAGCTCTTGTCCTAATTTCTGATGTTTTGAATTTGAACATTCAATCATAAAATGATTCAGATTTTCTACCCGTGAATCATTGCACAGGTCACATTGACATTCTTCATACCTCAATCGATTTCCATAAATGCCAGTGACAGCTTTCAAGTTGTGATTCAAAGTTCTAAATTTCAATATGACGTTGATATGCATCATCAGGGACGTCTATTAATAGTATATATGGCAGGGACAATCAACTCGCCTGCAGTGCAGCGATGACTGTGGGCGGCAGTCGAACTCGTTCAACAATGCTGCCTGGTGTGAATTGCCTGCACAATCGTGCGACAACTCATTGTGAGCAGGCACAGAGCGTGCGTTTCCTGTGAGTCACAAAGTTATCATACAAGACAGCAGCCGATTGATTTTTTGATACCAGTTCAAGTCGAGGATTTCATTTTCTTCAGTCTATCAATTATCTCTTGATATATTTGAAACTAAAGGACGGAATTAATCTACCTGTCAGACCGGTATACATGTAGATATGCTACGGTACCGGTGTTTCAACTATGTACTTTTACATTTTTCAGTTAGAAATCTTGCTGGCTGATCTTTCGAGTAAGTTGATTAATTTTCGATTAAAAATCGACGAGTACTTCTACGATCAAATTGAAATCAGGCAAATTCATACAATTTATATCAATCTAACATTGCAGTGTACGAAGTAGGCCCTACTCTTATAATAGGTGCACAGTGCATTGTTTGAACCACCAAACAAAGTATCATAATGAAAACAGAAGTTTGAGCAGAAGCGAAATATATTTCGTCATTTTTCTCAACTTTCGTACATTTTCAATGTTTCTGAAATCTGTCTTACTTTTGACATAGCCACAGAAGAACACATTAATGAATCGATTTGTAATTGCAGAACATTTTTCGAATGAAAAATATGAGTCATGTATAATTCTGAAGCACTTGCCAACTCGTGTTTTACATTGTAGATTTGACTTATTAAAAAATCTGTATGACATCAACGCAAAACTGTAAGTTTCTTGAGAGGGATATTTCAATTTACCCCTGGAGACAAGTCTCGTAAATTCACATTCATTATCCAGTTCATCATAATATTCGTCAGATTCTAAACATTCCTTCATAGTAACATATCCAGAAATATAGAACAGAACATTCCTTTCGTGCTTGGATATGTCAGATGCATCTGACAATGCTTCATCTATGAGATTCATCTCAAATTCAGAAATTTCAGAATCACAACATGGAAGAGAATGAGATGGAAAACTATCCGATGTAACGTCATCAATTTCTAAACTCTGCAAAAATTTGAGTTGTCTCAATTTTGAGGCCATCAGCACCTGCTCAACAGCTACATAATACATGCCACCGAACATTTGTCTTATGTTGCCAAACTCACCTTAAAGGCAATCACTTTGGAATTCACCCAAGAGTATGAACTGAACGTTCTTCTCATTCAACAAATACTCGCATAAATCTGTTAATCCATCTAGAGTTTGAATGGTACTGTCCTTTGTTTCTGTTGTCAAAGAATGTTTTCGTTTCCTGCCTTTAGCGACTTCCTGTCTCTTCAGTGCCGCACTCATATCTCTCAAAACTTTCAGTGGAACAGAGTTAGAACAATCTACCGGTGTGCGATCTATATCGTTCAAGTGAATATAAGCTGTTCTACTTTTATTATTCAGAACTTTCCAAAGTCTGCATATGTGGTAGACAAAACATGCAGTCTCATACTTTTCTTCTTGAGATAAGTCTGCAACTGTCTTATCATCGAAAATCTGACACGCATAAGAGACCTTCTGTCTATCAAAGCTGGATGGATTTATGGACTGGGATGTTAAGTTTGTCCTCTTGATTGGATTGTTGCACTCAGCTAAGTATATTTCAACGAGATCATCCCATTTTGCCGTCACCGATTCAATTCCACCCGGTGGAAGAAATTGAATTTCTTGGTCTTTTTCTGTGAACCAATTATTCCTTAAGCTCTTCAAAATGTGCACAGAGTCAAAGAGAAGGTAAAGGTAAGACAGATCATTCTCAAACGGGTGTGTGATTTTGTATGTAAAGCCAGAGGGAAAAGTTTGTCTAAGAATGTTATGCATCTTTCGATTCGCTGACAAATTATCGAATAACAGACCGATGACCTTTCCACCAGCAGTGTGTACTATCTGAAGCAATCGCATAGTTTGTTCGTAAAGAAGGTCGGCTGTCAACGTGTACACAGGAATCAGACGAATAAGAAAACTTTTCTGCTTTGATCGAAAAACAAGTTTTATCATATATGCTAACATAGTTCTTGCCAACTCTTTTGGTTTATCCGATGAATATCCCAAAACGTGGCCACCACGATAGCGAAGGGATGACTTCAGATGGATTTCATCAAACATCATGATACAAATCGGCAACTCATCAGACTTAAAGCACAATTCAGCCAACTGTTCCGCGACTTGCTCACTACCCATGCTGCTGATTGGACCAACCTGCTTGAAAATAGTATTTGCCGACGGAAGTGCGACGTGTTTCCGAAAACTTACGTATGCTGATCTATTTTTCAAAAATAGCTTAACAGCTATGATCATGGTTTTGGCTGAATATCGCCTTCCCTTAGGGGGCGACGCCTTCAATTGTAACTGCTCTAACAAAAAATCTGTGTCATCAAATTCGAAGAACTCTTTCAACTTGCCAGCGTGGTACTCAATCTCTTTGCTAACATCTAATGAACAATTCTTAGAAGGAGAAATTATATTTTCAAGCTGAGAATAACGTTCCAACCTACACTGAAAACCAAGAAGGTCGCGTAAATGAGAAACTTTAGTGTGTTTATGAAAGGCACTCACGTTGAAATTTGATGTTATTGAAATTCGCACGTCGACTGAAGTAAAATCAGAATTGAAGTGTAGAAGCTCACATCCTTCGCCGGTTTCGATGAGATGGAAATTTTGATAATGATGAGCACGAATGAATTGGATGAAAGTTTCAAAGTTCTCGGGAATTTTGTCCAGTTGTTCAAAATCACTGAGTTCGTCTTCTTCAATAGAACGAATTGATGAAGAAACTCCACGTATATCCACGTCTCTAGCCGCAGTTGAATGAGTATGTCTGTTAAAACTAGCTGGGCATCCAGGATAGATCGATGGTGGAGTATCTGGTCACAGTTTACCATTGACTGATTTTATTGATGTCTCCGTTGGCCAGTGTAATCGACACACTCCCATATTCCTTGTTACATTTTCGGCCTTTATGATATTCGGGAGGGAAGATAGCCACAGCTCCAACTAGTTCCGATCAGTTCGCGGGAAGCCATAAACACTGATTTTGTCGTTACTGTCATAATTAGATCGACAGCGTGCAACACTACATTTGCGTCCCATTACGACGATGGAAAGGCCAACTGAACATGAGCACAGACCTGAGGATCACATAATATACACAGTCTCAGACCCAGACGTTAGAACGACACTCGCTGCGAAGACAGACTGAAGAAAATGAAATCCTCGACCTTAACTGGTATCAAAAAATCAATCGGCTGCTGTCTTGTATGATAACTTTGTGACTCACAGGAAACGCGCGCTCTGTGCCTGCTCACAATGCGTTGACGCACGATTGTGCAGGCAATTCACACCAGACAGCATTGTTGAACGAGTTCGACTGCCGCCCACAGTCATCGCTCCACTGCAGGCGAGTTGATTGTCCCTGCCATATATACTATTAATAGACGTCCCTGGTATCATATTATATTTATACGAGGGGCGTACCAAAAGTTCGTGACGTTTGATTACCATGGTTTTAATTCGACTTTTTTCATTAATCATTCATCGTTGTCATGTTGTATCAATCATGTGCATTGCCTGTGAAGTATTGTCGGTCGATCGGTAACCTATAGAGACACGAACTGAAGCCGGTAAGTAGTGAAGCAATTTTACTTTTGTCAGCATGACGGACTTCACAAATCGTAAGTGGAGATCTTGTCTGCTCTTTCTGTCCAAGGAACGGGAAACACCAACCCGATCGGCTGGGCGTCTAAAAACATTCTTCGAGACAATGCTCCTGCAAGAGCGACCATCAAGCAAATGTTCCCCTAGGGACGGAAGTCATTGGAAGATGTTGAGCGCTGTGGCCATCCATCCACTCAAGCCAGCGAAGAAAATGAAGATTTGGTTTGGCAGCTGATCCAGTCTGACAGACGCCCAACATTTGATGAACTGGAGGAAAAGTCTGGCCAGCTGTCGCATGGGACTCTTGAGCGTATCTTCCATGACCGCCTTGAGTTGTCCAAAGTTTCGGCTCGTTGGGTACCAAGGCTGCTGACTGCAGAACATAAAGGCGCTCGGGTCAACAACTCCTCTATTGTTCTTGGTCTTCTGGAAGACCATGACGGAGGGTTTTGGAGGAGACTACTGACTTTCATCTCATCAGTGCGATGAAGTTGGCAATCGGAGGTATTCGTTTCAATGCTGAAAGAGATAAAGAGAGCACCGAAAGCTTCATTCGGGAAATTTCCGCAGGATTGGCTTGAAGAAGGAATGAAGAAACTTGAGAAGAGATAGGAAAAGTGTATTGGAATTTAAGGTGACCAGATCGAAAAAAAGCTTTTTGGTATGCTTTTAATTCTGCCAATAAACATTTTGCAAATGGAAGTTAAATGTTTTCCTGTGAAATGCAACTGTCAGAACTATAAGAAATAAAATCTAGATATGCACTTGGTCAAAAATGGACGTCTATAGATAGGAGAGACAAACGTCACGAACTTTTGGTGCGCCTATATATATAATATCCAATATCAGCACTCAGATGTTATCCTCAGACAGGCATAACTCCAAATAGTTTAACCCAGAATCGCTATACTTTTTTCTGAGGATATCCATTGTTCCCTATGATAATTAGTTAATCGACATTTTGCAATCCTCAAAACTGATTATTTATCGTCTATCAGCTGTGCATCCCATAATTGCGATAGGCTAAGTTTTTTAGGCAATTGCTATATTCGCCAGCACTATGTGTTTCTACTATCATGCCCGTTTGAAATGATATTTGAGGAAATTGTTTTGTCTGTTTTTCTATCATCCTTCTTTCGTTGCTTGCAGTGATTCGTACCCAATAAAATATTGCTGCTTTATAATAATGAAAATTCATCGGATGCAATCCGAATTCACCGATAAGGCAGTAATTTGGAGTATTCCGCCTTAGATGATGATACCTTTTATAAAATTGAAATGCACTTGATCTTAACTTTTTAAATTGTAAAAGAATCAAAACTATGCACAGTTTCGATAACGTCAGCATTTCAAATTTATTTTTTGGGATATCTCCATCAACTTGACCAAATTCTCCGAGCAGTTTAATTGCTAAATAAGCGCCTTCTTTACTTTTAGCCGTCATTTGCTCCAAATGACAATTATAATTTTTTGATAATCACATTCCTAAATACTGTGTGAAAAATGAATTATTGCGGTATGGACCCATATCATTTGAATTTCAGGTAAATGGTTAACAAAATTTCCCCTGGAGATTTCAAGCCCGCTAATTTAAATGAAAAATTTACGGATGTCTCGTCAGCAACTGTATATCGAGCATATAAGAGACGATTTTATGTTTTACTTGTATTTTCGCTTTATGGTCTTCTCGTTATTATGTTGTGGAATTGTTGGGCTCCAGTGTCTGCTTCAGCTGAAATAGCCTTTGGATGGGATATTACAATCTTGGCCATGTTTCCCATTTTGGGAATGGTCTCAAGTTTATTTTTTATACTTCCAATGATATATTTCCTGAAGAGATTTGGGTTACGATACGCTGTTCTACATTGTATTCTGCTTCTAATGATCGGAACTGGATTGCGTTGCATTCCTTGTGCAAACGTTTGGAGAATAGTGTGAGTACAGTGTATGTCATGTTTATGTAGAGGCGAACGAAGACCCTTGATTTCAGGTAAAATAGATTTAACCCAATTCGTCTGTGGAGGCATTTCCCCCCTTAAGATCTTCTGAACCAGTACCTTAGATAGCATAAACATAACAGTGTTTATTTATTTTGGGTATGCTCTATCCGATGGTGGCATCAATTTTTCATTCCATTTTGATTTTGTTTATTACAAGCTAGAAGCTGTAGAGATTTTGCATGATTACGATTTATTGTCATACCGGTTTCAAATACCGTGGTATCCATCATCAGTAGCGATAATACAACAAACGGACAGGGTTATATACAATTTTGGACATGAAATCGATGATGAGCACATCTAAAAAAGAGACTCGGACAGTTGCAAGGCAAGAGTACAAATTAAAATCGTCAGTGGGCATAGAAATAGAATGAGCCACGCATTGACAGAGAAATATCTGTCATCAACCATGAAAATATAGTCTCATGAGGTTTTGGCGTGATTTATGATGAGTGATTCTGCTGTGTGTTTTGTTTTTATTAATATTTTGAAGAGTAAATGTGTTCCTGCCAGATATGTGACGAGAGTTGCATAGATCAATCTTGTGGCCCTTTCGCTATTCGCTATAGAGAACATGAGCACAGGTTACGGTATGAAGACCAGAAGAGTGCACTTAGCCCACAATGATAAAGTGATGGCCATTGACAATTTTGACTACAACATTATTGATCAACAACTAGCAGCGATTACGTCTAGGGTGACTGAATCCCACTATATTACAGCGAATATGCAAAAATTAATAGGTGTCATGAGATGACCAAATGAGCTGCTTTCACTGACTGATTTACATGTATAAAAACCTACTTGCACAGCGACAATTTTACCCTTGATGCTATCTGTGTACTTAAAGGCGAATAGACGGAGAGCGTTGGGTTAATTGCAGTGGCGTCGCGTGCTCCCTGACCATAGGCCTTCACTCGGCATTGGGATACTATTTCTAAACAAAGCACTTTTATGTCACAACATTAATTTTCATAAAAGCTGAATTTTTAATAACAAGTGAAAGTGCACATGAGAAGTAATTGCTCGTGTCTCTTAACCGCCTTACTCAAGGAGCTGAGATCACTATATCCCCTCTCTGTCCAGACCACATTTTCTCGAGAAAAAAGGAGGCAAGGCCAACAGTTTCTTGTTTCTCACGGCCGGTCAGCCACTCACATGTTTGAAATTTTGATGCATTAAAATGTCTTGTGTATTTCTTATTTCTTTCTCTGTGAGTACTTTCAATTTTTATATCAGGTGTTGGCCTACCTTGCTTGACGACTGTCATCTTTTCAGTATATTCCCTTCGGACGAAAGGCGTGATTATGATCTCATCTGCAGTACTAAACATAGTGTCACATCAATCACGTAAAAACAAATTGTGGAATTCTACCGAATCTGGGTGTTCGAGTCAGATGCATTACTCTGCATTCATTGGAAACGCTCATCATCTGATCGCAGTCTTGTCTGAACGTCATCCATCTGCCACTGTTGACGTATTGGCTTCTCTCACATTAAGCGAAGCTAGGAACAATTGGGTTGCGCTTCCCTTACTATATTTAGGCACCGCGCCTCGATCAAGAATTGTGTAGAATTTCATTGCAAAAATTGGAGAAGGCAAAGCATCATGTCTATCGCTCGGGAAAGCCAATATTTACGCGGGCGCGTGCGCTTACTGCCTCACACGCACACAACTCTCTTTCGCTGTCTGAACACACGACTAGCTTGTGTGTCTAATTGTTCGAAGAAAATAGCTGTGATTCAAGCACGTGCTGCAAAACTGTTCACTCTTGAGGTTGAGCATCTGACTTTGAGACGGAAGCTATCACGAAAGCTATCGAATTTAAATGAATGATGACACTTTTCATTTTTATAAATGTTGGTAAATAATTTTTGAGGATGCGCCGAAGGCCTCGCAGGTACGGAGAAGACACCACTGGTAAATTGGTACACTTTTATTATAATAAAATGGTGAAAAATTGGGAGAGAACCTATTATTCCCATTTTCATCTGCATTAGCAACTTGTGAAAAAAGAATGTGAAACATATACTTTCAGGTCCGGATAACAAAAACAGGTTTAATCCGGGCCCGCTTTCCGATACAACTAAATATAATCTATGCTGATATCATGATTTTACTTGACTGAAATGATTTGTTTTATATTAGTAGTAAGTAAAACTCCACTTCTGGATAGCGCAAGATGGCCGCCGTCGCTGACGTCCCCCCCCCTCTGGAACGGCAGAGTGTCGTGGTCGGCCGCCGTGGTGCTTCGGGTCTGACGTCCCCCCCCGTCTGGAACGGCAGAGTGTCGTGGTGTGCCGGCCACGTGCGTCCGTCAGGTTCGCTGCCCCCCCTCCTCTGGCCGACCGTCGTATAGCGCGCGGTGATGTGGTGTCTAGGTTGGCGTGGTGTGCCGGCCAGGTTGGCGTGGTGTGCCGGCCAGGTTGGGAGGGTGGTCTGTCGTAGCTCACCTGAAAAAATCCTAAGTGTCAGAGTGGCTTTGTATGGGTAAAATTTTGAAAATTTTCCAAAGTGTGGAATTTCGACCTGGGACCTTCACCAAAACATTTTTCATCAAATTTCCCTGACTGCCCCCCCCCTCTGGACAGCAATCTTCTAACTTTGGCTCTAGTGAACGGATTTTGTCTTAAGGCTACTCGTTTGAAAGAGGAGAAAAAACTGCTCGACGACATTTTTTTGTTGCGAGTCAATCGGACAAGCCGTTCAAAAGTTAGAGCTGTTACAAGATTTTAGGTCGGAGCTCGCTCACCTGAAAAAATCCTAAGTGTCAGAGTGGCTTTGTATGGGTAAAATTTTGAAAATTTTCCAAAGTGTGGAATTTCGACCTGGGACCTTCACCAAAACATTTTTCATCAAATTTCACTGACCTCCCCCCCCCTCTGGACAGCTAGCTTCGATCTTGGCTTCTAGTGGACGGATTTTGTCGTGCAATAGCTCGTTTGAAAGCTAAGAGTGAGACAAATTCAGTGAAAGAAACGGCTTGTTCATATCTGTCTTCGTTCAAAAGTTAGAGCTGTTACAAGATTTTAGGTCGGAGCTCGCTCACCTGAAAAAATCCTAAGTGTCAGAGTGGCTTTGTATGGGTAAAATTTTGAAAATTTTCCAAAGTGTGAAATTTCGACCTGGGACCTTCACCAAAACATTTTTCATCAAATTTCACTGACCTCCCCCCCCCTCTGGACAGCTAGCTTCGATCTTGGCTTCTAGTGGACGGATTTTGTCGTGCAATAGCTCGTTTGAAAGCTAAGAGTGAGACAAATTCAGTGAAAGAAACGACTTGTTCATATCTGTCTTCGTTTAGATGTGAGACGCCATTTAAGATTTTGGGAGATTGACGAAAAACGACAGAGTTAGAATTTCCCAAGAAACAGCTCCAGCGGGCGAATGAAGGCTCGGATTGGTAAACGGAGACCAGATTTGGAATCAGCTTGATGTTATTGTCCAATGAGGATCATCATCCAATGAGAATCAAGCATTTCTATATAAATAGCGAGCCTTCCACAGTGAGAATCATTCCATCGTTGAATCACACGAGTGACGGACGCACATTTTCTCTCTCTCTCTCTAGTTCCCTGTTCTATTATCCAACTAAAATGGTAAGTCGCTACTTTCCTCCCTCCCTTGAACGTAAACTTAATACAATCTTTTCCATTTTCAGGCATCTACTCCATCTGCTGCACTAGTAGGACAAAATGGCGGTCAAACGTTACAAGGTTCGCTACGGTCAGATCATCTACAACTGAGGCCAGTGGAAGAAACATCCAAGGTACATAATCCTACACCGCTACAGCGTAAATTTAAACAAGCCTTGCGTTATGATGATCATAGCGTAGTACTCCAAACGGGAATGCTCCCTTCCACGGATGTCAAGATAATGCACAATCAGTATGGGGACTACATACTGATCCCCGTGAGTCCGTATATTCGCCACCAACTTGATATTATTGAGGAGTACGTGACATTAAATATGGACATTCCTACTCCTCTTGCTCAAGAGTGGAAGGCGAGAGATGACAAGGATACTCCCTATAGAAAGATTTGGGATGGTAATCAAATTTGCCTACCGGTATCATATTGGTGCACTTACTATAAGAAGGAGGGAGATCATTCAACACCCATCACATGCGACGAGCTCGGAGAAGGTACTTGGGATATCCTTTTCAAAGTGAATGGGCTATATTATGGTCGGCATAAGGATAATAAAATAGCCTCTCTCTCCATGCATATGGAATCCATCCTATATATTCCAAAACCACCCAACGTGGACGACATAATTGATCAAATCCTTAACAGCAGTGGTACGAAGCGCAAGTCGGAGAAGAATGCTGCATCAAAACGCAAATCAAAGAAGGAGAATTACTAGTCCTTTCCTAACTCTACCCTATGACAATTCGCTTATGTGCTTTGAGTGTCGTAGACGTGGTCTTATTAGATACATTTTACTTCTTCGTTGCCATCATATCATTTGTGTATTTTGTCGTGAAAAGCATCGATGTAATTCTTCATTTTGTAATATGTTATAGAACGTTTCCTTAGATGTGTAAATTTCCGTTTTAGGCTTCTATCATCATTTTTATGGATTGTGAGGGTGAACCTGTACAGGAGCTCAGTGCTATTGCTATGAACAATTGGACATATCAGATTGTCAGTGTCTATCATCAACATGCCAACTGCAATCCCAATGTTGATCAATGGGCGAGAAAACACATTCATGGACTTAATCTGAAATATTTGCAAGACTATGGCTTTTCTTGTGAGAGTGCTCTTCTTATTGACTTTAAACGATGGTTAGCTGCTTTCAATGTTATACGCATCTTTTGTAATAATCCTGGTAAGGAGAGGAAAGTATTTCCCAATCTAATCATTGATGATATTTTGCTCCCACCTTGGGATAGTAGAGTGAATCAACATTATCATGAAGTCACGAAACGTTTTAAGGATTTGTCTGTTCCTATTTTGTCTGTTCGTTGTAGTAGCTACGTTCATAACCAATGCTTCTTTCCTCCTTACCTCAGCACTGCCAAAGTCCTGTATGGTTATCATTGCTCGCTGTATGATAGTTACCAGCTGTATCTATTTTATCTCTTTCAAACCATTGATTTATAATGCATGCTTGTTACTATTATTCAATAAATGTTACTATGAGAAGAGTTGTTGTTTTCATGCAATGGATGGGTTAGATAAAGGGCAATCATGTCTTTCTCAAACGACTGCGGAACATTACATTTTCATAGGCAAAGTTTAAAAGGAGCTGTTCAAGATTATGTGATAAATTTTCATAAAGATGAGACCGACATCGAAGCAGTGGTCGATGATGCTAGCACTCTATTTCTAGAGTTAATGAATACATTCTCTGATAGCATTGTCATGGCGCGATTAGTTGCGAAAATTAAGTTTAGTCATTTTGGAAAGGAAGAGGTGGAAAGTCGCTCTTTCCATTTTGCTTCTTATTCAATGGAAGTGGTAGATCACCCGAAGAATTTTTTAAAAGACATATGATAAAAATTGCTGAACGTCTTAACGCATTTAACCATCATGGTAGCAGTCTAGTGATTGAAGCGATTTCAGATATTCACATTCAACTTTCCATAAAGAAAAATTGAAAATGCAGTGGTACTTGATTGTAGCACAACTGGTTTTCGAGCTATGTCTGCTCACTCTCGAAGTATATTCCTTCTGTACATGTGTCTATTATTTAGAAAAGGCTAGCAAATTCATATCTTCAAAAAGACTTGCTATAGACATCAGTAGCGGTGAAACTATGTGTTGTGATGTATGTAAGCGAAAGGATGGAAATGAAAAGCGCATCTTCAAGAGATGTAAGCATGCTTTTTGTCAACGCTGTTTCATACGTAATTGCATTCAACTTTGCAAATGTAACCACTGTGACATTGCTCATTTCGAGTGTCACTTATGTCGCAATAGTTAGTACCTATGCAAATGTGGTAAAGATAGGTTTTAGCAAAGACTAACACGGAAAATGGCGAAACGTAAAATGGCGAAACGTAAAAAGTCTTCAAAGTTTTCTTCAGCCATTCAAGCTCTCCGACGAATGAAAGCAAATCAGCGATACAATGCTATACGACATGCCAACGATAAATTCATTCGTGAAATTATTTCTCATGTGAGGAAGTTGAGGACGAAGAAATTAGCGCCAAAACAACGAAAGTTACTTAAGCGATATGCCACAAAATTGCGTTTAATCTCCAATCCTAAAGTCACCCTTCAAAGAAAGAGGAAAACTCTAACACAAAAGGGCGGTTTCCTTTCAGCAATACTTCCAATGATAGCTCCTGCCGTGGGCAACCTATTGGGAAATATCTCTGGCTCTAAGCGTTAATTATGCAAATGTTGAGTCTCAAAGTAATAAAATGGATTTCAGACTTCAATGTGATAAAGTTCTGACTGTATCAGGTCCATCTCATGCAGGTAAAACTGTTT
The DNA here is from genome assembly GCA_907163375.1 of Prostheceraeus crozeri. Lineage (NCBI taxonomy): Eukaryota > Metazoa > Platyhelminthes > Polycladida > Euryleptidae > Prostheceraeus > Prostheceraeus crozeri. The sequence goes on along the minus strand of CAJQUW010004392.1, from coordinate 114,419 downwards.
TCACGCTGAATTTATTGGATAAAAGAAGGGAGTTGTTTAAGGAACCTATCAATCGAGTGATTTGGTGTTATGGTATTTATCAACCGTCGCTGTTTCAGGAATTGCAAAGTCGCAACTTTATTCGACATGAAGGAATTATTCCAGTGGATAAACTTCAGTCTAATGATGTTGTTGTATTGGATGATTTATTAAAAGAAAGTAAGAATTCAAAAGATGTTACAGATATGTTCACTCGCGCAGCACATCATAAAAGGTGCTTTATCATCTATATCACACAAAATTGGTTTCCTGATGGAAAAGAAGCTCTTACACGAAACCTGAATACACACTATTATGCTATTTTCACGAATCCGCGAGATAAAAGTCAATTTGAAATTTTAGCGCGACAAGTTGCACCCAGAGGATCAAAAGCCTTAATTGAAATTTTTCAAGCAGCTACTGAAAAACCATACGGTTACTTATTCATTGACTTTACGCAAGAGTGTCCGGAAGAATTTAGATTTCGAAGTGATATTTTGAAAACTCCCATGATTATCTACAAACCATGAGTTCTTATTCTCGCATGATTGTTATTCCTCAGGATGAATATGTACAATTGACTGCCATGCAGCAAGTAAAGCAACCTCTTGCAAATCAAATGTATAGGAAAGAAATAGATTATCAGCAAAATGTTCACATCAAAGATCCACATCGTGCTGTATTATTACAATCGGAAACTGTTGAGCAATTAAAAAACTTGAAGAATAAGATGCGTGACTCTGTATCGACTGCATCACCTTTAGCATCTCGCGCACATGCCATATCTCTTTTCAATAGTATTGAACCCCATCTCAATGTAAATGATAGAGGAGAAATCATTACAGATGAAAATAAAGTGATTGACGCTTCACGTTATGAAGACTTGATTCAGTATGCGACACGTAGAAAGCGCCGTCAGGGCTATGTTCCACCTGGTTGGTCATACTTTCTTAAACTATTGAAAAAGCATAATGTACCAAAATTTGCTTTGAATAATGAGACATTGAAAGAACTTGATTCAACAGTGGCTACTGCTCCAATGCTTCAGACGATGAAAATGCCAACAAATTGGTTTAAGACGTCACCTGCTACATCCCCTCCCACACTCACTAAGCAAACAAGAGGAAGAACTCGACGTAGATCTACATCGCCACTAAAAATAGTAAAAGGAAAACGTAAAACAGCTCCTCCCACGAAATACATGTTCTCAGACTATTAATATGAAGCAGATGTGTTGCTTGCCATGTAATGAGCCGCCAGAGGTGAATGTCGTTGTCACTTGCACTTGCTGCGCCAGCTCTCACAATGAAACCCCTAAGCAATGTGAACACGATCGCAAAACCGCTAAAGCTAAATGCTGCAGTTGTTGTAAATGTAGAAAGGCAAGAAAACAAAAAGATGAGAAGGAGAAAAAAGAGTCAGTCGTCATCGACTGAACGTTTGAAGTCAATCTATTATGATGTAAAACATCCGGCAGGATTTGCATCTATCAAGAAATTATCAAAAGCGAGTGGTCTTCCACAATCACAAGTGAAACGATGGTTAAAGGGTCAGGCTACCTATACACTCAACAAACAAGCGAAAAAGAAGTACCGCACCCGCCATTATATTGTTCATGACATCGATGAACAGTGGCAAGCAGATTTGTGTGATGTTGCCTCCATTTCAAAACATAACTCGGGCAATAACTTTATTTTAACCGTCATTGATATTTTCTCGCTTTATGCGTGGGCTCAACCTTTAAAAACTAAAGAAGGGAAAGGAGTAGCAAAAGCATTCCAAACAATTTTTCGAGAAGGTCGCATTCCAAAAAGAATTCAGAGTGATCAAGGAAAAGAGTTTGAAAATCAGCATGTGAGAAGATTATTTGAGAGGCATGACATTGAGTTGTTTAGTGTAAAGATCGCTTATAAAGCTGCACTCGTTGAACGTTTTAATCGCACATTAAAAAATCGCTTGTGGCGACATTTTACTGCCAACTTGACACAAAATTGGACAAAGGTTCTACAAGATACACTCCATGCCTACAATCACTCTATCCATCGTTCTATTGGACTCAGACCAGTAGATGTAAATGCTGACAATGTAGATAAAGTGCGCGAATCATTCCAACGTAAACGCACTCATGTGAAAAGTGATGTGAAAATTGGTGATAAAGTTCGTATCTCAAAAGTGAAAAGTGTTTTTGCTAAAGGGTACCTTCCGAATTGGACAGAGGAGGTATTTACAGTATCAAGGATTAATCAAAAAGACTCTCCAACCACCTACAAGTTGAAAGATTACGATAATGAAGAAATTGAGGGTAGCTTTTACCGCGATGAGATTGAGGTAGTCACTGAAGTGAAACATATTTGGTAGAAAAAATCATTCGATGTAAAAAACGGCAAGGTGAAGAATGGTGTCTTGTTAAATGGACTGGTTATCCTTCAAGTATGAACTCTTGGATGCGTCGTGCCGACATCTTTCATCTAAGTGATCGACAGTGATTCATGCAAAGTTGTAACTAACAATGTTTAGGGTTTGAGCTATGAATCCAACTGCCTCATTTTATTCACGACCCTCCTATGTAAGTGGTGGAGGACAAATTTACATCGGCGCTCGCCGCCAACGTGGAGGTAGCATACTTGGTGCACTGAAATCTGTTGTAGCACCTCTCATATCCAATGTCGGTAGATCTTTAAAACGAAATGTTTTAAGTAATGCCGTTGGCTTTGCTGGTGATGTTGCTAGTGATCTTTCCAGAGGTAGAAGTTTTAAGAGCAGTTTGTTTAATCGTGGGAAGGAACGCGGTTTAAAAACATTGAAGCAGACCATTGCTGGTGTTACTCAAGGAAAGAAATCACCTAAACGAATGAATAAAGGAAGAAGGAAACATCGCGGAGCTGGTAAGGTGCGATCTTCAGTCAAAAGGCATTCACGAAACGTCGCAGAGGCTCTAATCATTCATCAGGCGCTAAACGACGACGCTGCTATAACTTCTAATCATGGAGTGTAAAACTTCCGGTTTTTGTTTGTTTGATCAACAAGCCATACAGACAGATATTCTTAGTTCAAGTATTGTAGATTATCATCCTCGAACAGCTGAGAATGCTGGCCCCATTGAATTTGTTATTCCTGGTGGTAGTGATGACTACATAGATTTGAGTTATGCGATGGTTGATTTGAGGTTTAGAATTCAGCAAGCAGATGGAACTGCTATTGACGATACACATAAAGTTGGGCTGAACAATTTACCATTGACTACATTACTTCGCGATGTTTCTCTAACGATTGGAGAGCAGCAGGTGGAAGGTGGTCAAAGCGATTATCCCTATAAATCATATTTCAATCATGTATCACAGTTTCATCCAGCAGCACAAAAAAGTCATATGGAAGCCATGGGATGGTACAGAGATGAAGCAGGAAAATTTGATGTTGAAACAAACAGTGGCTTTGTAAAGCGATCTGCTATGATTAAAGATAGTAAAGTATGTCAGCTATATGGTCCGCTGAATTTAGACTTCTTTAGACAGTCAAAATTTTTACTCTGTAATACCAGCATGCGACTCAAGCTGACATTGAATAAGCTTGAATTTGCGCTGACTGCATTTGCTAAAGTTGACAATTTTAGAATTCATGTGGAAGATATTGCACTTTACATTCGTCGAGTAGTACCGAATCCAAGTGTCATTAGAGGACATGCTGAAGGTCTTAACCGCCAAAATGCCATTTACCCCGTTCAGCATACAAAGCTTCTCACCTTTACAATTCCGAAAGATCAAAAGATTTTCATGAAAGATGGCCTCTTTCCATCGGAAGCACCGAAGCTCGTCATGGTGGCAATGGTTGATAATGATGCATTTAATGGTAATATAAAGAAGAATCCTTTCAATTTTAAACACAATCAGTTAAGTGAAATTGCTTTACGTGTAAATGGTGTGAGTCATCCTGGTCCACCCTACAAACCAGATTTTGCTTCGGATCAATTTATGCGCAGTTATGTTGATTTTATGGATGTCTTTGGCTTTTACAATACGGATGACACCAACGGACTGACTATGAAAGAGTTTAAGAGTGGATATACTATTCATGCATTTGATTTGACTGCTGACAGCGATATTAGTGCCCCCTATCGTCAAGCGAACGTGCCTCATAATATTCGTTTGGATTTGACGTTCAAAAGAACACTACCTGAGACGATCAATGTATTAATTTATGCAGTCTTCGATTCAAATATTAAAATTACAAAGTATCGTGACGTGATTCTTCAGTATAATCGTTAATGAGTTGGTTGACTGCTGACGATATTAAGACTAAAGTGCAGCGTAATGCAGACGAAGCGACGTTGAAAGCTTTCGATAATGTCTATTCACTCGATACCTTACCACCTGCAGTAAATCACTATCCCATCTTTATTGTGCTAAACACTCATTCGCAGAATTTAGGCGGTGAGCATTGGAAAGCGATCTTTATTGGAGAAGACCGACGTGGTGAACTATTTGACTCTCTTGCTCAACCTCCAAATATACCAACACAGCAGTGGTTGAGAAAACATACGCGTCAATATCAGCGAAATGAACGCATACTACAACATCCACTTTCATCAACGTGTGGTGCTTTTGTACTGTACTTCATCTTAAGACGTTTACATGTATCTCGATTTGCATCTGTTATTCAAAACTTTTCATGTAATCCATCCTCTAATGAAAAAATGATTTGTAAGTTCTATCATGATTTGAAATAAAAACATCATGTTGGAAAAATTGTTTTTTATTTTACAATCCGCTGGGTACGTACATACTCAATGAGATACTCTAGGATCACATTTGCTTGTACATGAGATTTTAGTCCAGTAATGATCACTTTACTATTATGAAAGATTGCCACATGCACAGGTAACCAACAACTAATGAGAGCTGCAGGAAAAAGTTCGGGTTCATAACACAAATTGTAACTGCTGGTACGAATCTTCAAAAATGATACACTTTCACTCAATTGAGTAGAGATCACCATATTGTCCACAGTCAGATTCGACATCACACACCTCTCCCTCTTCCATATCCGACGTAGTAGTCTCTGTAGCTCTAAGCGCATTGACTGCGCCGATGAATGAGAAAGGGCGCCGAGAATCTGTACAGTCCCATCTGGGAAGAGTTGAAGATTCCGTGAATTGTTCATCTTCACCACTAACATTTGAGGTCGGCCCGGGTAATACTTGCTGTTTGGAAGGTGTTGGTGTAATGTTGTGAGATCGATTTTGGTGTAGAGTCTGAAGCGACGGAGAATGTTGACAATGGTGTAGCGATGGCGCTTCATGATGAAAGAATGAGTAAATTGAGCGATGTACCTTCCTTTTATACTTTTCCCAACTACCTTGATGAAATGTGAAGTTAGTATGAAGTTGGGAATGATAGAGTTGAATTCGCCGATTGTTGATGCGCAGCCAGATGCGATTTCCAATACGTGAATGTCTTTTCATATAGAAGTATTTCAAATCCTTCATGATATGATGTAGAGACTGAAAATGACGATAAGATAAAGCAAACTCTCTTCTCACATTTCCAGTTGAATCTTTGAAATAGACGTTTCGATCATGATCCGTTTCAATACGTTGTAGGGAATCTAATTTCCAACTCATGGTGCGTGGTAGTCATGTCTGATTAAGATTTGCATAGTAGGGTGATGAACTCACGACGAATAAATGTCATGATGGACCGATGTATATATCTTCTATACTTCTCCCAATTGTATTTGCGAAATGAGAAACAGTTTGTGGAATGAGAATGGTAGATTTGAATTTCATTTCTGTAATGTTGAAGCCAAACTTGATCACCCAAGGAGATGAATCTTAATGTTTCAAAATATTCAAAATCCCTCATGATATCATTGAGGTTGACAAATTGTCGCCATGTTAATGTAATTCCTCTTGATGTATGACCATGAGAATTTTTGAAATGTACGTTTCCATCACGATCAACTCTGATATATTGTAGAGAGTCCAAAATCCAAGTCTTCATGATGTTATGCAAAGTTGCAGATCAGCAATATAAAAATGTCGTTTTATCATATTTTGCTTAGCAATGCGGCTACAAAGAGATTTACTAGTAATCGAGCCGCATTCTTTTCTACTCCCATTGATCATGCACAACAGCTAAATGGAAATTGGGAAGTGGGTGTCACTCAACTTGTTTATAGCAACTGTGTCTATACTTTTGATCATGAGGTGATGACTATTAATATGAGGCGTACAGCTGCTTACCAATGTGAAAAGGGGTGCCGAGTATATATTCCACAGTGGCCAAAGAAAGATCTCTTATCATGTAAAAAGTTTATATATGATTTCTTGAATAAAGCGAGTAAACATATTGTCCAATTTACTCCGCACAATGATGATTATACTTATGTACATCATGTAGTTGAGAAAGATTGGATTGTTGGTTTAAGTCCAAGTTTAAGAAATGATTTAGGCTACCTCGCTAGCGCCTTAACAAGCTATGATAATTTTAACGTTAATTACCACATAAGTGGTCATAAACAGTTAATATATCGAGAGGAAGCTTATTATGTAGATCTTATTCCAAAAAATGAGAAGACGTTGGTGAAGAAGATTGTGATTAAGCCAAGAAAGACAAACATGACTCCTGAAACATTATTGAAGAAATTTAATTATCTCCTTCGAGTTGATGGTAAACAAGTGGCAACATTGACTTATATCAAATCATCTAATCATATTGCAATAAGTAAATTAAATGATGATGATCTAGTATTAGTTTGTTCAAAAGATTTTCATCAGTTCTTACGACATCGTTCTGCAGCTGTTCATGGAAAATCTGATATGCAACATTTACCATGTGAAAGGTCAAATCAATTTGATACAGAATGGACCGTATCTTTATACAGAAAGTGTGTAGAGCCTTTAGGTGGTATCTTACATGAAACAAGAGTGTTGATGCCTCGCATTATTACTTCGGTTAAATTGGTTGTAGATTATTTAAATGAAGTGATTAATGAGCAACATATTTAATTTTCTGAAACAGAAGGTACTTTGTCTCTCACTATAAGTGGAAAAGGTATTGAACTAATTATGGATAAAACTCTAATGGACATTTTGGGTTTTGACCAAAATATCTTTAAAAGTGGTACTGTAACCAAAGCTACCGCAGACATGTCGCTATCGCGTCGTATTAACTATTTTCAGATATATTCCAATATTGGTGAAGATGTACGTGTGGGAGATGTTGAAGCTCCATTGCTAGCAATGATACCATACCAGCCAAAAAGCTGCAGTATTTTATCTGAGCATACTTTCAAGAAAGTGCATTATACAAAGCTGAAATCAAACTACATCCCACAAATTGATATTGCCATTTATGACGATGCTGGTGCGTTGATTCCTTTTCATAAAGATGCTGTGACAAGTATCACACTCCATTTCCGAATGAAGAGTTAATGCAAAAGTATGCTAATATATTTTTTCCAATGTGAATAATATGGAAAGTGAAAATAAGGACTCGTTTCTAATCTACTTACCCAGTAATGCTTCTATGAATAAATTTCCCAAAAATAAACCATCAGACCATCGAGTAGAATTAAATCGGCCACTGCATTTAGAAGGTGAATGGGAGGTTGGCGTTTCTAGTATTTGCTATGATAGCAATATTCAGAATGTGAATGATTTGGAAGAAATGATATTGACTCCTCGCACCCATGATGGAATAACGATGAATAATGCATTCCAGTTCCCATACAATTTAACATCAGATGGAAAGTGGAACTATGAATGGATTCAGATGAAATCAGATTCTTATGAACCATTTGGGAATGCGAAAATTATTAAGGCATTCAACAGTGGTAATACTTCCATCATGAAGAATAAAAATCAGAAAGCTTATGAGTTTACTATCTATCATTGGAGTGGGAGACAGTTCCTTCGCTTTCATTCTTTTACTAAAGGTCTTACGCTGAGGTTGGATAATGAATTCTATCCACATCTTGGTTTTGGCCATGGACTACAACTAACGTCAATTGCTACTGCAAATGTTAAAAAAGTTTATTCAAATCGAATCAATAAATTTCGTTATAGATTTAAAATATTTGATGAAGATGTTGTAGAATGCGAAGAACGCATCATTTTGAAAAAGCGTGGTGTTCAACCTTTATCACTTATTGAGTTAGTAAAACGATGGAATGAGACTGTGGGTAAGAAGTATGGAGAGAAAATTATGGCGGACAAAAATAAGTTGGTTATTCAGAAATATAATGACAAACTTACAGTTTATTTCTCTCCAACCTTGCGTCATTTTGTAAGACATTATACACCTATTATTGGAAGCGGTGTGGTGTATGGTTCTCATGAATATCACACTAAAGCTGATTCAGTTAATGATGAATGGTGGGTGGACATCTATGGCGATCGCATCAAGAAAATTTACCAGTCTTATGAAGAATCTAAAGTTGCTATCAATATAATGCCGCGTCTATATCATACAGTTGAAAGCTTCATTCATGTAGTAAATCCTTATATACAACAGAAGTTGAAGCATGTGATGAAAAGTAAATATGATGTAAAGACACACCACATTTCGTTTTCAATTGAAAATCAACGCGTTGTTCTGAAACTGGGTGATGACATTCAATGTCAATTGAGTAAAAATTTGAAAAAACTCTTTGGCTTTTCAATGCTACAAACTGTGTTTGCTGCTGCGCATACGATTGGTATAGAAACACCAATGACACTTGATAAACATGAACAGCACCTTTACATTCAAAGTGATTTGATTCTACCTATTTCTGTTGGTGAGAAAAAAGAATACATTTTACGTGATTTCATTCATGATAAAGACGCTTCATATGGAATAGTCGAGAAGATGTTTGAATCTATTTTCTATCATCCCGTCGTCAAACAAACTATACCCTCTATTGCTATCAAAATTACCAATGGTTTACAAGAGTGCATCCATGTGAAAGATACTAAATCGCTCGTAACTTTAGTGTTTCGGAAAACAAAGTGAAGTCATTGTGATATGTTTATTGAAATAAAAATATGTATATGAAAAAGTCTTTTCACAGATATAGGGGGAATGGGCTGACTGTAGGCATATATTCACAAGGAAGGAACGATCTCATGCGATACATAAAACAACCATGTATATCTACAAAAAGCAACATCAAAATACTGAGTTAAAGTTGATTATGTCAATACATCTCCTGAATGTGGTAGCGTGAGTTTTATTCTTTTGGGTGGAGGTATGTTTGTGTCAGGATGTCCATGTGGAAGAGATGTGTTATGTCCTATCCAACACCTCTTATCCTCCCATGCTGAAAGTGCTCGTTTCTTGAACGTGTACGTTTTCACAGTATGAACTTGAGATTTTAAGATTGTCATATTGACAAACGTTATAGTTTTATTTTTATAGGCCTTCTTATAGGACCGATGTTTCATTTTATGAGCAATGGATTTTGATATACCTTTAGCACGCTTAATACTATCTGCACATTCTTTTAATTTCATGGAATACATTTTAGGACGGAGGAGAATCATTTCATCTATTTTCTTTCCTGCTGTTTCATCCTTAAAACAACCAAGTTTGGCTTTATTCTGTATGGAATAGAGTGGATGAGTGGGATTGCAGTTAGATGTGTCGAAATATTTTTCTAATGACTTGCCTACTTCATTAAAATTTAAATCTTTTTGAGTGGTAATTCCTAAAAAGAAACTATCTGTATCACCACCCAGCAAGCGAACCTCTTTTACGAGAGGGCATGGTTTTAATATTTTGTAGAAGAGTTGATACATTTCAAGCTTGGAATAATCTAAAACGGCTTGTCCAATATAGATGGGTTTGCACAACTCAACTTCTGATTTAATCATTTTAACACCTACAAGGTCCTCATCGATGATGTCTCTATCAATGAAAAGAGGTGATGAGGTCAATTTGTGATATTTTTGTTCATCAACGACTAGTTTGTAATTCATACGTTTTCTAACATCCTCCATGGTCTTTCCGAATTGACTGTTATTCTTATATTTATAAAAATCCTTTTCAAAATTATTTTGGGCGAGTGCACGTTTTTGACTGTTACTATCTATGTAGGGTTTGAGGAAGGCTTTCTGTCTAAATTTGATAATGCGGTGAACTGACTTTAGAAGCATGCCCATTTCTAAATAGAATTTTAATATGCAGAAGTGTACGAGATAATTTTTCTTATCATATTGGGTGAGTAAAAGTTTGCGGCATGGTTTATACCTTGGCTGTCCACACTCTATTAAGTTATTATGAAATTGTGACATGAATGGTGAAAACATATCTTCAGTCACTTCACCAGATTCAGGTGCGAGTGGGAAATCAGCAGTTTTATTTTTAATGCTATTTGGATAAATCAAATCCACTTCAAAATAATATCCCCAATCACCTTCATCTGGAATCTTCAGTATGTTTGAAGGGTTGGAGTAATACTCAAGCTCATCTTGATTTAACCAACTAAACTCGGAATGAGGTAGTGGTTTAGACAGTGAACTGCCATATAAATTATTTTGGTCATAGTACTTTAGGTGGATATGATCATCACCTACTGTTTCAGATTTTATATGATGTTTATTTACAAATGTGAGACCACCGCGTATTCCGCGCTCAAATATATTATACATCTCCGGGTCTTGTAAGAGATGAATGGTCTCACCAGTCATTTTAAAGGCTGATTTAAAGGACATGGCTGGTAGACTGACAAAGTGGACAGGATCTAATTTGTCTTCTTCTAATGCCACTCGTCGAAATTCCTGAAAGACATCAGCCAGCAAAATGACATCTAATTCTAAGTAAGCGATCATATAATCGCCAAACGTTTTACAATTAAATTTTAACCCTGCCTCTTGAGCATGTTCATAGTCCTCTACTGGACAATCTTCACCCGTCAAATCGTTTTTGAATTTGTCAATGGAAGGAAGGGTTGTTTCATTTAGTTTAGACATTGAGCTAAAATACGCATAAGGAAAGACTCCTTTGCGAGTGATTATTTCATCCGTTAAGTTTGGATAGTGTTTCTTCAAAGTTTGACTATGGGGAAGAAACTTGAGATTACGAACGAGAGAAGCTAGTGACGCTGACATGAATTGAAATGAATCTAAAAATTTTATTTCGAAGAAGACTGTCTTATTTTCTTTAGTTTTATCTACTGGTACTTTTGCTGTCATTGCCATGAATTTTTCTCTCGTTTGTGCTATAACATTGAACTGCCACGATTTCATCTGGCTCAACCCTCCTTTTATGAGCATATGACTGTCATAGCCCTTAAAGTTATGAAAAATGACGGGTAGTACACGACGTCTCAACCTAAGTGAAAAGTTACATTTGGAGCAGAGTGCGTTTCTAAATTTACCAGTGATGTGATCATGATCACGCACTTTCTTAATTTTATCGTCATCAAACGTTTTATGACATTTAGGACAGAATGTGCAACTTTCAAATTTTTGTTTGTCTTCATCTGACATATGTAGTGACTTACGCTGCAATTGGGAATCATATGATTGTTGAAATTTAGCAGCTTTATCGAGAAATTCTAGAAATTTTGAAATGCAATCTTCACCTTGCCAAGTATGCATTTTGTTTTGTCTATTCCTAAAGTGGTCATGCCATACTTCATAGCAGGATATGGCTGCTGGCTTGTGGATGATATCATCAATGTAGCATTCTATGTCTGCGTAAATGACACGCAGGGGACTTAATTCGTCACCATTATCCCTATGTGAAAATATTTTATCTTTGGGCATGCGTTCCATTTGTAATTTACCTCGCTTGCACCATTCATAGTGAGTTTCAAATTTATCTTTACTCCAAAAGGAGCGGATGCAGCGGTCGCATACAAAATGTTCACCTCTTTTAGAGTGCCCCAAGTGAGTGTACAAGCGAGAGATTTTGGGAATACCACAGTAGTGCCATTCCTCGCTATCATCTTGTTTTACTAATAAGAGGTTGACTACACGTTCATAACAAGTTGAACGTGAATTAGAGCGGGCACCCTTCAACCCCTTCTCCCACACGTGAACGACAATTTTAATCTTTTTATGTTTTTCGAACGTTTCTACATCTTTGATTTTCATGTTGTTACTATCACAACCTTCAAAGTCTAGTTCATCCTCCCACTGTCTATAGCTATAGGTATGATTTCGATTCGCGTTGATATCATTATAGTGAAGGATGGATAGGACTGCATATTTGAAACACTGTGATTTACAATCGACATTGATGACAGCTTTCTTATTATACAACGTTTTTGGTAGTTTAAATGTACCTCGAGCTGCATGACGTTCTAATAGTGAAATTTTGAATATGGCTGAGTCCCCACCATCAAAAATGAGAGCGCTGTCGCGTTCATTGAATTTATCTACATTTGATTTTAAACATTGAATGTGAAAATTTAGCCAAGACTCGCAGTCTACAACTTCGGTTGCGGAAGAGGAAGGAACATGAAACTGTATTCTCTCCGTCACTTGACCCGTTTGAAAATCTATCTTAATATATTTTAGTTTAAGGTAGATGAGCGCCTTCATTCTAAAATTGTCTAAATTGTTGAAGAGCGCTTCGATAATGTTAGAATTTTGAAGGAGCCACTCAGGAAAATCTACTATTTGAGTATTGGACTCCATGCAGTAGTCGCGTACTAAATTATTATGTGAAACATTAATGAGGGAGATGGTAGAGGTACCGTTCGTGTAGTGATCATTTGCATGCGTGTGTTGAAGTCTGTGCGAAGATCGCTGAAAGTGGCTATCAAAAGAAAGAGGGCACAAATCGCAAGGAAAGGAGATGTCATCGTCAGAATCAACTTCACCTCCGGAGATTGACGCCGCTTTGCGTTGACACACACGTTGTTTGATGTGTCGAAGGAGATTGTGCTTCCTTGTAAACATATGTCCGCAGTCGGCACATTCCCACTCGTTGCCTTGTCGCGAGAGTCCTGAGCTGGAACTCACATCACCTGAAAGAGAAATCATTCTATCATCTCTGTTCAAGTCTCAGTGTATTGTTACAACCTACCTTGACTCAACGACTCTAAACTTTCCTCGAGAAGGGAGGGCGTTGGTGATGAAGTTGATGGCTGAAATTGAGGAAGATGCTATTAACCACACGTTTGACGGAGATGAGTGAAAAAATTTTCAACTTACCATTTCAACGAAATCGAGTTTAAGGTTGATACTTCAACAAGATAGAGACTTCACGAGAGAGCAGTTTACTTGTACGCCTCAAATATAGAATTCGTCAGAGAACACTTCAATTATATGTCACAAAGACAAAGTGAAATGACACGAATGTCACTTTACATATATACTTTCATATTCATCATTCATTGGCTGTTCATTCTGATTGGTTGCTTGTTGATACTTAAGAATTAGAAAACATTTCAAAGTTATTATTCACAGTCAACATGACAAGCCCTCCGACAACACCAAACACAAAATTCTCTTCTCCATCCTCAACACCAAACGCTCCAACGAAGGTAGAGAAGGTGTTATTACCAGCGGACAACGAAGAGAGTGTATGTGAGAAGGAGTGTCCCGACTTAACAGGCGTGAGGTGGAAGTATCTCCAGTACGATACTGACGATGTGATGGAGATCACCAGCACGAAATTCCTCCACCAATTATGGGAGTGGTACACCCCTAACTCCCAGCCACGAACTATGGAGGAGTGGGAGTATATTGACAAAGTGAGGCTCGCAGTGGAAGAACGATTAAAGCAACTGAACTGTTTTTGTTATCTATGTGAAGCCAGACTCTGGGACGATATTGACGATGAAAACCTTTTGAAATACATGCCATAATAAATTTTTATTTCGTATTATCTTTGCTTTCATACTGACTTACTTGAATGGGGCTTCAGTGGATGATTTAACCATGTATACATTTTCATTTGGAAATAGTAGCACGCTTAGTCTAACTTGTAAATCTTAAAACATTTCATATGGACGATGATGATAGATGAAATAGTGTCAAATAAATTAAGATAGCTTACACTTCTGATACAGGGATAGCAATCGACTGCGATCCATGTGTAAAGAGCTTGTTAGACTACGGATGGGCTTAAGTGGATGATTTAACCATGCATACTTTTTCATTTGGAAATAGTAGCACGCTTAGTCTAACTTGTAAATCTTAAAACATTTCATATGGACGATGATGGTAGATGAAATAGTGTCAAATAAAATTAAGATAGCTTACATGATTCTGGGATAGCAATCGACTGCGATCCATGTGTAAAGAGCTTGTTAGACTACGGAAGAGAGAAGTGTGTTATGTTGCGTGTGGCGCGTGAGTGTCCTCCCATTTCATTCCATTCATCAATTCGTCTCATTGATAGAGACAGGTAGAACTCATGGTTCTCATAACGTATGCAATGGAAAGTTTTAGGCAACCTTCGACAGTTGGCTAAATGTCGCCCTGGCGCGAATGCATACTACGTTGAGACAGAGGCAATCACTTGCAAACATGACGCAGAGAGGTTAAACAAGATTGACCATTGCCGAATGTCTCTTGCGGTATACATAGCTACGGGTTTCACCGCCGCCCTTTACAGGAACGCCCGTCGAAAGGAAGTATTACACCGAACTTCATTTGCAACGTTCAAGTTGACTGATAGCAGATTCAACTTAATGATAGTATTCGCCAGTCCAAAGACTGCCCAGGGCAAACCGCGTCGAGGTTCTATCATGTCTTGCCCCATGGTGGCCCTTAAGAGAGCCGATGGTTCGTTCTCGGTGTCAATGGTGTCAATTAAGTTGACTATTGGCTGGAATAGTCAATGGGTATGACGGTTAGGTTGTCATAGACCCTATACCGCCGAGGTCGTGCTGGTGCATCTGGCACCTTTCGGATGCGAGTGGTATTCGGAGTCCATACCTCATCCGTCCAAACGATCTTCTTAATCTTCCCCTTCTTCTCATCCTCCTCATCCCACTCGTCGAGGATGACGAACTCGGGAATGGCGTTGTCTTCATCGATGAAGACGGGAATGGTGCTAGTAGATGTTGCTTCCATCGTGACTTGAAATTGAATGAAAAGCGCTACAATCTTCTGGCTTATATAGGGTTTTCAACAATGAATTGCTCAACAGCGAATCAGAATGCTTCAGGGATAGCAATCGACTGCATAATGTTCAAGTTGACTGATAGCAGATTCAACTTAATGATAGTATTCGCCAGTCCGAAGACTGCCCAGGGCAAACCGCGTGGAGGTTCTATCATGTCTTGCCCCATGGTGGCCCTTAAGAGAGCCGATGGTTCGTTCTCGGGAGTAACGTCATCTTACACCCTACCAATTCTGCTGAGAGAGTCTTTGACTCTCTCTTTGGTAGCACTGTCGACTTCCACGCTAATTGGCACGTGGCTAAAAAGTGGAATGTAGCGCCATTCCGTTGGATTGACAGCAGTTGCTGTCATCGGATTGCCAATCCGAGCAAGATTATTGTGGACTCTGTCTTGCTCCTCTAGCCTGACAAACTCCTCAAATAAATTTCGCGGCCATAACTGCGGTCCGCGAGGAGAGCTGACTTGACTTTTCGGCGTCTGCATGATTGAAATGAAATGAAATGAGAGGCAGTTGTTTATATACCCCTCTAACGCGACGCAACGTTCAAGTTGACTGATAGCAGATTCAACTTAATTATAGTATTCGCCAGTCCGAAGACTGCCCAGGGCAAACCGCGTGGAGGTTCTATCATGTCTTGCCCCTAGGTGGCCCTTAAGAGAGCCGATGGTTCGATCTCGGGAGTGTCGTGATGGGGTGTTGAAGGCGGGCAAAGATCTGCAATGAAATTGATATGTATTAGAATAGGATATACTATCTTATTTACTTTTCACTTACCAAGTTAGCCATCCTTTGGCAGTCTCGCGTGCTTCCGAATAGAAAATTTGTGTAAGTGACCGCGCATTCTTAGGCTGGCATGCAAACATTTCTTGGTCGGATGACCGTTATAGCATAGGATGGACTCGTCGAGACTTTGATTGACGAGTACTTCGCCGGCCAAATGATTATCCCGAATAGGGATGTGAAACTCAAACAAACGATCCTCATTCACACGTTCCCACTCATCCCTCATGCGCTCCAACTTCTCATACGCCTGCCTCTCATCACCCCGCCGAGCCACAGTCCTCTCCAACTCAACATTCCTCGCTCTCAACACACTCATCTCCTTCATCATCTCCTCAAACTTCGCTTCTGCATCTCTCATTCTTCTCTCCGCAGCACTCGCCCTCTTCTCACACTCATCATTCTTCTCTTCCAACTCTCGCGTCTTTTTCTTCAAATCAGTCACACTACGCCTCATTCTAATATTTTCATCCGCTACCTCCTTCGACTTCAGTTCCTTCTTTTTCAACTCATCCAACTCCTTCACAACTTCATCCTTCACTTTCTTCAAACTCTCATACTTATTCACCAACAAATCATGCGCCATCTGCTGCGAAACATGCCTCTTCTCTTCATCCTTCAACCACCTCGCCGACTGCACACGAATCCCACCACTCTTCACTTTTGGGGAAGATGAGCTCTTCGGGGGGTCGGTGATGACAATGTTTGACACCTCCGACGACGAAGAGCTCAACTTCCTCACACGCTTCCTCACACGCTCCCTATCTAAATCCACATCATCCTCATCATCACTCTCAAGCACTCTCTTTCGCTCAATCTCACCCTCCAACGACGCAACCGCTCTCGCCAACTCATCATTCTCAACAACATTCTCAACCTTACCCTCTCGCTCGATCGCCAACATTCGCTCCCTCTCTTCCACAATCAACTGCGTAAATCTCAAGTCACTCACTAAACCACCACTACAGTCAGCATGCACTCTGTAGAAACGCGCCTCATCCTCATCACCCTTCAGCACTCTACACTTCACACACGCAACCCTATTCAAGATAATCATGTGGCCGGTGCCCGCCTTCTTTACATGCGCCTTGGCGTCCGCACTGCGATTGATTCGACCGCACGCACACATTTTTATATGATATTTGCGATTCTTATCATTAGCCATGCCTGATTTATCGTTAGCTGTAAGATAATGAAATTTGTATAAGTTTGGAATCATGTAGTACAGTCATATTCCTAAAGCATTACACTTAGTCAGGAATGATAGATTTGAGTGTAGTGAGTGGCACTCGATCCCGTCGACAGCCCGAAGGCCTTGTACTGATCACTAGGGAAGTGAGAGATCTTCCCCGATACCCGCTCTTTACAGCTGAAGACATCATTGTCACTGCCCCGAAGTGGTAACAGGAACGCCGAGTCAAAGGTAGTGATCAGTAGCTGGGATCTAACCCCTCAAAGCTGCCTTAGACTTAGTTAAATTTCAAATCTGATAGCAGATTTGAACTCAGCATACTTGAACACCTTAGTCTACATGTTAAAACTTTGAAAAAACTGAAAATTAAGAATTTTTCAAAAATTCCGCATTTTACTACTCATACTACTTTTAAAAAATTTTATCAGTAGTAAAGACACTATCAAACTCTATCATACAAACTTTGAAGTAAGAAGATAGCTTGCCTACTTCAAAAGATAGAGTCCTTTGAAACACCCGATAACGGGAGCTCAGAGCGACGACCGTCGCTTACCTCGTCTTTCGATGAAGTGATCAGACTTACGTTGTCGGGGGTTTATATATGCTCGGAAGAAAAATTAAAATGGCTCTATCTCCGAAAGTATTCATCGTAGCGACATGCGGTTTGTTGCAAACGATTTGTCTCATCATTTTCTATCATATGACACCTGAACCATTCTCATATGACCACGGGAAGTTGGTCCGTCAGCACATGTCCATGTAACATGCCACAAGTGAAACAATTCCTAAGTGTGAGAGCTCCAGTGTGGTGAAAATTTTGAAAAATTTAAAATTTCCGAATTTCGACCTGGGACCTTTACCAAAACATTTTTCATGAAATTTCACTGACCCCCCCTCCGTTCAGTGAAATTTGATGAAAAATGTTTTGGTGAAGGTCCCAGGTCGAAATTCCACACTTTGGAAAATTTTAAAAATTTTACCCATACAAAGCCACTCTGACACTTAGGATTTTTTCAGGTGAGCGAGCTCCGACCTAAAATCTTGTAACAGCTCTAACTTTTGAACGAAGACAGATATGAACAAGCCGTTTCTTTCACTGAATTTGTCTCACTCTTAGCTTTCAAACGAGCTATTGCACGACAAAATCCGTCCACTAGAAGCCAAGATCGAAGCTAGCTGTCCAGAGGGGGGGGGGAGGTCAGTGAAATTTGATGAAAAATGTTTTGGTGAAGGTCCCAGGTCGAAATTCCACACTTTGGAAAATTTTCAAAATTTTACCCATACAAAGCCACTCTGACACTTAGGATTTTTTCAGGTGAGCGAGCTCCGACCTAAAATCTTGTAACAGCTCTAACTTTTGAACGGCTGGTCCGATTGACTCGCAACAAAAAAATGTCGTCGAGCAGTTTTTTCTCCTCTTTCAAACGAGTAGCCTTAAGACAAAATCCGTTCACTAGAACCAAAGTTAGAAGATTGCTGTCCAGAGGGGGGGGCAGTCAGGGAAATTTGATGAAAAATGTTTTGGTGAAGGTCCCAGGTCGAAATTTCACACTTTGGAAAATTTTCAAAATTTTACCCATACAAAGCCACTCTGACACTTAGGATTTTTTCAGGTGAGCTACGACAGACCACCCTCCCAACCTGGCCGGCACACCACGCCAACCTAGACACCACATCACCGCGCGCTATACGACGGTCGGCCAGAGGGGGGGCAGCGAACCTGACGGACGCACGTGGCCGGCACACCACGACACTCTGCCGTTCCAGACGGGGGGGGGGGACGTCAGACCCGAAGCACCACGGCGGCCGACCACGACACTCTGCCGTTCCAGAGGGGGGGACGTCAGCGACGGCGGCCATCTTGCGCTATCCAGAAGTGGAGTTTTACTTACTACTTATATTGGCATCGATCAATCAATAACTATATGGCAGCTGATAAAAAATCATATTCAAAGGTGGCAAATAACTGGTTAACTCATTATCGTAGAGAAAAATGGATTTCCACAGCGAAGGATTGTCATTCTGATTTGAGCTATTCCTGAAATTTAGAACAAAAAATCATAAATTAGATGTTGTTTCAGTAAGTTATAATAATAGATTGAAGTATGAAGAGCGTCTCCGTGAGCCATGCAATGATTCAAAAGTGGAAACGTTACATTACTTTATGATTGAATGTTCCGCGTATAAGAATGTAAGACAGGAAATAACACCTAAATGCTATTGAAGCAGCATAACTGAGTTTCATGAATTAATGAATAAGTTGACTCCAAAAATTATAAAGCCCATCGGCAAGTTTCATCAGAAAGCTGACAAAATAAGATTGATATCCAAAGAAAATAATTCATAAATAGTAAAAAAGGGATTAATGCTTCATTCCCCTCTCATTCCTTGATTAAAATTGTCGATTTATTGACCACACATACTCTTTTTTCACAAATATGTTTCAATGTGTTCGTAGTGTTTTTTTAAAAAAATGTGGAAATAAACATCTATTGACTTATATATTTCATTGCTTTATCCTCAGTTAGAGAGCATGCATTTTCATGCATTTTCAGCCTCTTTGTTTCAAAATAACTCAGGTCTGCACACCATGCATTCGAAGTAAGTAAGAGAATTGACCAATGTCTGCTATATTTGAAATAATAGTGCTAATCTGAATTATTTATTAGGTATTGAATTTTTGTGAAAATTGTATTAATGAATTATTGAGAATTGCTATGAAGACGGGTGAGCCCCGAACCGCTAAGAGCTTTGTTCATAGTCATTTTTATTTATCAACTCACTGCTGAAAAAACTCACTTACTTCATCAGTACGCGATATACTTAACGTACTTTATAAGCAGTTGGTGGGTCTCCTGTTAGCGTCCATTCGCGACACTGCAAATTTGCTTAAATTTCCTATGCGCGTAATCTTTGAAGTAACCGAGCAAAACAGCTTATTCATTTATGCTTTGACCTAATCTTAAATCTTTGAATCGTTGATTATTTATTTCAGTCTAATAATTTTTATTTATTTCAATTATCATTTTACTTTTTGATCTTTAAAGCTTTAAATTTCGTCTTTGATTTATAATAAAAAATAGTGTTCCGTATATACTAAAAGCAAGGTTGGATCTAAACCTTTCTTTCTCGGCACCGGGACTTCATAATTTATCAGTGTTCTAGCATTAGTGAATTTTGGTCACCATGACTTATGGGGAACTGTTGTAATGGCTTCCAAGATCAAAACACGAAACTTCACTGAAAGATCTCATCATGACCCATTGCCGGCATCAGTTGATCTTAAGTACTTATCCTGATTCCAGACCAGATGAATATCTCTCTACCAAACAAGTCACGCTATTGGACTATTATGACTATATTTCCACCTTGTCCTGTGTACGAACTGCGAAGATCAACGAAGTTAAGTGAAGATAAATATGACGAATTGCGAGTTATTTACTGGAATTCACAAAAATTCCATGATTGATTGGAACAGTAGATATATCATATACCAAGTTGGAAGAAAACAGAAACATTTATAAACAAAATTAGTGTCTTCAAATACCAAGGCAGGAACATAAATAATGCACAAAAAAGTAGTAGATTTGGCAGAATTCAATTGCTGTAAAACTTCACAACAAGTTCATTTCCAAATTTTATTACTCTTTTATCTTTGAACAGATCTGACCCTGAAGGTTCATATTTATATGAAATTGCTGGATGACGCTCACTGAATCAAAGAATGAAAGAGAGTGCTCTAGAAGAAGAAAGAAAGAGAAAACGACGCTGATAATTCTAAAATTTGGATCACAGATCATTTCATTCAGATAAAGTGACAATAACCGTGATATTCGACGCCGAGAAGTTTACTGCCCGTATATCAAACCTCGTCGTTGTTTAGATTGTCATTTTCTCTCTGAATGAAAATGGTTCAACCTTTTATGTCGCTTTACCGATTAGTGAAGTGTTGTTGCCAGTAAATACCAATCTGCTTTGATTACAGGAAAAGATGACAAATTCCATACTTTATAATGATGAGTTCTGTTAAAGCAATCGCTTCATGAAGTTCAAGAGCAATATCGAAAATACTGTAATGCCAGTGTTATTTAAATGTTATTTTAAAGTTATTTAAAATCAAAGTTTGAGATTGATGCATTTTTGATTTGAAAATTCAGATGAATCTATGTCTTATTGATTTCTGTGAACATAACAGTATCCATATTCATATTCATCGTGCTCATATTATACGGTTTCACTAATAGAATCTTAAAACTAGTCAAACTTGCGCAAATTTGAGCACAGTACATTTGTTTGGTGGTAAATGAGATATGATTGCGCAGTACACTTATGCAACCGAAAATAGCATTCCTTAAAATACCCAGAGAGGTCAAAACGACCGAACTTGTGATTTCGTAGCTACCACAGCTCGAATAAGCTGGTTAAAGTCTTGACGCTTCCTAATTATGTTAGTTGGCGTATTATCTACAATTTTAAATAATTTTCATTACAACTTTGCACATAATTGGAATATGAATGAATGATTGATTTAATCTTTTCAGACAGTCAGCTCACCGATCGAAGTCCACTTTTTGAAACGAAATAAGCAACGGGATAATAATCAGCTTTTCATTGACAAATGATGCGCTCACACCTTATCCAGCATGACCACAAGATCATGTTTCAATGATATACAATCCATAAAATTTCTTTTGTAATCACTTGGTTATGAGTGCTTCAGCAAGACGAACATATTCTTGTATGACATATATGTATAGACACTCATGTATGGGTATGTAGCAGTTTCGTGATTGCGAGGTGATGAACAAGGGAGAGTTTGACGAAGATACACATATTCATTGACTTGACGAAAGGATTTATGCAGAGATTTTGTGCATGACGTAGCCTATCGTTTGGAAACTACTGGGCAACAACAAGTGATAACGTACGCTTCCTTGGAATTGATGATATTCTTACCGGTAGCATAATAACGGGGTGACATAATCAGCGGTAGCACCAACCAAGAAATCTTGCTTGTAAAAAATGCAAGCAGTTCGACCAAGGCAAGGAAGACAAGACATGAGGACATGTAGTTATAGGTAAAAGGTACATGTATTTGCCATCGAATGAGAATTTTATGAGAATGAGAATGTATTTGCCTGCTGAATAAGAGCTTGAACCTCGGTAATCTTTTCTTCAGTGGAAACTGAAGCAGGGCGGCCAGCTCTTTGCAGATCAGAGCAGTATGTTCTGCCGTCTTGGAACCCGCACACCCATTTCCTCACTGTTTGGATTGAAGGACATTCCTCCCCCATAACATTGAACAATTGGGCTTGAATGTCAACTGGAGGAGTTCGCAATGCAGTCAGAAACTTAATGATGACACGAACGTCGTATCACGAGTAGTCAGAGCTGGACATGACGGAAAGAATGATTGAAAACATCTTGCGTCAAATCGAACATTAAAGCCGGACATAGCTGAGAAGTATTCATTAATCGATCGGTTGCCATATTGATGATAAGAATCACATGAAAACTTGCTTGCAGCGAAATGATAAGAATTCACCTAGGAATCATTTCATCGCAAACTGGTGCCTATAAAGTAATTTCGTTGTGCGTGACAAGACAGGGAAACTTATTTATTGACTGACCCTCGTAAATCTCGCTGCCAAGCTTACTCATCAAAAGTAGCTAACATTTCTTCCCAAATAAAAATGGTTTGCCTGACGTTCATCTGGTAGTAGTCGCCTGAATGAAATTCGACGGTCTCGTAGGCAATTTGCTACCACACCTTAATGCGACTACCTGATCACCTTGAATGTAATTGATCAATATCCAATTTCTTTTATCATCATTTTGCAGCAACGATGATTCCCTACCAGATGATTCGGTAACCAGAGTCTTAAATTTTGCTAGAACTTCTCATACTAAGCCTGTTTTGAATACTACTTATAAATGTCGTGCGCAGCAAACATTTTTGTGCAGCAATCATATACCTGCCAGCTTATTTTGGAAATAATGTACGTTTATTTCTAAGTCAGGTGATGTCGAAATCCCTTCTACCCAAATGTTCCGACCCCGATCCCGAACCTATCTAAGTCTGTGACTGCCGAAATTACTGAGATCATTACAATTTCTCGATAATTACTTTGTGATTGACTTTACTATGTGAAATTACCATACATCATTTTAGACATATTAGAATCTTAATTTCAAAGTTATTTTGTACTCATTCTGTGTACTTGTTACTTAGTATGTATAAAAATCTCATACTTTGGTGTTACAGAATCGTATTCAGTATTGTATAATTCGATCTTTCAATTCTACTATCTTACTACTGAATGTTTGTAACACAGTTGAAAATAACATGTAACCTTTCATATATTTATGTGATTAGAACAAAATAGGCATCTGGCTTTGCAACCAGACAATAAAAACGATACCAGGTGAAAGTAAATATCGCCTCTGGTAACAAGCATTTCATCGTTTGGTAGAGTGAGTTTTACAGTGTGCAGGTCTATCTACAAGTACACAGTTGAAGTCGCCGTCGACCACCACGAATGTCTAGAACGCAAAATTTTATGCAATCATGCACATAACCTACAGTGCATGCGTTTACGTGTACAAATTGACTTTATGTAGCCTATACTTTATTAATTTCACTAAATGAAGCTGACACTATACTTCTCAAGTGTCTCTTCAGATAAAATGCTTAATCCGTTCAGATAAATTCGTACTATTTTTAGAATAAATTGTCGGCCGTTTTGACCACCCTTATTATTTGGATTATTGTGAGCTTGGTATTTTGAGGGAATTAAGAATAATTAAGAATACGTTATATAATACAAAGTTCAGTTTTTGTTCGATTTGAGGACACCCAATTCGTTCGATGAATCTGTGTTGGTATCCTTCTTCATAATGAATTTAGAATAATAATATTATAATCTTCATAACAAAGAAGGATCAAAGAAGCATTGTGGACTAGGAAACGTAACAGCCAGAATCGTGTATTTGTGGACATTGGACATCCGTATGATGAAATGCTTTAATGTGCCTCTTATATATACTCCCTGCTACACTGCTCTAAATTTCTATTCTTTTATAATGTCTCGTTATCACATGATGCTATGTCTTGGCATACGGTTAAAGTTATTTCGAAATTTGTATGTAATAAATGTCACTGCTTCGAAAATGGCCAGCGGTGCTGGACCGAAAAGAGCTTTAGCTAATAATATGGTTTTCAATCCATCGAACGAATTGGGTGTCCTCAAATCGAACAATGACAACATCACCCAACCACCTCTTACACAGCTTGCATTTTCACCAAACTGCTCTTGGCAAGATCAGTATCACTATACTGCAGTCATTGAAACTATACTGTAGTCACCGAAAAGTGACCGATGACAACATCACTCAACCACCTCTTATACCAATAGTTCAGTTTGCATTTTCACCAAACTGCTCTTGGCAAGATCAATATCACTATACTGTAGTCATTGCAGCAAAATAAGAGTTATATTGATGTTGTCTCTGAAGAAGAGATGCGTAGGCTTATCGGACTATTTTTGATTAAAATCACTATGTTCTACTGATTACAACACAAAGCAAAGAATACATAGGAGTAACTTAGATACTGATTTTTACAAATACAGTATAATGTTAGCTGCACAAAATTTGTCTCAAAAGGTGTCCATAAAATTTGAATTCAGTTGTATC
This sequence comes from Prostheceraeus crozeri, assembly GCA_907163375.1. Lineage (NCBI taxonomy): Eukaryota > Metazoa > Platyhelminthes > Polycladida > Euryleptidae > Prostheceraeus > Prostheceraeus crozeri. Next base: position 89,673 of record CAJQUW010004392.1, on the reverse strand, counting down.
GTGCCTATAACATTCACGATCAACGATCCTGTCATTGACAGCAAAGGTGAACATGTGTATTTGACAGCAGATCATGCAAATGACTGCATGAAAGTATAGAAGAAAGAGGCATAACTGAAGTTTGGTATCATAGATGAAGTATCTGCAGAGGCCATATACACTTACATACATCCATGTGATATGACATGTGCGTCATAATCATTTGAATGGAAAGAGGCCAACCGAACTTCCTGATGACATGAAATGATCCTATATATATATTTGAGGTCCTACCCCTTCTATTCACATTGTTTACTTGGGAAATTGAAGAAATTGTCTCCTCTGCAAGACATCTAAGCATCGACGAACTCGCTCATGTTTCTGCTCTCAAATGATACGATGAGAATCGAATTCAAGAGATCCTTTACTAGTTCTGCTCTTCAACAAGAATCTGATGATTTGAATTACTGGGTATTCCCGTTCTATCCTTTATTTCCTGACATGTCCTTCGATGTCTTCTGGTGGACTTCACAAAAATGTCTTCTCGTGCTTTTGCACTCATTAGTCTCCGTGTCCGAGCGTCATCTACAACGTCATTTCGACTCTGAGAATTTTGGGAGGCCTCTTTCAAGCCAGAGACAAACATTCGATTATGACCCGCGTCATACCGTGACGATGCATCTTCATCGGCCGCTTGATCTATGATGCTAAACTTCAGTTGCATCGCTGTCTGCATTGCTTCAAGTTATATCTGGTCTCGTAATGTGCTATCACTAGAATTCACACACACTATTGTTGCTTGAATTCTATTGTTGAATTATTTGTTGCTATATTGTTATATGAATATTGTTATTCTTGAATTCTATTGTTCTATTATTGAATTCTATCGTTGTTAGTGACCAGATCGTGAATCGTGAGATGAGAGAATTCTGCTGACACAAAGCAGCATTTATCAATTATTACAGGCGAACTAATGTAGGCGATTTGCTAGCAGTATGTTAAAAGTGGCATTTAATGAATGCCCGTCGAAATTTCACTAGCTTGTTAATAGCAAATCTCAAATTTACCAGGTCATGGCTGCAACTTTAAATAGAGTGTTGTGTCGATGTTGAGAAATGTGAACTAGGCCTGCTGATGATTCCTGATATTGGATGAAATGACAGCTATTCAGGTCTGTTCCAATATTTCAACTGAGGATGCAACTCAATATTCAATTATTCTATTTACATTCTGTTTATGAAAAGCAGCATTTTCAATCATTGCAGGTGCACTAACGTAGGCGATTTGTCAGCAGTGTGTTTAAAGTGATATTTTATGAATGCCCGACGAAATTTCATTACTTTGCTAATTGCAATTCTCGAGATGATTTAGAGGGAAAGAAACAGTGGTTCAATCAAGTGAATTTGATTACTAAAATAATGTAAAGATTTGGAATGCATGAGATTTGTGTGAAGATAATGTAAACATTTCGGATGTAAACATTTATCAACTTAGTACAAACAGCTGCAGAGATTTGGATATTCTCTTATCCTCGTTCAGGTTTGAGTACATATCTTTTTTATAATTTCATCTAAACTTGAGATGAGGTAAAGGAAATGAAGAAATTCTTAAGAAAATGTATTCCCTTCGAAATTTCTTATTGTAGAACGTGTGGCATCTGTGCTTTTTTCTCTGGCTATGCCTTGGCATTGACTTTGGTGGGCTGCACAGTTATTTCTGAAACATGGTTTCCTCCAAACGAACGCAATAAGGCCACGGCATTCGCTTGGATTAGTGGTATAAATATAGCAAGTGCACTCTCTTTCTTTATTCCAAAGGTTTTTATTCATGATAAATACATAATCGAATACATGAGACACAACGGAACAACAAATGAGTAAGTCTGAAAATGATTTGTATTTTTTGGTGAACAATTCTAAGACATTAACCATAGAAATCTGACACTATCTACACGTATATAATCATCTAAGATTTGCTCATGCGTCATCATGCCTCATGTCTCGTCATGGAGAACTGATGACACCATCATATTTCTTTTCACCCGATACATTGCATACAAGTTGCGAAGGTGGCAGTCGCCCTTGGTCAAGCTCTGATGACTATGCTGGCGAAGCTCCTGCCCAAACATTGATGGCTGTGCACACAAGCTTTGATTGCTTGGACGAAGCTAGTAACACCCCTGGTCAAGCTTTGCTGGCTGGATGAAGCAGATGACGCCCATTATCAAGTTTCCATTGCTTGTCGAAGCTGCTGACGCCCGTGGTAAAGCTTTGATGGCTTGGTGAAGCTTCTGACACTCTTAGCCAAGCTGTGATTGCTTGGACGAAGCTAGTAACACCCCTGGTCAAGCTTTGATGGCTATGCTGGCAGCCGAAAAGTGAAGAGAGTCGCGCAGACTTCACTTTAGAACTCGCAATGGACGTACAGAATCATTAGCACATTCTTTTCTATCAGAGAAAACACTTAAGAAATATCACTGGAATGGATCCCCCATCACTTCCGAGTTAACACTAGTAAAGACGCGTAAGAGTGCAGTGGAATATGTGGAGACGGATTACAACACCCCAAGGAAATCTAGTTGAAACGCATTTGTTGAGATTCTTTCAAAAAGAAGGAAGATATGCTTCAATTGCTTAATATCGAAAGGCCCCTTGAAGTCTTACTCTCATTCCTTAATCTAAAAATGAGTCATCGAATACCACGAAATCCACTTTTAGCAGTTTTTACTATCTCCTAGAAATTTATTCTCACTTCCATGCTCACGAAGTATTGAGATTTATACATAATAATGTCAAGTTTTGCTCATCACATTCCATTTCTATTTTTATACCTTTTGCCGATTGTGATAGTTGTCTTGCAAAGTCGATTATTATTGCTGCTTAGTTACTTTCAACTAATAAAGGTTATTTCTTGTAGAGCATTTCAAGTCATTAAAGACCAATTAGAGAACCTATTGTATGCGGAATTCGGCGCATTCGCGGTACTATTTTTTATTGTGTTGATATATTTTCCCAAAGAGCCTCCTACGCCCCCATCTCCGACAGCAAGAGCGGATAGACATGATCCGATGGATGGTTTGATGCATTTACTGAAGTGAGTATTAAAATCTTCCAAAAAATACCTAGGTTTGATTTTCTGACTCTTTACTTTGATAACACAATAATTACGTTTATGCTACACTCAGCACAAAAGAATTGGATTCGGATATAGATGTTCTTTCCGCTGAGCACATGCATGGAGTGTATGAAGTTTCCCACAGGCATAATGAGTGCATGTAGCATTCGTGACCAAATTAGCAAGTCAGGATCTGCAAGTGATGATTACAAAAAGTGGACCACCTAAATTTTGTCTGACTTTAATGAAGTTTTGTCAATTGCAGGTACAAATACGGATGACTAATAAAGTTTGAAATAAACTTGAACTTTGTTGTTCAGTGCCTCTGTAGAGCTATATGACCCTTAAAAGGGCAGTGATAGGTTTACAGGTGGTCACTAATATTTCGAAACCTCTCCAGAAAGTTCAATTGATTATCGAATCCGGAAAGACATGCTTTCGATCAGGCTATTGATCACTTGATCTAAACTCTACCTCTCTTGCCTTAACAAAACTTCAAGTCGAGAAAGACCATCTCAAGGTGATGAGGAATTGCATCACCTGACCTCATCTTAACTCTCAAACGGCCATCGCAAACTCGGAGACATACCGACGCTTCATCAGTCCAAACAACTCAATTCCATTGAGAAAGCCTGTGGCAATGCTATATCGCCCACTTCATCCTCAAGCTCTTTTGGTTAGCGGCCAATTCGATCCCTGATGGTCTGTTACGGCTGATGATGTGCTCACTTTTCAGACCACGTGTCACCGACATGGTAGAAACCGACGTTTTTATATGTGAACTCCTCAACTGGCCGAAGACAAATTTGTGTGATCGCTTCTTACAAAGCGAATAGTGATCCGACCTATTCGAAAGCTTAATTTCTTTCCTTTACGACCGGATCTAACTTTTCTAGGACGCGACAAAAAATTAGTTTTCCACCTTTGACGGTGGTCTTTGGGAAAACTACTTTTCGACAAGCTAGCCGTTCGGACTGTCCTTCTGACAAAAGAGCAGAAACGCATGCCTTCAAAAACTCTTTCACGAACTTCGACTCGGTCATCATGACGTAGATGACATAGATGAATTCTGAGCCGAATAGAGCTTTGTTTACAACTTATCTGGGTCATCCAACAATTTGATTTGAATGTGGAGAGCAGATGTCTAGACATTATAAATATTGAAAGCGTGAATATGACCTCATATGAGCCAAAAAATGTAAACAACTTTTCAACAACATTCAGAAACAGTGAATTATGCAATAAATTTGGGACATCTTAACTTCTCTAAAAGTACACCGATTTCGACGAGTAATGCATCAAAGGAATGCTTATAGAGAAAACCCATTTATATGCTTCCATATTAAAAATTTGAGATTTTTGAAAGTGGCGATTTTCACATTTTGACTTATGTACATCTTAAACAATAATGGATGGGAATATATAATAGCTCATTGAAAAGCTGAGAACGCAAGCTCTCGAATGGTGTATGGCTTGTTAATGTAGAATGAAATTAAGAAGCAGGAGAATCGATTGAAGTTTGACATAATTTAGGTGGTCCGTTTTTCATGATCAACTCTTAGTACCACAGAATTAGATTCATCTGCGCGCGCTTCGGTTCGCAGATAAACAAAATATTTAATTCTGTGCTTAGTACACTTGCTCTGCCTGTATGATGACTGAATTACCTATTAGTGAAGCTCTTTTGAAATGCACTTCATCGGATTTGCCGAACTCTGCAAGCAATAATGGTAATTTGCCTTTTCTCTCACGAAAATAGATGGTGCATTCGCATAAGATGCAACACAATATGATAAAGGCAGCTTTAGAATAAATGAACAAGATAGAGCATTTTTTAAATCTCATTTTACGCACATGAATTTCGATCACCAGTTCATGCTGATTATTATTTTGATCTCAACAAAGGGCGACGCATCTCATTCGAAACTGTGGCGGACAAACTAAGCTTTAACGTAATTGGTAAACCAATATAGTATATATGGTAATTTGCAGTACTATAGTACATTCTGATGATGATCATTCTGGCGGACAGTCATTGTAATGCACTTTAAAGACTTCAGCATTTCAGTTTTGATACCTAACATTAGAAGCTGAGTTGGAGTACCATAAATTTATTAGAATCGCATAATATGCATATCACAGTAAGTGTAAGAAATTTGAACTCTATGAAAGTAGAAGTTAATACTCAATAAATCAATGAATTCATGAAAATCGAATTAATCTTGTCAAGAATCTAGCTATTATCTTACGTGTTTCTCACCAAACCCAATGTCAACTTAAGTTGTGAGATCTCAGTGAAAAAGATAGTTGATAAGTATGATATCTAAATACAATGCTGCGATCTGTAACGGGTTTTTAATGTAAAAAATATTAAAATAGCGTAACTCAACTCTTGTATTTAAAAAAATAATTTGAATGTGACCGAAGATATTATAAGACAGTTAAGTTAACATACTCGATATCAGACAGGATATATTGATAGGCGTACTAGGGCACAGTGGCTTGACGCATCATTGCACTTTCCTGATAACTGGGTGAGCCGTTTGGACAACTGATTGTCTTGTTGTCTTGTACTTTAATGGCTACTTGATTGAATTGGATAAAAATAATATGGGTATGCAAAAGCCAATCAGCAATTTCAGCTTTCTCTTTCTTCGCTGTTATTCCCATCCTTACTCTACTGTGCTCATTTACACAATTGCACCAGTGGTGAAAACCTTGGTCAAAATATCAAATTTTCGTCTAAAAAATCGAGATTCTTGGCTTGGAGACAGAGGCTCGGGACTGAGTAAGGATATCGTTCTAGTCCCAGGCGCAGTTTCTATGTGTTTCAGAAATCCGGGCTCAATCCTGGGCTTACAACCCTAATCTACACCGCCCGTCATCACATTTAGTGACACCGGTGAAAACAGGGCGATAATTTTTGCTCAAAACTCTGAGCAATGATGGAGGTTGAGGATATAAACTGAAGAATTTGCATTCCTGAAAAGGAGATATCAATGTCAAACTGCTAGAATCTGGTTTTATCACATTACAAAATGGCTATTCTTATTGTAATCATAGAGTAAGTATATTTAGGTAGAGTGATAACTCCGCATTTATCAAATCCCCAATGTGTATACACTTTCGATTTTATTAAATGTACTTGAGGAGGATACATGCAGGATATTGTTACCAAATGTGAGACATGCAAATTTTTGAGGTTTTGAAGACATTGCAACGGAAATGACTGATCATGATTGTAATGCAGAAGGAATGATAGTATTTTGCAGATCCTTCGCGCTATGACAGCCTTGGAGAGGCAATGTTTGTTAAATTAGAAATTCGACAGGTTGTTACTATACTTTCATACTCAACCTCAAATGTTTTTTCTTAAGCAAGATCATATCACATGCAACCTGCCACTGGCAGAGCAAGATCTCATATCAAAGACAATGATTTCAACTAAATTTGAAAGATGCAAACATCACTATTCAAATTCAAGAAATGAAACATGGATTTAGTGAATCATAAAATCATGCCGGTGAAACTTGAATTGAAAACTTGAAATTTCAGCCAAGAAAGCACGAATAATATCGCGACCTTATCATGAAGACTTCCATTATGATGAGCTTGATTTCCGCTCATTTAGGATGCTCATTAGCAAATATTCATTCCTTTTGATATAACTTCTTTCACACTACTTATACAGGTGCATCATCTCAGTAGTATATAAATTGGCAAAATTTTGAATTTTTTGAAACTGCTCAAATGATGTTTTGGACAATGGGAACGCAATCTCCGCAAGAAACTGAATCTTTTCATATAAAAATTTTCACTGTATGCGGTTACTTTTTTGAGTCGACACTTTACCTATATATCCCTACTCTATGATTGCAAGCGATCGTTGGATGCTCCTGACTCAAAAATCGCAATAAGGAATTGTGGGCATGCTCAATGTCCATGAAAGCAATTATGACAAACTGTTGTTTACTGCTTTTACTTGACAAACTGATTCAAATCAAACAAGTTTCTCCATCTAACTAACACCACAATGTTTATCTGAAACATGAGGAACTAACTCAATTTTGATGCTTGCTTTCAGGTCCAAAACTTTATGGTTTATACTTTTGACTTACGCTGTGCCAAATGGAACAAGAAATACTGTATTTTCAATTTTGGATGAAGTACTACGTCCTTATGGTATATCACAAGACACCAGCAACTGGATTGGTGTTTCTCTGTCATTGTCCGCCATTCCATCTGGTATCATCTTCAGTGTTCTGTCAGATTATAAGAAGAATCTTATGAAACCACTGATAATCTTCAGTGTCCTTGTCACTGGCGTCTCCTATCTCTTCTACACACTCGTTACATATGACATTCTCCCACAGACAAAAGGTAAGTGAAAGAATTAGTATATTTTACTAAATGTTTCTTCATGCTCAAAAGCACTTGACATGTTTTTGTGCAATGAACTACAAGTAGTCGATCAAGTGATGGAAGTACAGAGAAAACGTTTGAGTAATGACGATTCTGAATCGCAAACTTATTTAGAAAGAAATTCAGTCAAAGCAAAAGACAGGCACTCGTTTGGCGCCTTCAATAGCGTTTCTTACAGGATCACCATTTTCATAGGTGGTTTCTAACTATTTGGCTTTTTGTCATCAGATTCTGTGAATATTCTGCATGCAAGCTCTGTTTTGTAGAAGAATTTGTAGAAGTCCTTATTTCTCTTTGGATGAAATTGCTTCGTCTTAATGCCTATACAATTCGATAGAGATACCAAGTAAACAGAAAAAATGCATCGAAATTTAAATCGCATTTGGGCGACAGTGTCTACAGACAAGCTGCATCTCACCTGTTAGGGATCACCAGGAGGGTTAGGGGGTTTATGTCTCACCAGTTTAGGGCCGAAACACAATTTAGACGAGTACCTGCTGATGACTGATTGACTGCAGCATTATGTTTTATGTCCCTTAATCGGTAGCTGAAGTAGTGGTCGAACGAAGTATTGTATTTCAAATCATATCATTGTGGATGAGACAAATGAAGAAATGTTGGATTCCAAGAAGTATTATGGCGCATTAAGAAACTGGTGATAGCAAATAGATTCAAATGAAGTAATAGTATTTTCCATGTGTAGTACACTTAGGTATAGTTCGATTGCTTTCGTTGTGGTAGAGTGTCGTTGTAGTTCTATTTTTTACCTCAGTTATCCACTTTCCATTTCCAAGTTCCATTTGTCCACTATTATCATAATCCACTTTCCATTATCCACCATATGTAGTCTCTGTTAGGGTAGCATTAGTTCAGTTGTAATCGGTGTAGTAACATCATTGTAGTTCTCTGGCTTGCCTCCACTTTTCCATTTTTTATCCATCTGTTTCGTGTTGTTCTATAATATCCATTTTAATTTCCTTAGCCATATAGCGACCATTCCACTTTTCTATTTCCACTTCCAACATCTGTAGTCGGTACAGAAAAGTAGCCGTCTTTGTTGAACGTATATGCGACATTGTTTGGAATCTATGTTAGAAGTATATAAACGGTGAGAGTGAGTAGTGTTATAAGTCTTCAGATTTTCATTTTCCACAATGAATGCTACCCCAAAGCCGTCCTTTGCAATTACGCATTGCCTATTATTTTGACATTGAAGGAATTTCAACATCTTCTATTGTCATCGAATGACGTTTTGGGTTTCCTAAAAATAACTTTATTTTTTATCACAACATCGTTATACCGAGCATATTGAAGTGATTGCAGGACAAATGATGTCATACGGGGTTCTTACGCTTATATATAGCCTCTGGATCCTGTATGGCCTGTTTCTTGTAGGCCAACAGAATATTCATAAACATCAAAATTATGTCACTTTACTCATTTGAAAAATTCTGCTTTCTATGAAACTTTTCCTATTTATATAGACAGCAGATGATTCATCAGAGCCATTCTTTACAACTGAATATCGTTGATTATATGTCCGGTACTTTAACTTTTGAAGAAATTGAAGATTTTCAATTGTCATAGAATGACGTTTTGGTTTTCATAAAATTAACTTAACTTTTTAACACAAATTCGCTATACAATGATAACATTGTTATGATTACACGACAGGTGATGTTGTCAGTTCAGTTGTTGCATTGATGTATGCACAATAATCTGGAAATCGTCTACGAGTACACGATCTGTTTATAGGCCTACAAACATGCATGATGCTAAAAAGAATGAAGTTAAAATCGAGGCAAAGCTGTGTATCCGAACAAAATAACACACTATAATACATTGAAAATGAAAACTTTCTTCCTCATCAAAAGATTAAAGAAAATCAAATTCATTTATGTTCGATTCAGGCGAAGTATAACAATCGATACACTAAATTAGGTGCTTTCATAATATCCGTTGCTGAAGGAACAGCGCATGTTGAAGAATCTGCCAACTCGAGAGATTTGTTCAACTGATGAACGCATTTTCTAAGTGAAGTAGAATTGGAAGTCCTCTTTCACGTGGTTAATAAAATCTCCAAGAAATAAAATTATTAGGCCCACAGTTGTGATGAAATTATATCTCTCTCACACCTGATAGAAATGATCACGCTTTCGTGACGGAATAGCATGCGCACTAATTTGTAATTTTACAGCTGTATGCCGAGGAAATGTGGTTCTTTTTTTATTTTTCTGCACCCAATCATTGCTGCTTCTTTGCTTCAATATCTTCCTCGATTGTGCGTGGTGGACCAATTTGATTCTCAGCTGCTATAGGCTCACTCGCTTCTGTGTCATCACGTGGGCTTTTTGTTCGATCATCTTAGTTTTCATTTAATCCATCTTCTTCCCATTTCATTTAGTTGAACCGCATTTCTGGTAACGAGAGTTATAAAGGTATTGGGACGTTTGGAATAGCTTGGAAAGTTGAATGAATAGTTAGCTTGTAATTGAGGGAATGAAATTGAACTAGAAAATGTCGAGCGCCCGTGATATTTCTTTCCACGCATATCAGAATATCAGAACATCAGAATATCAGAATCGTATATTTCCAATGCATGAAAACACGTTGACCAGGTTATAACAGGTGTCATACACCTATGACACCTCCTAGCCATGTATCAGTCGTCTGTGGCATGCACGGTGTCATCTGAGCTTCATGCAGGCCTAATTTGAGTCTGAAAAAGTCACTTATAGTGTCCTAAATGATGTATCAGTCCGCGACATTAATTATTTTCTAATGCAATGACGATTTTGATTTTCCTTTAGATGACAAATGCGACAGCTAGCTGGACAACTGGCATTCTCTATGGCATTACACATGTTTAAAGTAATTAGGTACGTAATAAGAAGCAATTATCTTAATTATGACCGATGCTGTAGTTAAATAGTTAAGTAACGTCGTGGAATGACGATTTTCGATGAAGCTCTTCAGCAGGTAATTTTATAAAATCAACCTGCCTAATATTAAATTTTTTCGATTTAGCAGACAACCTGATAGTGCTCTCAAAACTTAATTGGCAATCATTGATTCAGATGCATGTATATGAGTATCTACAACATTTACAAAAATTTGATTTTTTTGAATTTTTATTCAGAAAAACTGGGTTACTGCAAAAAATTTGGGGAATCGGTGTTGCTGGATATTCAAACAGAAATCTTTTGCAAATTATGGAAATATGGATCAATGAGCATGAGTTAGTGACACAATTGAGCAAAATCTTGTTGTTCTAATTTTTTCCCTAGATGTTTACATCAAAATAAAATTGCACTTTTCAATGCCTAACTAAGATAAACATGTTTCTGGTGAAGAATAATGTGCAGCATTATAATTAACTGATAAGCAATTCGATCGATCTATGCGTGTTTAGAAATGTGACATTTTTTGCAAGTATAAATCCATATTTAAGGGTGTATTTACACTTGAACTCATGACAGGCGAATCCGAAATTCGAAGCAGCCGCAGCTCCTGCATCATGCTTTTAAAATCGTCTGAGACGCTATCTTGAATCGTGCATTGATAGATAATGGGCTTGTCCTAAAACGCGTCATTTGTTTGACCGTCGTTATACGTTAAAGACAGTTTCATGAAGCCACGTAAATGACGGTTAAAAGATCTGCAATTTTCGTGTTCATAGAAACTCACTTTTAGCTGTCTTTTAGAATGTTTCCATCTAACTGTCATTAAGCATAGAATGCGCATAAGATTCCATTATTTTTTCAGAACGTTGCGTGTAACAGAATTTCATGATGTCATTTTGATGCATTCTGACATCATAACATAAAAAATCATTAAGTGCATTGTTATCGTAATAAAAAATGACCTCGTTTTCCATTCAGATACCATGAATTTCATTCATAAATAGAGCAAATTAGCCTTTTATTCTGAAGTCAGCAATACATCGAAACAATTAATAAAGAAAGGTCCTGTACGATAAACTGCTGGATTCGCTAAATGCGAATTTACAGCAGACAGGAAAAAGACAGCAGGTGGACAAATCGGCATTGATCTTGACCAATTATGTGATCGTGACAGAGTAATTACCTTTCAAATCATTCCATTAATTGCAAGTTTATTGCGAACACTGCAGACGATGAACGAAATTACAGGAATGGCCAGTAAAATGGGGCCCATGGAAGGGGCCTGCGATGGGCCTGGAGCGCACATGGGCTGCTTTGACTTGGGAAGTGAACATGCTTGTAGCTATATGCAGATTGACACATTAATTTGTTTTTTTAATCATTGTTTAAGGTCAGTGGGCCTGTGAGATTCCCATGGGTCAGTAACTGATGAATCTCGTGGGATGGGGTGGGACAGGGATCAAAAAACCATCCCATGAAAATCCCTGCTAATTTGTCACAGAAAATTAAATATCAATACTATAAGCTGCAGTGTTTTCATGGTTATTATAATATTCCAGTCTGCCGACCATCTTCACTGGCATACCGCAACTACATTATAAAAGATGAACATACATGTAGGTATAACCAAGACTAATATTCGATTTTTGGCTAGCTGATTCTGAAAGCAAGCCGTTCACTCTGTTATAAGTTTCAACGAGATTATTCAAAAGGATTTTTCAAAAACGTCTATGACTCTTGTTCGATATACCAGTCAGTTATTCGTCAATGAAGGTTTTAACCTCCTCTAAATATTCAACTTTCATTTAGGTTCCATTGATGAATGACATTTTTATGACGCGTTCGTGAACACCCTTCCATTAAAAGATTGTGACGGTTAAATGAAACAAAATTAAATGTCGCGTCTATGGACAGCACCCATTTAATGATAGTTAAATGATGCGATATCAAGCTTTCATGACACGCTATAGGACAACCCCAATGTGTAAAAAAGCAAGCGGTATCTAAAAATTTAGCAGTAAGGCCTGCTTTACACTGGCAGTTGTGTGCTGTGCAGCAGAAAACAAAGGTGACCTCGTTATGCGTTTATCGTAATTTCTTCTGACACAGAACATGACGTCAGTGCTGCAGTGGCAGTTCAGGTGCAGTTCAGCGATTAGACCGAAGTTTATTTCTTTACAGTCTGCTCCAATGATAATGTCATCTGATTGGTTAATTTTCTCTATTTTCGTTCCATGACTCACTTTGGTTGGACAGTGCAGTAACTGACTTGCTGTACTGCTGTTCGCAATGTAAATTAGTTGCTGCGCATGCAGTCATGTTTCATAGCTATGTCAGGACATTCCAAAGCGAGGAGAAGTAAAGGAAGTTGCTTACATTAAAGAAAGGGACTTTCATTGGATATTGGAACAATAGATGATGCGAAGGAAGAAGGATACAAGTACTTGGGGATTCTCCAACATCAAACAAACAAAGAACTGGTTAAGAAGCAGGTGACGAAAGAGTACTCCAAAAGAGTAAGGAAAATAATGAAATCAAAGTTGTACGGATACCATAAAATCCGAGCCATCAACACATACGCGACACCACTAGAGAGACACACTGGTGGAATAATAAAGTGGAACACGACTGTGGGAGGATGCGGCCAGATAAAAATCGAAGATGTCATCAATGAATAAAAACGCAGTCTGTCACAATACATCTGTAGCAGGATCGGTGATCCCTGATCGTGGCACCAAGGCAATATGGAGTCTGCGAGAACTACCAAGAAAGCAGCAAATCATGGAAGGTCAAAGAAAAGACAGATGGCAACAAAAAGCATTACACGGTCAATATCCGAGACAAATGAAAGAGATCACAAAAAAGAAGAAAGTGTATGGCTGGATGACCCAAGTTGCACTAAAATCAGACACCGAAGCCTTGATCATAGCCGCCCAAGATCAAGCGCTGACAACAAAGGCGCAAAAGAAATACAACATGACGACGACATCAGATACAAAATGCAGACAGTGCCACGAAAAGGATGAGACTGTAGCTCTCATAATATCAGTATGCAGTCAGTTGGCTCCAACTGAGCATACAACCAGACATAAAGATGTCGCGAGAATAGTGCATCAAAGTACTACTTCAAAAGCACTGCGATGTAAAGATGGAAAAAGAATACTGGAGACACAAACCAGAAAAGGTCACTGAAAATGAGAAAGCAAAGATTATCTGGGATTTCGGAATTAGGACTGACAGAAGAATAAATGCAAACCGGCCGGACATCACAATAATAGACAAAGAAAAGAAGGAAGTCAAGTTAATAGACATCTCAATTCCAGAAGATAGAAACATTAGAACAAAGAAAAGGAAAAAATTCAAAAATATCAAGGCTTTAAGATTGAAGTGCAAAGACTATGGAAGGCGAAAGCTGAAGTCGTGCCAATTGTCATCGCCGCGCTTGTAGCAATAACTCCAAAGTTGAAGGACTAACTCCGCAGACTACCAGGTAAACATTTAATTCACAAGCAGCAGAAACAGCGCTTCTCGGAAGTGCCATATCCTCCGAATGCACCTAGGTCTCCCAGAGACTTGGTAAGTCTCCGAGACTAGGTATGTATCACCAACCATAAGTGTCGAGAGCAAAAAAAAGCTATGTCATGCTGCGTTTCAATCACGTGACAGGCATGTCACTTATCTGCTGCGACTGCAGCGACTGCTAGTGTAAAGTAGGCTTAGGGTAGGTAAGTCCACATGACGAGCCGCGTTTTAAAGCTAGCAGCGACGTATAGCTTTGTCAAGCTGTGAGAGTTACGCGGCCACATAATGAGTCGTACAGCTTGATTACTGCTCGCCACTCGTCAGAATTGTTGGTTTGCTACGTTAGTTCTAAAAATAGATCATCCCATAGCTCTAGCTTTGATCTTTTGATATTTGAGAGAGGAATTGCCAAAGCACGAAGATAGCAGTGACAAGCTCCCACAGCACAGCTGCAGCTACTGGTGTGGCCGCTCCGATTGACACACATACAAACATCTTCACAGCGCAGCTCAAAAGCTCGTCATGTAGCCTTCCCTTAAAACAACATGACAGCATTATTCAACCTATTTTTGTTAACCTCACATACATGACCTTTATGCATAAATCATGATTGGGCTGGTGATTCGTGAAAATATTCACCATGTAAAGAGAGTGCAATGTATTAATGTATTCTGACAATGACTATGCAACTGCGTGTAATAATGGAATGGCAAGTTCATCAATCAATTGAGTTTGATGACACTGAAATGTGGTTAACAGCATAAAACGCTCAAATAAAGTCTTGGAATTTTATGACACGCTTAAATAAACATTTGCCGTATAAATCATCACGATCAGTGCTGTAGACACATGCTTTCTGATGAAAGAATATTTCATAAATGAACAAGTAATTCTATACAACGAGATTTATATACATGTACTTCCAATAATACATTGCATTTACAAATTGTGTTGAATACATTGTAAGTCAGGTTGGAAAGACGATATACATAGGTCACCGACGTTAATGTTAATTAGGTGACTGTCTGCCAGCAGAAATGAATATTGTTAAATGTCCATAAAATGATTTTCATGTAAGTAAATACAAAAACGCATGTTTCTAAAGAGGGAACATTCTTTCATTTTATCTCCAATATTTTGAATTTTCAGTTTGCTTTTATGTTACTCTCATCACTGGAGCATTTTTCAACAACGGATCATCTCCACTCATCTTTGAATATGTTTGTGAGCTGTTTTATCCTGTCAGCGAAGAGGTTGCCACTGGATTCCTCAATATAATGATGTTCATTTTTGCAATATTCACGATGATCCTTGTAATGATCAAACAGCTTGGTGAGTTATGACAATTTCATTCAAATTTTTATTGACTCCGATTCTGAAAAAGGTTGATAATGATGATTCTAGACTTTTCGTGATTTCCCTCCTGGAAAAACCAAAGAGGGGTATAGGAACCTCCTCTTCCTTATGAAACTTGTCTTCTAAATAACACACTGCAGATCTAAATCTCCTTATGCTAACGAGGAATATCCATACAAAATGTTATCGATAGATGTCTGGTCTACAATACCTTGCTATATGTGCTGATGCTTGGCAGATTCATCAGAAATACAAGTATGTTAATGAAATTATGTACTACAGGTTTTTCTGGACAAATTCATTTGTATGTCATCTGTCTTCAAGATAAGACATACAATTTCAAAGATAGTCACGATGGTTTTAATTCTTTGACCAATTTTAACTTCCTTAAATAGAGATTTGATCCTGACTCATAATCAAGCCAAACTGTCATTTTCTTTGTAGGAACAATCTGGTTAGGAAGTGCAATGACTGCAGCGTTTCTGCTATGTGTACCTCTACTTATTCCTCTGCGAAGTGAATTCCGCCGCTTGAACATCGATAACAAAGTGTCGACAAAAAATCAAGATATTGAGAGAACTGAATAGTCATTTCCAGTACTGGTAAAGAATGGTCCAAAGTTTCAATGATTTATAATACGGAAAAGGATGCTAAAACAACATGATTTTTCAAAAAAAAATTCCAACCTTTTATGCCTTTAATGCTTGACTTTATTAATAAGAGTACATTCTTGAGGTTGATAATTAACAACAATGAAATTAAATAAACGATAGATCAAATTGCCATGCAAAAGATGTGCGGCTGGTAGGATTCGACCCTACGACCAAGGTTAACTAGACCTGTGCTCTAACCAACTGAGCTACGAGCCACTTACGCGACTCTGTCAATTGGCAGGATCAAACCCTCACCACCACACATCAGTTGTCAAGGCAATAATAATCAATGAATAAATAACACGTCACAATTGTGACCGCCGACATTAAGGCAAGTAGCGGGGATCGATTGTCCACCAAAGCATCTTAAACCATGTCGTGAATACAATTAACAACAATGAAATTAAATGAACGATAGATCAAATTGCCATGCAAAAGATGTGCGGCTGGTAGGATTCGACCCTACGACCAAGGTTAACTAGACCTGTGCTCTAACCAACTGAGCTACGAGCCACTTACGCAACTCTGTCAGTTGGCAGGATCAAACCCTCACCACCACCACATCCGTTGTCAATGTAATTTAAAGTATACCGGTACTGAAAGAACAAAGCATCTCAATCAAAGACAATGACCATAATCAGCTTAAAGGATGTACACTGTAAATGTTGTCCACAATGCTATTGAGATTCAAATAAGAAATGGTGCTTAATTTATAAAAACTGCATCAATCCACAACGAAATATCAATAGATGAATTCTAACTGCATAGAATATTATTATTCTAACCATATATAAGTTAATTTCACACAGCGATTTTTATAGACCGCAGGGTGGAGTTAATAATTCGGACGAGAAGCTTAATTTAACAAATCCATTTAGGCTGCTGGAAAAGAGATGTATGAAATTGACCTACTAGGCTAGCAAACTTAAGATTTGAATAGGATTTCAAAATTTGTATGATGAATTGCAGGCCTTAAGAATTATAATGCGGTTCATGAAATTTCCTTCATAATCAGCTTAATTTCCGTTTAAATCAAGATGATTGAAATTATATTTTCATTCTTTTTGATATCCTAAAAGTTTAATTCTAAATATATATTGAAGTCTGACGTTCCAAATCGCTAGTATATAAACACAGGAATAATTTGCGATAACTAGGCTTTTTAAAAATTGATCAGATATTGTTTTAGACCTCAAGAACGTAATCTTCGCAAAAAACTGAATCTTTTGTTGTAAAATTTTTCACTGTATGCTGATTTTTTTTGAGTCAACACTCTACCTACTACTACCTACTATCTACTAATCAATCGCCACTTTCCGAAAAAATGAACTTTTCATGTTCACGTACATGGATAGCATTTTAAGTCATGGGGGATCAGGTCCAGCCCCACCAAAGAAGCGCTGATTGAGTTTAGAGAAAAGGGACTGGTGGGGAGATCAATCCACACAGATTGAATCAATTCTGACAGTGTAGAAGGCCAATGATAGTCAGAGGACTTGACAAGTTGCGACCATTTAATATTTGCCGATAGGAGCGTACCACCTGTCTCCTCAGCCCATTTATGGTTATGATTGAACTTTGCAAGGTTGTCCCCAACAATGCGGATCGAAATGGCAACCAAGTTACCGTTGGGCATTAATGGGTTAAGGGCAGACCATAGGTTATATGAAATATCATTTTTAATAAATTCATGCCCAGTTAACCCTCTACCGGGCACATTTTGAAATATTCGATAAAAAAATTATTTGTTATTTTTTACCTTCTACAGAATCTCGAAACATCACATTACGACCGTTGGATTTTGATTTTGAACAATTACCTGGACTTTAGAATTTGTAGCAAATTTGTTACATTGCCCGGTAGGGGTCATGAACTACGTAATAAAATATCGAAGATTAACTAATCGAAAACCTTTCCTTATTAATGCTGAGCACGTTTTCTGACATAGAATATATCTACCAATAAAGTTATCGATAACTACATGTAGTAGACCTCATTTATAATAAGCTGTTAAATATCTATAGGCCTACAAGTTAGCATATTATCGTATTAAGTATTATTGACCCATCACATGTAAATTCGAGCATTTATCATTGGTTCGTATGAATATTGTTTTGAGTTGACAAGGTATTTTTAATTATTTACGAATAACTATATGAATCAATTCCAATATCAAAGATTTCTAAGCTACAGACTAAAAAATTGATATGCTACTGAAAAGTTTCAGACTTCTCATTTACATGCATACTATAGTATGTATCTAATTTATATACGTATCTGTACCAGTTCTTTACATAAGGATTTATATCATACTTAGCCTACTTGTACATAAAGGGATAAAACCACAAAAATCCAGTCGTATCAAAATGGTATTTCCACGAGATATAAAACAAAGATGCAATTACAATTACAACAATTCTATGAAAGGCATGAAATATTCAAGAATCTAGACATGATAGTCATAGAAGCAGTTTCTGCTTTTTGTTGAGACAAAGACACATGTTGCATTTGGAGCAATACACCTCGCTAAATCCTATCAGACATTTCCGACAGCGATTTCGTTTGCCACCATGAACTGGCCAATGATGAAATCCATCGCGAATGATATCATCTGTCGGCTTTGGATGAGAAGAAGCCCGCCCAACAGATAAGGGTGTTAAACTTCTTTTTCTAGGACGACCGACCATTTTCTCAGTTGACTTACCAGCCACACGTAAACCGGCTGAAATTTGTGCAGTAAAATCCAATAGTCTCAGTTGATGCTTGTTTTCAATACCTTGCTGGTCACAATGTCGACGATACAAAAGCCAGGCATTGATTTTACACATGTCTACACAATGAAAAATAATTTTCAAGTACCATCTTTTCTTCGAGATGATAGTCGTTCGATAGAGTGATATCAGCATATTTGCCAAATCTACACCTCCCATAGATGAGTTATAGTCACGTACGATATCGGGTTGCTGAACTTGAACATGTGTTTTTTCTTTACCATTCCACCTTTCAACGGTATTCGAACAAGATACTCCTGCAAAAGTCGATGTGAGAAGGACACACTTGTTATCCATCCATTTCACGACATGGATGCCAGAATTCTTGTCGGTTCTGTAATCAAAAGCACCCCGACCACGTGCTTTTAAATCAGCATCCGAAGACAGTGTAAAAGAGCCGAGTCTATTTGATCGAATCGTTGCCATACAAAGTATTCCCATACTTTGAAGTTGAAGCATCAGACTCAAAGTACAAAACCAATTATCGAAGAATAAACGGTAACCACGATTTTTCGGTAAATCAGAAACAAGTCGAAGAACAGTATTTGCGGCATTGCAGTTATCAGCACCTGCACTGTCTTTACCGGAGTAGAGGAAAAAATCGTAAATAAATCCAGATTTACCAGCACGTACCAAGTTTTTGAAGCCCCATTTATGTATCTTTTTGGGATTATACTGCCGAATTCCACCACTTCGCTTAGTTTTTGCAGGGATGATCTGTTCGTCGATTGCTTGGTGACGTTCCGGTTCAATTTTCATGAAGTTCCTGCGAATGATATCGAGTAAAGGTCTGACCTTAAAAAGTTTATCATTTTTGTATTGTGCATTTTCCCTTTTAGAGTTATCGATGACGTGTAAAAAAGATCTAATCGATTTATACCTTTTCAATGACATGATAGCGGCGATGGGCTCGTACCGACAGAATCAGCTCCAATACATCTCATAATTTGGCATTTTTACTATTGCCATTTGAATTTGAATTCCGAGAAACTGTTCCAATTCCTGTGAAGATATATTTAGACAGTTGCCGGATACTTCTATGCTGTATCGATTTGTTTCTTCGGTCAATATTCTCAATACCTCGTCATCCCAAAATAGCTTGAAGTATTCCAGTGGAGTCATTATGCTGTCCGGTGGAGGAGAGAAAGAGTCAGAAAAGGGGATATCGACGATCGGAGGAACTATCTTTCTCCATTTGAAAACATGGTTAGCAGCTACGTTTTCAGGTCTTTGCTCAACAATGTCACTTGCGTCGTCCATATTACCACTCGAGGTTTCCAAAGCTTCCGAAGTAGTTGACACAGGTAGGTTATTCTCACTATCCTCAATGTCTGAGGAATCACTAACATCAGAAATTTCTGAGTCAGACTGGTTCGAGAATTAGTTGTACCACTTCCTCCACTCCAAGTTTTCTAAATCTTGTACGACGTTCCATAACGATGACTTTCACAGAAAATGGCTATGTCCACAAGTAACGACTGATATGCACCCAAGCGGGAATGACGTCAATACAAAGCGTGGGAACAAAGACTGTAAGCGTGGAAACTCTCATATTTTTCTATTCTATGATTTGGAAACGACTTTGGATACCTAAACTGAGATATCGGATAATTCTTAATTAAACATTGCAAGATAGAGAATTACCATTGATATTTTGACCCGATCAAAGAAATCGTATGTTTCCAATTTTATCGGAGATTGCAGTCCTTACAATGGGAAGATTTGGTGTATTGAGTGATGCATATCACGTGATATATCGATTATAATATCAGGAAGACTTCCTCACCTCGGCGAATAAGTATACTCCAAAATTTGCTATTGTTTCCCAACCTCTACCGGGCATTGTAGCAAATTTGCTACAAACGAATAACGTTATGAATTGATCACAAGAAAACGCTGATCAATGTCAAGTAATGTCACTATGCAACTCTTCTGACCTCTTAACACGTAAAATGCTACACTAGCTCATGGCTGATCATATGTAAGACACGATAATAACTCACCATTTAACCGGTCATTATTGAAATTATCAACTTCAGATAATACTATTGTTTTACATGTTTATTTGTACGCAAATTGATGCCATGGGTACATTACCTTCAATTCTTAAAATTGCTTAAGACCTTTTCTTTCATTTAAAACTCGAAATGTAACATTTAGGTAAGCGTAGGGGTAGAAAATGCATGTTATATAGTTTGTAGCAAATTTGCTACAACGCCCGGTAGAGGGTTAATATAGGGTTCGTGATGGGAATGCCCCAGCTTCAACTGATGCTTGTTCATTTTCTGCTTCATTTAAGTCATTCTGAGGTCATATTGTCATATTTGTCAGAAATTGAGAAGCTCATTTCCCCCATTCTCTGTTTCAGAACATTTTGGTAAACTGCTGAATGCAGAATCGGTAAATGTTTCATTGAAAGAGTACATATCTTCAAAGTCGACAGTTGGTGCATCAGTTTCCCCCAATTATAGCAGTTTTTAAGGATCCCAGTTCTCTCCCTCATGCATACATCATTTCGTGCAAACAATGAAAATCTACAGACGAATATTTGGTATGGGAATAGATGCAGCGCATCTACTGTCAGTCTCCGCGAATATTCATCGCTTCACTTGTTAATTTATGAACCTTTATTCCTTGTCAAAGTTCAGTGTCAGTTTTCTCACTGCTGCACGGGATGCTCCACCTCTCGTCATATCATTCCTATTCTCAGATCTTCTTCTGTTTCCCGGGAAAACACATCGAGCGTGAATGATACGTGTCTACATCGCAAACTATATGATACGTATCAATCAGCTCTGAGATTGCACTAGAACGGATATATTGATAAAATCGTCATTCAAGTAGAGAATCAAAATCGATGTTAATCGATCGTAAATCTACAATTCCAGAATTAAATTAATAAATAGTAATGAAAACAAAAAATTCAAAAATTAGAAGAGATGAAAGAAGCAAATTAGAAATTAGAGAAGCAAAAATCAGAATCAGCTAAAACTAAATAGAAAGTCTTCCGGACACAAATTTTCTGTTGAAAGATTCTGCAGATGATGTTGCCCTAAATTGAAGTATAGTTTGACTTTTAAGCGAGGCTGTTGTCTTCCATCGTGGCATCATTTGGGAATATGCCCACTGAGGCGCTATCGAAAGTACTCTCAGTTCTAATTTCAATTCTCATGCAAATATTCAAGCATTCGAGACCGGGATTGCTAATGATTGATGTAAATACATATTGTTGAGGCCTTCTCTTAAATTAATCAATCAATCAAAAAAGCAAGGATTCGAGAAACTATGAAGAAAATATCAACTTATTTGTTAATTTCTGTAGATAGATCAGCCTTCTCCTCCGCCATCATCATAAGTAATCAACAAACTTGTGGAACCAATGATTCTATTCCAAGATGCACTTCATGGTGCATTTGGACTATTTCGGGTAATTAAGGATTTTTACTCCTTTGAAGATTAAACCATGAATCCCCTTGACTTACATTTGAAATGCAGATGGTGGAGTACCGATATGATGTAAAATATTCAATTCAAGGATCACTTGATCAATTGTCTGATCATGCTTAAGATGAATGTCATATCAACTATATAGGAAAGCTGTGTATGCCATCTACATCTACAAAGTGCTCCGACAGGTGGACCCTACCATTTTCATTTCCCTACCACTGTGTCGATTATGAACAGCTTCTTGAACGACATCTTCGAGAGAGAGAGAGAGAATTCTTTATTTGTCTCACTTACTGAGGAATCTGTGAGCACAAAACATGCACAAAAAAAAGATACATGTAATTGCAGAATCATACAGATACATAATGCAAGTAAAGTCATGCATATAAAAACAAATGCTCCAAGCCAGCAAGTGCTAATACTAATATACGAAAGAATATCAATCTTTCCTAATTCTGTACTTTATAAATGACCTCTGAAATCGACATGTTCTGAAGGGTTGGAGGTCTCAAGGAGCACACCCTTCGAGTTTGAGACTGCGGTTGTTCCAGAAACATAAGTAAGGGATGTGCGGTATTTTGTTCAATGGCATCAAATAATTTAGAACAAATGCGATCAACTGCCAACGAAGGCAGCCGACATAAACAAGACGTCGACCGTCTACAGTCGGGAAATCCAAACCGCTGTTCGCCTCTTGTTGTAGGGCGAACAGGCTAAGCACGCCGTCAGTGAAGGTACCAAGGCCAGCGGCTTAAATGCAGTTGCTTCTGTGAACGAAAGAAAGATATGCGTCTTTCTAAATCTTTCTGCCTAGGTATCTAAATCTAGGTATATCTCTCATAGAAGCGTCTTTACATTTCGGGAATATAAATTCCGAAGCTTCACAGCACGATTTGCATTACCGATATGCTGTTTTATGTTGGCACAAAATTCTCAGTAATATTGTTCAGTTTGGAAACATGAAGCAAAATACACATTCTGAAAACAAGCATTCGAAAGATTTACTAACATGGATGTTAAATCAAATGTGACACAAATATTTTTTGCACTTGTATTTGAAATTCGTTCAAATGAACTGTCCTACTCAATGTATATGCACTCGTGCATGATGAACAGCATATTATCATAGTACATGTGCGAGTATGTGCAAGTATTGAAGACTGATCTTAGATGTTTCCACGATTGAGCTCAATATGCGCGGGTCAAGAATTATGGAAACATTCTATGTTAATGAGCATTCAAATAAACGAACTGATGTTAAGTCGAATTGACATATCGAATAAACTCGCTTCATATAGGCCAATCATCTCGATAAATAGTCAGCTAATAAAAGTTCAACTAAATCGAAATTGGATTTGGCACTATTGTCGAAAGGTGAGTGAAATATCTCGTTGGGATTTTAGCAATATCAAATGGGTTGCTGATTTCTTCGTCATGTGTCGATAATTGATTTTTCAAAACTCAGCGCAGTTTTCTTCGACTTCAAAACCGCATGCTGTGAATCGATGGTTTGTTTCATAGCGGACTATGGATGTTTTGCAACTGTAAATACCAAACCGCAATATCTCCTATGTGATTTCAAGGCTATTGGTTAATGCCTGCTACGTGTCAAATTGCAAACTTTCAGGATAAGCAAAAAACTATGTGTAGATTGGAATTCTTACTGAAAATGGGAGCCATCTTGGCATGTCCCTTTTAACATCCTTCTGTCATCGACAAGTAATATAAATTGAACCCAAGAAGGGTTGCAATTGAGTGTGGATTATTATGAATGAGCGTGTGTGACATTGCTTGCTGAAACACATTCGCGATTTTAACCATTAACGCATTGTGCAACATATCAATATTTGTTGCTACAACACATTGCTTGCTAACAGTCTAGGGCGAAACTTAACGTAACTTTTATAGAAAAAACGGGAATTGCTGAATATGCCTCCGTCCTTTAGATGCACATATTATGCTATATTGGCGCGACAACAACGGTATGCACATGTAGAGGACATGCATGTCACCCAGCCTTTATGCGGTTTCGCATCAGGTCAGTATGGTGTACCACATTTTTCTGGTAAATTTGAAAGTCGTCGTGTCGCATCTAAAATACCATTAGTTTGCAGTGTGTGCGTTCACCGTAGTAGGCACAGGATCTGGGTACAAGTAAAGACTGTACAGAAAAGATTTCAATCACTGTCAGTGATGAAAAACTTCGATGGTTTAACATTTAATTCAGATCTTTACTATCTACTTATATCAGCAAACAAATAGCAAGTGTCACTCATCTTTCCATTGTTTTAGATAGAAAAGTAAGAGAAAGCATGAAGCAGACATGTCGTTATTTGTGTAACTACATTACTCGTCTATGTAGATAGTGACATATTTGGTCATTTGACGCAATCATTGGTCCAAACGCATTCTAGACTAAGACGGGCGGGAATTTTCGAATCCGCCTGAACGAATCCAATCGAATCAAAAGAATTCCACAATTTACAATATGGTTTTGGCTCATCATCAATACTGACCTGCGGATGCGAATGTTTTCGAGCATGAGAAATGAGAAAATCAAAAGTCCAAAAATTCAATCACCGTCATGTCGCTGCCTAATCTTTATGTACTCTACCACTTTTAATTAATAATAATAAAAATAATAATAATAGCCTTTATTTGTCCAACAACAATGATTCTGTAGACGTACAATATTGACACAATTGAAATTAATACAAGTTTTAAATTGCGCGACATGTAGCCCAACCACAAGAAGTCAAAGATACACACAAAAATTTATCTAGCGAAGCGTATAAATGAGTTGGCTAAACGGACAGTCTTTGTCTTCGGTGGGCGTAGTGGGCATGTCTTTCGTAGGCACCTACCCCGTGGAAGAAAAAATCCTCTGAGCGGGTGACTAGAATCATCAACAGTCAACAATTATGTCTGTAAGTCGTTCTTGTGACGCCAGAACTCGCCTCGAACAGTCACACCGAAGTTAGGAACTCCGCAATTATATAAATCATGAAGACTGCAGAGTACCCACTCGCCTGGGCATAGAATAAAAATACGAGTATGTCCTCAGACTTGAACAATTTTAGTACAAAAATTCCTTGGCAGCCATACACGCTGCGTTTTGCCCTACAATGCTCGTCAGTTCGACTTGGAATTGCCAAACTAGCTTAAATTCTATTCTATGCCCCGGCGAACTGCCACTCTGCAGTCTTTATCATTATCAGCCTCACGGCAAAGTCAGGATAAATAGCCTAAGCGCAAAGCAGCCTGTTCAGCCATTTTAGATGTTTTAAGATAGTGTAGGCCATTCCGAACCGTACTGACTAGCCCTTGTTCGGCGAAACGCAGCGTCTACGGCTGCCAAGGAATTTTCGTGCTTAAATTTTTCAAGTCTGAGGACATCTTTCTATTATATGCTCAGGCGAACTTACACTCTGCAGTCTTTATGATTATCAGCCGCACGGCAAACCCAGAATATATATGCGCAGAGCAGCCTGCTGTGCAGTTCTTCAGCCATTCTAGATATCTTAAGCTAGTTTTGGCCATTCTGAGCCGCACTGACGAGCCCTTGTCGTCCTATTTTCTTATATATGGTAACCCAATCCAACCGTTCTGTTCTATCTCTTTGTCTACAACAGCACGACCAGTTGAGAACACTTGATTTTTGCACTGCTCAGCTGGTCATTAGACTACAGATGGCTTCTTCGTTATGCCGAGGCTAGTGACGCCTGTATTGCTGGGCGGAAAAAATGATTCAGACCTAGGCTATGTATTACCTTTTTCAGTTTGAAAGATTATTTTTATATTTTTGCAAGTCATTGTAGTAAGCCTATTGGCGATTAGAATTGCTTGCTGTATAAAAGGCCTTCGGCAAAAAGTGCTTTAATCAACTAAACGGTGATAGATTTGGTCACAGGGACCGTGAAAGGCAAATTTCAGGGCCGATTTCGGTTGTTCGCACCTGTCGTTCAGAGCCCTTGATGGGCACAAGAGGAAACTTCAGGGCATGCATGCCCCAAATCAATCCTACCTTATCCATTCAGGGCATGCCCTGATATAGACCTTATCCCTTTAATGCTCCCGGGTTGACTTATTTATCATAGTCATTTGTAATAATCTAGCAAAAATGGCGAAAACGTAATCAAGTCAAAACGTTTTTAATATCGCTCCAAATCCATTCCGACTTTAAATGAATATAAATGAAGCATTACTTAACCCAGCAAACATCAGAGTTTACGCAATTCTCAATGGTGACGAAAGTACATTTAAATGCCATGGAAAACCAAGTAAATGAAACTCTAATCCAGCCAAAGCTTTTACTCTAGAAATACAATTCGCCCGTACTAACCAAAAAACATCCAAATATATCCCTACATCTAAAACGGCAACCATTCACTGGCTCTTACTCCATAGATATCGGACATTAAAGTCAAATTATCGACCTCAGTCCAATCATGGGCAAAAATCGAAACTGCAATCAAATCAAAACTTTTCTCCTAGGGATCCCATCATTCCGTGCCAGCCACCTATGAAGATGGCAAAAGAATTTAAAATTTGACGTGAAAGCATTATGCGAGTCTGTCGAAATGATAAAGTATCATCTATGCCAGGGGTGCGCAACCTGCGGCCGTAGCAGAGGCAAAGTGCGGCCGTGACAATGAGAAGTAAATGAAAAAGAATATTGTGCATGTATATTGCAAATGTTTTCGGAGTTCAAAGCAATAAAAAAACAATCGAAACTATGTTAGCATGCTAGTCACCTTGTAACTGTCGAACACCTTCATGGGTGTGCTGCTTGGAAAAATGCGCGCCCGCAGGCGCGATGAAGGCGTTCAAGCAGTTCGATGACTCATGAATAGAATATTTTAGGGAAGTTCAATTCACGTGCATTCATGTCCATACATCAGCTAAAAGAAACAAAAGGGTCAATTGTAGTTTACTCGAATTGTTCGAGCACGTAGGCTTCAAGTCTGATTCAATAAGGATTTACGTAAGCTTCAATAAGGATGCCTGCTAGATCACCGGCCCTGTGATGAATGAATGAATTTTGTATGGCTCGTGATTCCTGTATGAATTATTACAATAGCTTAGTAAAGTGTTTTCTCCTTCGGCTGCCCTTCCAAAGCATGCTTTCAACTTTTCAAGTGATGATAACAGGTTAATGATTTTTTACTATAGAGCCAAAATAAATAACATCACGACAAAAAGAACACATCGAGCCACAACTTCCACAAACCTTTGCGGAAAACGCAATAGAGCCAAACTTAAGCTCTACAGTACCTCACTCACCTTCAAGTAAAGTTTCATCAAAATCCATCCAATACTCTCTCCTACACAGCCTTCAAAAGTTTGAAAATATGGCCTATTCAGCGACATTTCTAACTTTCAAACACACATCGAGCCACAACTTCTGCGCATCTTTGCGGAAAACGGAATAGAGTCAAACTTAAGCTCTACAGTACCTCACTCACCTTCAAGTAAAGTGTCATCAAAATCCATCTGGGTAGCCGAGGCACTAGTCCTGCATCGCAGTGCTCAAGTAAGACTTTTTAGAGGTACGTGCGGTGTTGTACTATCACTCATTGACATACAAGTGTATTTTCAACCCAATGTGACTAAGTTTAGCAAAATTTGATGAATGTGGAAAAAATGGAAAATTTGGGCGGGGGATGAGAATAGAAGCAATATATGGGTATTAACTTCGATGTTCATATGACTCTGAATGATAATTAATTAGTTTCACTATCAAAAAAAATCCCATATTATCAAAAACCTGGAAATGAAAGAAACTGCATTGATCTGCGACTCCCATACTTGAATTTGTTAGCAAACACTGAACACGCGCTTGAACTTAACTATTTTCACTGGAAATGAGCGTCAAGTTGCCAGATTTCTATGATTCGAATGCCAATGTCGGTCTCTGAGAGAGGCCGGTGAATGCAGCTGTGTGTGAACCGGTACGTCAATCACCCTCGTGCCAGAATGACTGGCGTCAAAGTTGACGCTGGCCTTTCTCTATTAATGAGAAACTCAAGTTGCTACCAAGTGCATAGATATCTGATCTCTGTGGTTGCTACTGCTTCCTATAGTGGGGGTGATAACTCTAAAACCGTGCAAATTGAGGGTAGAGGGCCAGATTTTTGCCTATATCTTAATTTTCATCCTGTGAACAATTCCTGATATGTATCTCTTTCTGAATTTCTGCATTTACTTCTCCCTGAAATACATTACACCAATGGGATTTCGCACAGACTTAAATGACTAAAAATAATTCTAGTGTTTAAATGCGGAAGCAAGAGCGGATGTTTCGTCATAGTTACGCACTACACAACTATTTCAAAATTTGCCAGCTGAAAATAGTAATAGCAAAAATCTATGGCAATTTCTATGACATCTGCTGAAACGGTACAAGTTTGGTCTCCTGGCTATTACACCGGCTGATCCATTACAATATTCTTCTATCTATATTATCACGCATCGTATTTCTCAGCTATATCAGATAACAGAATCACTCAATGTAACAAGAAAAATGTCTTTGTATCAGAAAGTGACTAGGCTCGCCTCTTTGTCTTTCATCGCCTTACATAGTTTTGCTTCACTTTCTAATTTTTTGAGAAATTTAGTGATTTCTGAAAAGAACTAAACAGATTTCTAGGCGACAAACGACTAATGTAACAAAATCTCAATTTTCAAGTGCTTTTTATTGCTGTTGACAATTTTATCTATTTTTTGTTTGAGGCAGTCAGCATTATCTAGGGCCCGTTTCATTAAATAAATTAGTGCTCTATATCAGTGTGGAAAATGTTTTGCGTTTCATAAAATAAATTTAAAGCAGTGATTTAAATCAGTGAATTAAACAGTCGAAATTAGCAGCGCTTCACAAAGCCACATATTAAGCAGTGATTTATATTAGTCCCACACTGCTTAATATTTGGTTTTGTGAAACGCTGTTAATTTCGACTGCCTAATCAGTATTATTAAGCAGTCTGCAGAGGAATTGCGTTTCACAAAGAGGTATCAGCAGTGGACGAAATTTGAAATTATGGAAATTCACTGATAGAAATGTGAAAATTTTTATCAACCTCAAGAGGTTGATAAATATGTGAATGATCGTCGAGAAAGTTATGGAAACTTAAAATATCGGAGACATTACTGCAAATATAACTTGAAAATAGAAAAATGGCTTTTGATTTTCAATTCTATTGTCAGTAGAAAACTATTTGTGAGAAGGGCACATTTGCAAGCTGTTTTTTGAAAATTTCTTTGAAAAGTGGCAATGCTGTGACGAAAAAACGTCCGGTAACAACAAAATTACAGTGGGTTGATTTGACGGTTTCAATTTCTTTCGTGTAATGAGGTATGGAAGAATTTCGTCATTCAAAGTCATGTCATGAAATCATTTCAATATTAGAAGACCTTGAGATATTGACTTTTACATGCATCGACAACAGCTAGCAAAATAGATTCTCAAATACTCTCTAAATTTGTAGTCCCACAATTGGCAGCCGGAAACATTTCGACTCATAATTTTTTACCACCTAAACAAATGCAGCCATCCGAGAGACTAAAACAAAACGAATCTCACGCGCCTTCTTTCATAAAACGAAATACAGCCTAACCTAAGCTACAAGAAGCCCCGATCATCCCATCAAGTTTAATAGAAAGTCATAGAAAACCCTGTCCAACAGGGTATTGAATCTCCAATTTTTAAAAACACAGCTAACCACAACTTCCCTTCCCCACTGCAGAAAATTAAGTAGAATTACAAACATGCTCGACAGCACCGTACTCAGCATCAATCCTAATTTCATCAAATTCTGCTCCGCACTGTCCTTCAGGGCCTAAACAAGATGACCGACACGAATCTCAGTCAAAAAGTCACAACTCCATTCTTCATTGCTGATAATTCTGTAGAGCTACAGCAATGCTCCACAGTACCTCTATCACCTTCACATTAAGTTTCATCAAAATCCAAACAGTGCCCTGTCCTACAGAGAATTTATAAGCTAAAAATAACAGCCTACGCAACTGATTTTCAAATTTTCAAAAACACAGCTATTCACAGCTACTGTTTCTCGTTGCAGACAATTCCGTAGAGCTACGCCAACGTTCTATGGCATCTCACTCACATTTGCGTCAATTTTCATCAAAATCCATGCAGTGCTTGGGCCTACACAAGATGACCACTTTAATCGAATTTCAAATTTTCAAGAACAAAGGTAGTCACAACTCCCATTCTTCATTGCTGATAATTCTGTAGAGCTACAGCAACGTTCTATGGCATCTCAATCATATTTACATCACGTTTCGTTAAATTCCATGTAATATTCTGTACTACAGATCCTTAGCAAGTTTGAAAACTTGGCCTACTGATTGAAAATCTGCCGTTTTCTGACACACTGCCTGCCACAACTCCTTCACATCTTTGCGGACTTTTTCTGCTGCATGATATGCATTCTGTAGTGAGGTCAGATACGACCACCCGTTTTTGTTAAATGGGACCCACTACGTAGGGGAGGAAGTATAAGTTTTTATATACTTCCTCCTCTACGTAGTGGGTCCCATTTTATTTCCCATTGCACATCCGAAAATTCAAATTGTTGAAAATAATCAAAATATGTTTTGGTTTTGTGATGTAATTCTGCCAAAAAGGAGCACCAACATGGCACCGGAACCTATAAAAAATGACATCAGGAAAAGAGCAAAAATGTTTGGAAGATGCCAAGAGGACTTCATTCAGAATAGTGATCCCTGAAAACTAGGTTTTCTACATAGTTGTGCAATCAATCTTTCATAGTACATTTTCCCAAAGCCACCTTCTAAAACCATACTCTCCAAAAATGAGTTTCATACCGTGTTATACACGAGATTGCACAGTAGAGTTAGCAAAAAAGTATTTCAATCCCTTTCTTTAAATACACTATCAATTGAATTTTCAGCATGCTTCATCGTTGACAAAAAACATACGCAACACCTTTAAAACGTCAAGAAAAAAATTTGTGATTCTGGCTCAATTGCAAGCAAAGCCTGCCCACACTTTCACATGACGATTCTCGAAACGGCATTACAAAAACGACAACCAACCGGTGACTCTGACAAGAAAAACAATTCATGACGTCAGCAAGACATTTGTTATCCTAACTGAATTGCAACCAAAGTCTGTCCACACCTTCTCATGATAATACTCCACAGGGTGCTACAACGCAACAAGCAACGGACAGCAAGGACCTGTGAAACAAATCATGCAATAATCTTAATTTTCCATCATCTCTCGAATTTCACGTAATTTTCTTCGCAACATGACTTCACATCGTCAAGAAAAACCTTGACGATTCTGGCTCAGTTGCAACCAATCTGTCCATACCTTCTTATCACCATTCTCTAAACGACTTTGCAAAGCAACATCCAACCGGCGACTCTGACCTAAGAATCAACTCATGCAATCATCGGAATTTTCCATCATCTCTCGAATTTTTTCACGTCGTTTTCTTTGCATCATGAATGCAACTTCATGGCTTTAGCAAAACATTAGCGATTCCGCTTCTTTTGCAACCAGAGTCTTTTCATACCCTCTTATCACCATTCTCTAAACGACTTTGCAAAACAACATCCAACCGGCAACTCCGACCTGAGAAACAACTCATGCAATCATTTGAATTTTCCATCATCTCGAATTTTTTTCACGTCATTTTCTTCGCAACATGACTTCACATCGTCAAGAAAAACCTTGATGATTCTGGCTCAGTTGCAACCAAAGTCTGTCCACACCTTCTCATGATAATACTCCATAGGATGCAACAACGTAACACGCAACAGACAGCAATGACCTATGAAACAACTCATGAAATCCTTGAATGTTTCCAGCAATATGCGAATTGTACATTTTCTTTGCAACACAACTTCACAACGTTAGCAAAACAGAAATGATCCTGCTTCACTTGCAACCAAAGTAGGTCCACACCTTCTCATAATCATTCTTAGGAGCCGTTGTATCCGTCGGAACCGTTGTCTACATTCATATACCGGAGCGCGACCGATGACGAAAATTGGACTCTCGAAAACACCCGTAGTCTGAATTCATGCACTCACGCACTCTACTCCGGTTGTCTAAATTCTTGCCTTGGAACCTGATTTCAGATATCGGGCGTGTTCAGTTGCACAAATGTATACCTTCAGTGTGGTCCGCCGTATGAATTTAGACATCGGGTGCGCTCAGTCGTGTGAATTCTGACCTCGAGCGGGTGTACTTCTGCGTGTTCGGTCGCATGAATCTAGACCGCGGCGGGCGTACTCGTGCTTGTGAATCTAGGCCTCGGGCATTGATTAGTGTGATCAAACATAGAAAAAGTTATGGGAAATGCAAGAAACATACATCAATCCATCATATCTACAAAATCCGAATCGATAGCTCTGCTCATGACGGTCATCCCACACAATTTCATCTGTATTCACTCAAATATTTAAACTGCGGATATCTCTACAAAGGAAGACTTCTCTGAGAGTTGTCACTACATATCAATGCACATGTATATTCACACGAATCTGTGGATACTCAACTGATCCAAACCGCTTGATCATCTTTTTCATTGCTCATTTCAATTCGAGAACTCAGAATTCATATGCTACATGCAGCCTATTAGTCAGGGAGTTGTGTGGGTAAGCTTAGTTGTGATTGAGGCAGGATCGTTAAAGTTTTGGCCACCGCTGTGACTGCCATTTTCAGATGCAGATCCACAATTGAAATGATGCTGTGAGCATAGATCTACATTGCATTTGACCAAGTACTTTATCTCGGAGAAGTGGTTCTCAAGCTAGAGTTATCCTTTGCTCTTGTGTTTTGAAACGCTGCGGAGAATGATACTGAGGTTTTTGGCAACTCCGGTATTGATTGAGGCAGTAGGCCTACTAACAAAGTTTTTGGCTGACAGCGTGAAGATATGATCGAAAACAATTTTTTGTAAAAATGGTGAAAATGTGTGATGATTGCGTGAAATTTTCTCCGGCCAGATTTGCCGGTTAACGCTTGTGTTTTGATACTCTGGAGATAAAATTGTGAATGAATGGGGTAAGTTTTGTTTCAATTGAGGCAAATTCGCAAAGTATTCGCTGTAGATGTAAAGTTGTTCTTGAAAATTATAGTTTTGTAAAATTGGTGAAAACGTGTGATGATAGCATGCAGTGCATGTCAGGACTGAGTTGCGCTGTTGTCTTTTGATGTGCTCTGCAGAATGATAATGAGTTGGTTGTAGTTGAGACAATACTATCAACATTTTGACTGACAGTGTAAAGAATTGTGGGAAAAATACAATTTTTGCAGAATTGGTGAAGGCGTGCGTTGATTTCGCGAGGTGCTTCCCATGCCTGGCTGATGCCAGTTTGGTTCGAATTGAGGCAGCATTGACAAGGTTTTCGGTGTCGTTGCACTGCCATTTTCAGATGCAGATCCGCAACTGAAACTGCACCCGGAGGTGCATCTATCCGAGGAGTACTCCTTTGAGAATTATTTCTTGCCCCAGAGTCGCCCGTTGACTACTGTTTTTTAAAGTGATCCAGTGAGTGACACTGAGAAGATGTGGGGCACGTTTGGTTTGAATTGAGGCAGCATTGACAAGGCCTTTGGTGTCGATGCGCTGCCTTTTCAGATACAGATCCACAACTGAAACTGTAGCCGGAAATGCATCCATACGACCAAGTACTTTTACTCGTAGAACCGCTTTTCCGCCCAGAGTTCCCGTTTTCCGCTGCATTGTGAAACGCTCCACTGAATGACACTGAGAAGATGTGGGACAAGTTTGATTGTGATTGAGGTATTTCTGTCTGTCAGTGTACGCAGACCAGTTATGTTGTTAAAGATATTCTTGTCATATTGGTGAAGGCTTGCCTAGAATGCGTGAAGTGAGCTAGGTTGGTGGTGATTGAAGCAGTATTGACAATTTTTGCTTGACACTGGAGGTTCATGGTCATCTTTGGGGAAAAATTATTAAAAGTGAACTCCTTTTAGTAGGACGAACGTTTTCATAAAGTACGGTAGGCAAAATATGCATGCATGCGCATATACAAAGCAAGCCAACGTTTCTCGCAGTCTCTGTCAACTTCAAGTCGCAGTAAAAAACCACTGCACCCTGAAGCTGACAGATTGTCGAAACTTAGACCTTATGTTTGACTTACCTTACTTTATTGAAACATTCAGTCTACTAAGGGAAGTTGACGTCTTATATTTCTCCACACAAATGAGTATTGGCAAATTTGACTGTCGGTGTGCTGTAAAGTGATAATCTTTTTTGTAAAATTGGTGAAAACATGTATTTATTCCGTAAAAATATTTCTCAAGACAGATTTGTCCGTTGGGTGTTGCTGTTTGAAGCGATCTAGAGAATGACACTAAGAAGGGATGCACCAACATTTTAAGCGAAATTATCTATAATTTGAATGCTTTGGGCATCGACTGATTTATTCAGTGAACTTTTTTATTAGGCAGTGGCTATTACACGCGGTATTAAAACCGGTGCAAAAGTTTTCCATATCTACATATCAACACGCCTCATGTTTACTAGCTACAAGCATGGCTGCAGATCATTCAATATGACAAAAAATACATCAGAATGTGTCTTGACTCGTTGCTTGTCTTGCTTAGCCTTGCTTGGTTTATCTTCGTCTTCGATGTTTTCTGAGATACTTAGTGATTTCTTAAGCGAAGCAAACTTATTTCCCTACGGTGATTCGGAAACTCTTAATGCAACAAAGTTTAATTTAGTGCTTTATTTAATGTAGATACTTTCCATATCCTACTTATCTATCAGGTAATCAGTCTTGCTGGCTAATTCGGTGTAACAGTCGCCAGATTAAGATTGTTCCAGCTCAGCCAGTGTAATAGCCATCACCCATTAATTTTGTCCTAAAAGTCAGCCGGAAAAATCGACCTCTCTCCAAATGTGACATATTTTGTACGCTCGCTCCACTTGCGAGTCGTACATGAATTATTTAACGCAAAAATACCCTCTTTTATGAGTTTCTTGGATTTTGTGTACTTTATTAGTTCTCATTTTGACCTTCGATGTATTTTAGTCGCCACTACATGCATTTCTCTTTGTAGAAATAGTTGAATGAACGACCTACTTTCAATTGTTGTCGATACATTATTTAACGAAATGCTATATTTACTAAAAAATGCCGAAACGATCTCCACGATGTCATAAATAACCGCAAATTGTTCAAAATCGATTATAACCATGCTGTGGGTGTATGCTTGCATTACACCAGCTGATGTCGTTCTTAAAACACATTAAGTTCACCAAACTATATTTATATCATCAATTTCGATAAGTCTGAAGTACAATTTCACCATTAAACTTGTTTATTATATTAGAGCACGTGACATTTCAGATAAATATTTTGAAGCTGACTAAAATTAAACTTCGCTGATTATTGTTACCATAGTGACGCTTGCAAATGTAGCAGCAGTGAATTGCGGCGGACTAAAACAATTAATATCTTATATAGGGATTCTCCATGTAAAACAAGCATTTTTTGGCTGATGACTATGCGTTAAATATAAAAGTGTCCAAAAGGATACATATCAAGATAAAATACTCATGCCTTAATCTGTATTTGAGCAAAAATCTGGACCTCTACCCTCTATTTGCACGGTTCAGCCCTTATTGTCGACTTAGCACCCCCACTACTAGTGCTACCCTTAAAATGAAAGCAATGATTTCTGGCCATTAAAATCATGCTGATCTGCCGAAGAGGGATTGTCGGCAGACTGCACCTGCTGACAAACAATAGCATTTTATTCACACCGTCTTGTTAGATGCAGCTGGCTGGATGAATATTGTCCGATAAATGGATCGAAAAGATTTCGCAGTCAAATGAGAAGAAAAAGTCAAATCACAGAATTTCACGCACAGTCGCAGACGCTGAATGATCAAATTGATTGATCAAGATTCACGAGAACATTTGCTAGGAATTCCAATCCCGTGGACTTTTCAAAACCCCGAGAGCTCGGGATTATAAAACTCATTCACGGAATTTCGGGATCCCAAAAATATGACTACGCGATTCCGAAACAAATTCCCTAATTAGCCGGGGTTCCTAAAAGCTTTTTGTATAGGTCCAGATTAGAACTTTTGATGAGGATGAGGACTGTCCACTGGGGTCCGTCTAATTTTACATCTAATAAGCATGTAATTTTCAAGAAGCAATGCGATAGGGAATATAATTTGTATATTACAACAAATCGTGCAATTCACTTGTATTCAATAGAAGCTCTCTTTAAGCATCAATCTCAACTGTTCTAATTATATGTAAACTTTACGTGCAGAACTTGGGAATAGGCTGGAAATGCGGAAGTGCACGGATATTAACGTAATTTCACTCCAGACTGGAATGGTTACATGTTTTACTTGATTGATCCGGCGCATTGGGGCACCCAGACATTCCAAATTTTCTAAAGATTGAATCCTCCGGCGCGAGCACAGACTAAATATCCCGGCCTTGCATTTCCGGCGGGTCGTATATAAAGATTCCTATCTGAATTTCAAAGACAGATTGTAACAATGAATAGAAAGATACGTGTAGGCCCACTTGTTATTACGCACAGTACATGCCTATTGTATAGTGCATTGCTTTGTGATTAGGGTTTACAATCTCGAGCCGTTTTCCCAATCCCGGGATTTTCGAGACTGGATAATCACAATCCTGGGATCTCGATCGAGATTGAACAAAATTTTCAAATCATCAATTTTCAAGGAATATTTCAAAGGACGTTACCTGCTTGTAAAATGTATATCTCTCATAACTTGAGCTAAACAAACATGTACGTGAAACTAGTCAACTCGTAAAAAACATTATCGACGCAAGGTAAGATACTGAAATGTGTCATCACTCAGTCTCGACCGTAATTTTGCCATTAACAGACCGGCCGCCGAGAATGCCCTTTGAAAATGGGTATACATGCCTTTCGTATTTCCACCTTTGATAAAGATAAATCTTTTACATTCGTTGCACTAGGCACCATCTTTCGTTTTCGTAACATATGTCCATGCTTGACTCATTTTGTCGATCGAAGCTTACACTAATCTAGTGATGAAAATTTTCCGGAAAATTTTGAATCAAAATTTTCCATGGAAAATTATGGAAAAAATGGAAAATTTTGGAAAATATTGGAAAATTATGGAAAATTTTGGAAGCTTTGATTTTTTTGATAGGCCTTATAATTTGAGCACTTCCACTGCCGAGGCAGCTATACGTACCAATAAATTGGGTCTAAAACTCTTAATTTCATCATTATTTTGATTAAAGCAATCGTAGCAACACGAGTTCCGTCCGCGGACTTTTGAACATTCCTTTGCCACCTGTGGCTTGTGCCATTTTGTTAGCATTTTCAGTTATCACACAGCTAGACACCGTTTGGGATAACGTGAATGTTGCTTTACAATCGGACATAATTTCATGCAATGTGAAAGATCTGCAGCAAAAACAATATGCTTCATTTTGGAGTTTGCTTAGTTGTTAGCTTGAAAGTTAAGCTTTATTATGCAACGTTGATCAATGATACAAATTCTTCATGTGTTGATGAACAAGTTAAGTATAAGCACACAGTCCACGCAGCATTGGAAGACACAAAGACTGCAAACTCGTGAGATATTTGGTCACTAAAGATATCTGTGATGAGCAAAAGAATATCTATGATAGCCTCTAAAGTCTGGTCTATTTTCCGACATCTTCGCTGAGGATACACATCCTCCATTTCTGTTCAAAGTTCCAGTTCGATTTCAGATCTGTCCAAATGAATTTCAGATATGATCCACATGAATTGCAGATCTCCAGTTGAAGATCTTTTCAAAGTTGAGCTTCTGACAGATATCTGAAATTCAGCTACAGAAATCTGAAATCCATCCAATGTCTGAAATTCATTTAGAAAGATCTAAAATAGACATGGAAAAGGTGCAGTACGTTGGTACCAAAAGTTGACATACAGGGATGATAGAGAAGTTTTCGGTCTTTGAATATTACATAATCTTTTCAAACGACTACAATATGTCTCCAAAACAAAGGGAAAAATGTCAATCACCAAAAAACAAATTTCAAAATTTTCCACTGGAAAATTTTCGGGAAAATTTTCCATTTGCATCACTACACTAATCAAAAACTAGAGCACACGGCTACTGTCACTACGACTCTGCGACTTCAGTCACACATAAACACTAACACCAACAAATCAGGTCATGTTCATGTCCTCTTTTGTTGTTTCACTTTTGAAAATTTGATTTCAATTCCTAGTTAGAGTGCGTGCATGATAATGTCGGATATCTTCGACTTGGAAGTGTTGTGAACACACCGGCTCGCCAGTCGCCAAGCCAGAATCAATGACACAGCTTAATAACTGCTGAAATGGCATAGATACCCTGTAATGTATTCATCTCTAACCAGCTGGTTCGGCTAACAAAGCACGTTGGCTATATTTATCAAGATCAAAACATGAAAAAATGTAGATATATTTTGAAAAAAGCCCTTGACTTCCTCATTATGTCAGTCAGAACTCTGGGCCAATTTTCGAAATTCTTCGAGATCTCGTTGACGCAATCCCGGGATTTTTAATCTCGGAAATAGGATCGAGATGCCGGAATCCCGGGATTGCAAAACCTATTTATGATTTACTTATACACTGAATATGTAGCGAGCCTATAATGTAAATTAGGGTTTCCAAAATTCCGGGATCCCTGGATCCCGGGATTGAGTAGAATTGTATCCTATTACAAAAATAGGCTCCGGTAAGCCTAAAATAATTTATGATGTAGGTAGGTTTTATAGTTTTTTTAAAAAAACTGGGCTTTATATAATTATTTAATATAACTAGGCCCTGGTATTTAGTATAACATCTGAAATAATCCGAATCTATGAGATATATGATTGTTACAACGTTCATCAACCGTGACATGAAAAATTAAGCATGTACATGAACAGGATAAGACACCTACTCGTACTTCGTTTTTCCCACATGGGTTTTTAGGACGAAAATATGAAAGCAGAACAGCAAAACTCTCGAAATTATTGGTTTCATACAATTTAATATTGTAAGTGTAGACTGCTGAGTTGATGCGACTTCACACACTGCAGCAAGCAATTGCTGACATTCCTTGTTCCAGTCCCTAATTCCGCCGAACACAATCTTAAGATAGGAAAATCAATTAGGTTAAGTCAAAAAAATTAATTTGATAATTTACACTTTCTTATGAAATTTTACTCTGTGGCTTGCTCCGTTTGAATTGCTTTGGAGGAGTGGCATCGATAGCTACGGTAATGAAGCTGGTAGTGTCAATGTAAAATAGTGTGATGACCTTAAGTTTGGCTTTTTTGGGTAATCGGTGCAGTTGCGCAAACGATTTTGGTTTTTTTGGATTTGCGTGACGAAATGTGGACTGATTTTGTGGATTTGAATTGCTGTGGAGTGGCATCGATAGCTATGGTAATGAAACTGATAGTGTCGATGTAGAATGGTGTGATGAGCTTAAGTTTGGCTTTTTTGGGTAATCGGTTGGATTCTGTGGCTTTTTGGCTCTTTTGTGAATTTGGCTTTTTTGGATCATTTTTGGCTCTTTTGGAAATGATCATTAACCATCGTTATCGGTATTTCTGAAAGCTCATTCAACCAGACTGTGCGGGACAGGATCAAAATCCTTCTCCAAGTCTATGAATCCATAGGAGAGGTATTTGACATAAGCCAGGGATCTTTCATGCAGCCGGCTTTCTTAGGATGAACATAGCATCAAGAGAAGACTGCAAAACATAATAGGGCCTACTTGATCTTCTCATCGTCTAAAAAATCAAAAGCGACCGTTGAATTCAGTTGAATATACGTTTTGCCGCATGTTTCGACATCACATTTTTCAAAAATTGCATCAGTACTTTTCATCTTCATCATTATTGTCACACTTTCGTTTCGATCGCCTCTGCGAGGGCTGTCCTATTGACAAAATGATGCCCACATTGACAGACCCAGATACGAAGACATGTTTGTAATATAGATTCATTTAGTTTCAGCTATTTGAGTGTATGTTTTACTAACTACATATTCTCAAATTGTCTGATTTATGTAGCGTAACTACAGCTGCGCAAATTTAGTGTGGTCGCACAAAAAATGAAATTTTATCGTGTGGCAACCTTGAACTGGAATGGAACTGTGCATTATGGCGTATTTTGCTAATGAATAGTATCTATGATCATTCTACTCAACTCTTTATTGATATACATAGTGCTTCATCATGAAAGAAATTGGTGACAATTTTATCGACAGAACTTAGCTGACTTGCATGTGTTGAATTTTTTGCTTAGCGATTCCATGTAGTAAAGCGGGCACATCACAATGCGATTCTTGAGATATGATAAAACTAACTATAAAGTAAACCTTACTACAGAAAATCCAGCCGTAAAACAAACGACAACTTCTCCTAAGCCGCCCCTTAACTAATGCTGTAAACCAATAACCCATAAGTCATTATCATTCTAAATGAATCAATTTCCGCTTAAACCGCATGATAATGAGGTGGCACTTTGAATTCGATATGTGACAAATATGGGTCCTACCTACATACCATGGATGTGGAGTCCTATCATTTTGATAGGACTTTAACTCCGGGGGTTGATAGGACTCCGACTCCGACTCAGACTCCTGGTGGCAAGTATGTAAATCCTAGTTTTTTGAAAATAAGCTAGTAACCTACTTCATAGATCATTATAGGCTTACTGGAACCTATCTTTAGTGATCATTGCTGTATCAATTATCAATCATTTTCGATGAAAGTTTAGCAAATTTCGCTTTAAGTTGGATGTATACGACTTGGCTCCTCGCCTCCTTTGTTTGTATTATATTTCGGGTCTAGCTATGGGCCGTAGTCCGGAGTCCTATCATTTGATAGGACTCCGACTCCGGTAAAAATGATAATCCGACTCCGCATCCCTGCTACATACCACACTACAACATCATATTTCCTTACAACTTCATCTACACCACATTTCATGGATATCCTACACTCATTCTTAACTGAAACATGCATTAAATCTACAACCTTTCAAGACTTTTTACTGTAATAATTCTATGAAGGGAACCTGCACGTAGCCTACCACAATTTCCGAAGCTCGATAACTTGGTAAAACTGATAAAATATGCTTTATAAACCCGCAACATGGATAACTAGAACGTATGCCAGCAGAAATTTTCATGATAGCACACGTAATGGAAGAGACCAATACAAATAGTTGTGCACCCTCTATTTAGCATTAAAACCAAACTGGTTTAAGGTAACTATGGCCTGCGATTCAAGTTATGATGCTGCCATCATGCCATTGCATATGAGCATCCAATCACACAGACATGTGGATAAATACATTCATGCTGTATTCGGTAACTAAACACGCATGATAGTGAAAAGAAATTTTGAGACATGTAATTGCAATTCTGCAGTGATCTCGAAAAAATCTGTGGACCTCTCACCTATCGCTGAATAGGCCATATTTTCAAACTTGTGAAGGCTGTGTAGGACAGAGTATTGGATGGATTTTGATGGAACTTTACTTGAAGGTGAGTGAGGTACTGTAGAGTTTAAGTTTGGCTCTATTGCGTTTTCCGCAAAGATGCGCAGAAGTTGTGGCTCGATGTGTGTTTGAAAGTTAGAAATGTCGCTGAATAGGCCATATTTTCAAACATGTGAAGGCTGTGTAGGACATAGTATTGGATGGATTTTGATGAAACTTTACTTGAAGGTGAGTGAGGTACTGTAGAGCTTAAGTTTGGTTCTATTGCGTTTTCCGCAAAGATGCGCAGAAGTTGTGGCTCGATGTGTTCTTTTTGTCGTGATGTTATTTATTTTGGCTCTATAGTAAAAAATCATTAACCGGATAACACCTTAAGCTTAAAATCTTTTCGAGTCAAAAGTGACCGTCGGTCGTATATGGGTTAACTTGCCAACTCATTCTTTAGAAGTAGACCTTTATGCGATTTTCACCTCGTCATTCATCAGGGAAAGCTAATTTGAGTGGTGGAATATAAAAAGGATTGGCTATTGACCTAGTTGCTTGCACACATATGAAGTGCGGCCGTGATGCTTTCGGCCTTCGAAATGGCGGCCGAAGAATGTAAAAGGTTGCGCACCCCTGATCTATGCTATTACAACAAGCATTACAAGACGGAATGTTGAAAATGCATATACGAGTAAATACAAATTCCAACACTTTCACAGTTTGCATAAGATTCAAAAAGATCAGTTGACTTAATGAGTTACAGTTGAATAAGTTATCATGATAGGAGCTAGAAGCCGTCGACGCAGTGTGAAATCACCTACTCGATTAAAATTGATAAATGAGAATGCTATATGTAAAGGTGAAAGAGGGTTAGGATGAAAAATTTGAGAACATGTGTTTGTGCTCTCAGGACACCCTGGTGTGTTGATTGCGCGTCAGATGTAGAACACAAATTAGCACAGACATTTTTTCCTCAATGTGATCTTACAGTTCAGATATCTGAACCGCCTTCAGGCCCAAAGCCATAGCATATTGCGCTTCTGAGATCTGAATTGTAATATCATTGTGTTAAGGTTATCCATGATTGAACCGCAATGTGCTAAATTGGTATATTGCGGTTTAATATTTCAACATAGAGAGATAGACGAGCCTTAACACAATGCAGACCGTTCTACGGTCCGTACTCCGTGCAATTCTGGGCATGCCGAATAATTGATCGCCTATAATTTTCGCCTTCCTTGCACTGTAGAATCTCAAGCAGTTATGCATTGGTCTGATTTTACTCTCGTATCATTTGAGTGTAGAGGCGCGCTTACACGAGATCACCAACTGGCGGTCACATGATGACATTCCAGCGAATGATCTGATGCAAACCGTCCGGTCACTGACTTAAGTGTCATCGGAACGTCAATCACCTACCGCTGCCAGTAAATCGAGTGAAAAAAGGCAATCTACTTGGCGATGATTGAAGTGTTCACCAGAAGTTGACGTCAGCACCTCGTATTTGTCCCCTACTTTCATGCTGTAGTCTCATTGACTGCATTCCAAGTCCGATGTGTTTATTCTGACTATGCAATTTTGACACTGCAAATTTCCCGGATTATCTGTGGTTGAGTGACGTTGTTCTCAGAATTATTTCTTACAAATAGCAATAGTGCAGTGGATAGTACAATTGATTGCTGGGAGAACAACAAGATCTTCAAATTGTTTGAAGAATACTCGAAACACTCCTGTGTGTGGGATCCCGGGCATTTGGAGTACAAGAATAGAAATTTAAGGGATTCATGTCTCCAAATGGCAGTTTCATCATTCTTACAATTAAGTGATCCAAACAGACAATTGTTATTCTTCATTTTCTAAAGTCTTGCGCATGTACAATTAATTTTCGATGATTCATGTAATTCTGTAATTTTGACTCTTCAAATCAATGAATGCAATTTATGAATGCGACACCGTACATACACTGATATTGTACAAGAAGTGATAGTTATTGAAAAACTCGATTAAAGTATTGTAGAGATGCATGACTGTCACCTGTCGCTCAATAGCGAAACGTGATTTCAAGCTTCAATTTTGCAGATACCGTCAATCGCACTAACGTTGGTTGGCATTTGCTGGAATTCTCAACCTTTTGCAGGAGAGAGTTAAATTGATTCGAAATTAGTCTTAAATAATTTTTGTAGCTATCCGAATATTCAGTCAAAAGTTCTCGCAGAACATCGTTCCAGGCTCCTTTGATTCTACACCTTAGGTTCCGATGCCGTGTCCAATTGAGCTTTTTTCTCTGCCTTCTTTTCTATCTCGACACGGACGCGAGCAGCCGCGACGACAAGTTCAAACATGATGATGAAGAATGGAAAACTCCCTTTCAACGATCACTTCACTTGCCTTCACGTGTAAACCCTCAGTGATGCATCACTTTAGTGGTCGGTTCACAAGAGTAGATCACCCTAGTGACCGCTTCAGTCCGGGAGCTAGCGTGAAGTTGTGCAGGGAACGAGGTAGTACATAAAACTTTCACATAGCATAGTACACCTCTAACCTACTGCAAAACTTCGCGTCTGCCGGATCAGATCATTTGCTTTTCAGAAATAGAGAGGATAACACAATCCTATGTACCGTATTTCCAGTGGTAAAATTGTGACATTTAAGGTGTTGACTCCATTTTTTCGAATTTTTGCTCATAAAAGTTACACAAATTGGTATTTTGTTGAACTGGATATTACAGAAATCATCTACAGATCATGATATTTCAAATGAGTTATCATTCAGTGACAGAGGGTGAAGTAAAGTGTACAAACAGATACTTTTCGTTGGTGTAACTGCAAATTTTAACATAAAAATTTCAGGAAAATTGTTGATATACTTTAACGAAAAGTGTCCGTTTGTACATTTTACTTCATCCTCTGTCACTCATTTGAAATGAACTCAT
Organism: Prostheceraeus crozeri; assembly: GCA_907163375.1. Lineage (NCBI taxonomy): Eukaryota > Metazoa > Platyhelminthes > Polycladida > Euryleptidae > Prostheceraeus > Prostheceraeus crozeri. The sequence goes on along the minus strand of CAJQUW010004392.1, from coordinate 45,062 downwards.
TGATGAACTCACTTGATAACTCATTTGAAAGATCATGATCTGTAGATGATTTCTGTAATATCCAGTTCAACAAAATACCAATTTCTGTAACTTTTATGAGCAAAAATTCGAAAAAATGGAGTCAACACCTTTAATGTCACAATTTTACCACTGGAAATACGGTACATAGGATTGTGTTATCCTCTCTATTTCTGAAAAGCAAATGATCTGATCCGGCAGACGCGAAGTTTTGCAGTAGGTTGGATGTGTACTATGCTATGTGAAAGTTTTATGTACTACCTCGTTCCCTGCACAACTTCCCGGACTACTTGTAGGTGATCTCGTGTGAATGCACCTCAAGTATGTGAATTTAAATTAGTATGTGAGTGATTTGCCGCTGTCGCAATAAAGTAGTTCGATAGGGTGATTACTAATACATACAGTTCATTTTTGGGGTATGTTTGATAACATAAGAAGCATAAGTCTGATAGTTAACTGCCAAAAGACAGACTTCGCATCAAGGAGGCAACCCCCGAAGCGGACCCGCCCACGGTGATTGATTGATAATACTGATAATACCTGACCGCTTGTGCATAACTTGATTATCAATTTACAAGCATGTTTCATGAAATATAAAGACATATCATTGTTCGGCATTTATTGTTGCACAAATAATACAAGTAGTCATATGAGATCATAATGTCAATATATAATTGAATATTGTACACATAAGATTACGGTAATTTTACATGTATCTTTACATGTAATATGCACATTTTGCGTTGATTTTTGTGCTGATGCACGCAGAGATACATACTTTAATATCGTTCGCCCGACACATGTTACTGAAAGGTTCATCAATTATGTTACATAAATGCCAGTGACTGGACACCATGAATGCATTCGTTTACCATTTCTGAATTTAAGTTGAAAAGCGCACTTTTGTCTTCTTTCTAAATATGACCGAAGAAGACTTTTCTGACATGCACTTGCTCCACGAAAAACTATTTCTTGTGTTGACATTCGATGGTGACACTAGATAGGACGGAGTAGGCGCTTTTGAAAGAAACAGTCGTTGAAAGAGAATCACTTTATTCTCTGGAGGCCAAATCGGCAAGCAACATTCCATGAGTAGAGGATTTTGTGATATGTATCCTACAAAGTTTTTGTTTGATATTCGCCCCTCCCTATCTGGATCCATTTTGTGCAGAAGAAACTTGATTATATCTTTCATAGGTTCGTCAGTGTCAATCAAGTCTCTAAAGACCTCGGAGTTAATAAGAAACAGCCTTTGAAAATAATGCATTAATTCTTCATCTCTATACAAATACCCGTTATTGTCGTAATCAAAAGCTTTGAAAGCAAAATTTGATTTTTCTTTATTTGTTCCACGCAGCAGAACTGACATTCCCTTGATGAAATTAATGGGCGAAATTGTTTTATCAGTCAGTTGGTGCGAATCATTCATGGCGCGATAAATACATTCTAAAATTTCTTGGCCGGTGTAATCAAAGTGGACTTTTAAAAATGTATTAAATCTCTCTCTTGGCAGATTTTTTCGTGGTGAGTCTTTAATATGAAGAAATATTCGCATCATTGTGAAAAGTTCCGCTGAATTGAAATGAGTTTGATTTTGTAAATCTGTAACTATTTTCATAATTCCTTGACGATTTTTGGCCACGTCGTCAGGGCAAGAGGCACAAACACCAGGAGTATGCATGGAGAGTAATGGATATTTTTGATGTAATTTCTTCAAATACCGTTGAGGCGTCTTCGTTGGGTTGTATTGCGATGTGGTATTGTACTCACTGCAAGCCAGCCCCAAGTCACGCATATGTAGTCAGATGGCTAGAACATATAATAACACCACGTTGGAAAATTATAGTGTGAAATTTGAAATCGAGATTTTATCAGTAGAATCGTAGATATCACGATTTCTCCCGTTAAGGCTATGGAATCCTTTATATTTAGGAGTCTATGCTCCGATATGCACGCCTAGATATTTAATTAACCTACAAGGCATTTCACGGAAAATAATGATATCATGCTTGAACATGGATTAGTCAATGACCTGTAGATAGTTACTATCTACGAACAAGTGCATATATTTAGAACAACAAGAAAGAAAGAAGGAAAAAGCCGTCTTACAGAGGCCATTTGTACAGATTATGCATGTCATAATTGTTTGCGAATTAAGACTAGATAGTAGATAGGATGGGGTACAGACCGGTCCTCTTATGATGTAGGATAGATTAGATTTTATAAATAGTTGGTCACCAATTAGTCCATTAATGGCAAGTCTAGTTCCCTATTTCATTTTCTTTATGGAGTAGTTCCAGGTGAGAGGTCGATTCCAGCAAGTTTAGGAGGCCGACCTATAGTGTGGCTTCTTCACAATTCATTATAGATTCATTATTTTGTACAGATATAGACTCAATCTTAGTCTATTTTTTCATATTGTTAACTGAGATTCCGCGGGGATAATGATTTTCATTTTAATAAAAAAGGTTAAGTAAGTCATGCCCTTTTCTCAGCCCCAAGAACTCAAGCCACATATCTAGAAGTTCATGGATTAGTTCAGGTGTTATTCAGGAGTCCATGCATTAAACTATGAGTTACGCCATGGATATCTTAGTCAACTTTGGATTTGTTATGATGGATAATGTGTGCTAAGGTTCGTATATCTTCTTTTAGAAAAAAGGAGAAGAATCTTCTTATGTAGAAGATAATGGATGATTTTGAGGTAATAACCGAATGCCGCTAGGCCTGAGATTAATAAGTTCTATATGACGGAAATATATCATTCACTATATGTGTTATAATGCATGCTGTAGATATGTTTCAGAAACGGTTAATAATTTCCATAATTATCTCTGTACACGGATATCTCTCATAATTACCTCTAAAGACGGATGTCTTGGAGTCTGTATCTTGATATTTCACAAATTTTTGATTAACATGTTTCGATTATGAAACATACCGGCTATGGTAAATTTTACATGGTTATTGAGATTCAAATTTCTAGAGAGCGAGAGCATGCAATTTCTGCACCTTTTCCATGTCTATTTCAGATATTTCCAATTGAATTTCAGACATTTCCAGATGGATTTCAGATTTCTACAATTGAATTTCAGATATCTATCAGAAACTCAGCGTTGAGAGTTTTATCTTATTATTGTATTTGTATTCATATTTGCTGATTTATTTTGCTGGTTAGAGATAAACTTAAACCATAATTTAAAATGGATATGGCTTATCATTTGTCGGATTGCTTGACCATACACGACACATATTACTTAATAGGCAATATGACATAACATGAAAAATATGCGAAAATATCAAATATGTAAATATTTCTTGCACATGATGTTTTGAAAATCTAAAAAATCCCGAATCTTATATTAGGGAAATTCAAAGTCTTTCTCGTTTTAGTAGTTTTTTATGAAACCGCGTGAACGAATAACCGTTCGTAGACGTCTTAAAGCACTGGGACAGAGATTTTGTAAATCTTCTGTCTGGATAATTCTAAACCATCCAAGGAGGATTGCTGATACCAATTCATTTCTGATTGATGGAGCTCTTCGGCGAAAAACATTTCCAATTGTGCTCCACATATTTTCGATTGGGTTTGCATCGTGACTCTGTCGGTCCAATCCTCAAATCTATCGACGTTGTTATCTTCGAACCACTTCAACACTGATTTGGCTCTATGACAAGAAGCGCAGTCATCCTGCAATACAGAGGTCTCGTCGTGTCAATTTCAATTCTCGGTTGAGAATCTTGAAATAGCGGACTGAATCTCCTTGCTGATTTTGTTGAAGAACACACAATCAGCCGAGACCGTCGTAGGACATGCAGTCCCAGAGTATTACGGACACAGGTTGTTTCATGCAAGGTGCCTCTTGTCATAGAGCCAAGTCAGTGTAACGTATGTCGTGTATGGTCAAGCAATGCGACAAGTAATGAGCCATATCCACTTTAAATTATGGTTCAAGTTCATTCATGACCAAAATAAATCAGCAAAAATCAGCTGTATCACGACGATCAAACTCTAGTGGCCACGGCTGTAAATTACGCACAATATACCGATTTAGCAAGATAAACTTAATACCCGTCATTGTTAATTATGTCCAGCTATCTATCAGGCCTAGATAGCTTTGATATCCGACCTCTATGCTTAATATAATGATATCCTGACGGCCCATAGCCTTATAGCATATTGAGTTCAATTATTTGAACTTTCATTTACATTGAAAAATAACTCACGAAATCTATTCAATTCATGGCTGCAAACGTGTAAATCAGCACATTTCAATGGTCACGAATGATTTCGCAAACTCTGAGCATAATCTGACAAGGCGTTAATCAGAAGTCTTAGACAATAAATATACGCACATCTTGAAAATGCAACAGCCACCCAAAGTGCCAGCAAATTCGTATAAGAACTTCTTCTCTATTCCAAAGTTGACAAGACCCGATGGTGAAGATGATAAAGTTTATGTGTGCCCTATATGTGATGCAAATCCAGCTCCCGTGCGAAATGCAATATTAAAGAAAACCAACGCGTTGAAAAATGAAGTTGCTCTTTCAAAAACCGAAATTGCAACACTTATCAGGATATTTTTTGAAATTAAAGGGCAAATTGGTAATAATATGACTTACCAAAGACTCGGAACTTTTTTCCAGTATACGTTTGATACATTGTGTCCCATGGCATTAGAAGGTATTGCTCGAGCATTTGATCGTAGTCATTCTAAAAGCATATCAGCTGAAGACTTTGTTATTGGAATGTACGTTATACTAAATGGCACACTTAGTGAAAGAGCCGCTTTTGCTTTTCGCGCATTTGATTTTGATATGGATGGTTATCTTCGACGAAATCCTGAGTTTAGCCTTCCTCTTCAAAATATCTACAAAGTGGAAGTAGCTGCTATGAATCCAGATATTGATCCAGATGAACCAAGACGCGATACAATCGAGTATTTAATGAAAAAGCTGGATCTTGATCGAGACGGTAGAATATCTCGCGAGGAATTCATCACTGCTGTAAAGGCGGAACCATTATTATCAGAAGCGCTATTCAAATTCTGGCCGGATGAGGATGCAATCAGAACTTTCCAAAGACTTTTATTATCAAGACAAAACATGCCAAGCTTACTAGATTGATACAAATGCAAGTGGTCTTCAATGCAACAATGTCATTTGCTTTATAGTAGCATCATGAAAATCACTTTTATTAAAATATTCTAATTTCATAACTTATTTGATTAAAGTAGGAAAAAATTATAACTTTTATCATTCTATTCTATACATCCTGTGTCTTTAAAATGATTTAAAGATCCGTATAATAAATGGAAATAAACGGATGTCTACCTCTATCATTGGCTTTTTAAATCATCTGCGTAGAACTATTTTATCCCCTATAACATTGGTTCAATAATTAGCTAGCGTAATGAATTGTGAAATGCAAATTTCCAGTAACTTTATTTACTATTTTAACAACCTTTGACGCAAGGAGAATAAATTTTGTTTTTAACTTCAGCTTCAGATCTTCGACTTGAGATGTGCGACGCTTTGACCGTCAATTCCGTTCATTCTGTGACATAAGTATTGTTTGTTTAATGAACTAACGCAATATGCTTGATTGGATTAACATTTGATTCATACTGGGTGAAGGTTCAGTATGCTGTTGAGATTGAAAAAGTAACCATGAATTCGCGAACAAAGTCATGAAAAAATGACATTACATTATATTTTTAAGATTCGATATTAGGCATATATGTCATAGTTCAAGCACTTCTGAATTATCGAGTAATCTCCTCAAAAAATGTCGAATTATGTTCCTGTTTAACGATAAGTTGCGAGTGCGAAAATATCAGTACTCATTTTGGAACTGTTTGGGCTCGAAAGTTCAGTACTTAATTCGTACTCAATTTTGTACTCCTTTAGTGAGTTGATAGGAATGCACCTCCATTAGTAGGAAAATCCAGCATATCGTACCCGCTATTTCCCACATGCAAATTCATCTAAGAGCTGCTTTGGCAATTGAAAAACATATGCATTTGGATCAATAAAATATTCACAGGACGCAAAGCACAGTCGGTTAAATGCATTAACGTCGTCAGGACTCAAAGTAGGCCCACAGTCGAACAAAATGACAATCAGTGACAGTGGGAACTATGTCCTAAGCCATCATTGAGCAAGCTAACACGAGCAGTAATACAGTGGAGAAGGCGCTGGCGCTCTGTCCTGTGAAGTGATGTTATGTCAACGCAGTGACGCACCTCGATCGATGCATCGCTATTGTCATACCCAGGGATTGCACCGGGTCAGGATCCGGATCCGGGATCCGGTGTGATATCCGCCCGGATCCACCGACGAGCTTTGAAGATAAAATGTTGATGGTCATTAATGCTGCGGAAAATCCCATTTAACAATTGAAGTTATAGAAGTTACAGAACCTCGAGCTAGTTTTTCTCGTTACTCACTTAGAGTTGGGAGTGCATGTGGGCACCTACAGTAAGAATGCGAATATAAATCTGAATAGAAATATTTTATCCAGGAATATCTGTAGCTCGATATTGAATGACCATCTATTAAGGTTAGCGAATAGATGAAGTAACTTTTTCATGCTTTCTTCATTCTATTTGTCATGTTACCGTGGTAAGCCTGTAACCACTGCGCCCTCTTTACTAATCCACACTAAGGAATGAATGGACGTCCATAAATTTCAAAGCTAATGAGATGAAGCAAGATCCATCGTGATTCTCCAGACTTATGGTATTGGTCCAACTACCGTACTATATACTCGTACTTACAATGAACAATAGCTGTAGTTATCAATATGTTTGTAGTAGTAGGATATACGCTTATTAGTTAAAAAAGCACAAATAAAAGCAGGGTTGATGTCTTTACTTTCTTTTAATTAAATACACGTGCTTATCACTACACTTAATATACATTTAATTAATGCTGAAATTCAGTTTTAGTTATCATTTCTTAAGTAAGAGTACACATTTATCTATGCTCAGTCTCAGATTATATTGCCGTCATTCTAAATACTTGTAATCATCTATTGATATTTTGTTTGGTGATTTTAGTACTCTTTCATTCAGTACTCAAACTGGTACTTAAATAGGACTTTATGATTTGTAATGCATACAAAAATTGTAAATTGACTTTCATGCTTTGTTTATGCTGATGCCAATTGCTATGTCTATCTTATGCTTATTACTGCTATTTCACAGGTGTGAGCCTGCAACCACTGCACTCGCTTTACTAATCCACTTCCACGAATGAACATCCTTAAAATTCAACGCTAATTTAGATATGAAGCAAAGTAACATATTTAAACACTTTCATATGAAGGATAAATTGCACCTCTCCCAACTTTGACATTGGCCCTACTTGCGGTAAACAGCGTCACAATTTTGAGAGCTCTGTTATCTGGAATATTATAGCAGCTAATTCAATTTAAGTACGCAGACTGTTGATAAAAGATCACTGATTGCCAATTACATCTGAGGGTATGACATGGTCAGAGGTGTCCCGGAAACCTGATGGCATACATTTCATCATGGAAAATACATTCTATTCAACAATGAATATGATCATTTTCAAGGCATGAGATCATTTGTCCATACTAAGCCTCATGTCACTGTATGCGAGGCTCTCGCATGAAGTGGAGAAGTGGTTTGGGGCTAGAGGTTATTCCGGCATCCCAAGTTTCTTTTATCCTGAGAATTTGTGACAGATGCCCTAGAATCTCTCTTTTGTACTTGGCTGTTACTTTGTATATTACAACTAGGGGAGACTTTTTAATCGCAATCGTATCGATGCGATTAACCGATTAAACGATTAATAATCGCATCATAAAGCGATTAAGCGATTAATCGCGCGATTAATTTCTTATATAATTTCAATATCTACTATTAATATATTAGATAACAGTGTTACTGTTATTATGTAAGCTATCACTGCTTCTCAAAGTATAGTTTTTATTCCCATGCACAATCACTTTGCCATTTGTATTGATGTAACGTATATTAAAAGTATAGGCCTAGTGCATGAAGGTTGTATAATTAACGTTATTTGTATGTAGATCCACATGTTGATTATGATAAGGTTTTTGCTCTAAAAAAGAAATTTATTTTTATGACTACATTGCAACATGTAGAAAGCCGGCGTAATTATGATGCCATTATTCAATGCAAAATGAAATTAAAACAATGAATCTCAAGGAAACTATAATGAAACAACAAAGTTGAGAAATGAATGATTCTTGAAGTCGTTTGTCTCACAGAAATTTCTTCAACAAAAGTATGTGGATATAATTACAAAAATAACTAAAAGCACTATTCAGTCTAAAAAATAACAATCTTAACTTTTTCTGTGGAAGGTCATGTAAGACTTCAAGAAAATCAACTTCTCTGTCGTGCCATCGCTCAAAGATGATCTCAGTTTGTTTACAAATAATCCGGCTGCACTAAAGCAGCGCTCAGCTTCAACAGATGTTGGTGGTATAGTCATCAATGCTTGGTAGATTTTTTCTAATGATGCCGGACGATTTCCTATGGTTTCGAATACGGCCATTTGAAGCTTGAAATTCCGTAGAACATCTACCTTTGGTCTTGGCAGTCGAGTTTTCTTTTCAGACGTACTTCCGCCAGAAATCAACATTTCTAATTCAGATTCTTTTAACTGTCGTTTGCTTGGAGGCTCCGATTCGCTTTCACTATTGGCACTGCTTTTTCGTCAACTTCAAGAACATCGACTAGCATCAAATCACTAGCCTTAAACAATCTCAGAAACATATGCTCACACGTCTTTGCAATCTCGCTTTTTTTCTCGTGGAAGATCTGAATCTTCGTTAATTAAGTTTTGCATTCTCAAGGTAGAGCAACAATAATGCAAGTTTTGCATCCCGCCGTTCGTTGATGCGACTTTCAACAGTTTTCAGAAGTCGTCGTGTGAAATCTCCTGTTAATTTGTTAAGATTTTCCAAAAGGTACTCAAATATCTTTTCTGATTTCACCAGGTTGGAATCTCGTTTTCCCAATGCCAATGAAACGATTTCAACGAACTCTAGAGCCTCGGCGATATCTGTCAATGAATCAATTTCATCTTGCGTTGGAAACTTATCAAGTCGACCTTGTTCAAGCAAGGTCTTAGCAGTTCAACTCTCTATCTCTATTTTTGTATCAATAACTAATGAAAGTTCAAGACCTTTTTCTTCTTGAATATCATAGAAATTGACAACAATAAAACCTCTAGAATGGAAATTAAGTTTCATGCAATGCACAATAACGGCACATAAATCGCACGCATTTTCACTTAGATGCACCTGCCAACGTCTATATCATTGGGTTAGAATCAGTCACATGAGTAAATCGAAGGTTTTAATTGGTTCTTCATGCCCCAACTTAGTTCCCCCGGATGTGCCGCGACCTTGAGTCAATTTCCATTCTAGCGAACTTCAGATAAACAGTTTATTTCTATGTTGAATATCTAAAGAGAATGACAACTATTAAGTCAATACAAGACACCAACACACTTGATTCTCCGACCGCACTCGCCCAACCTAGGAATCGATCCGATGTCCGCGGTGGAGACGAGCTCGCACCTTCTTCACTAGGCCACACTGACGGTTCAAAAAGAATGCGAGTGAAGGCAGAAGTCATCTCTAAGTGATATCGACAGCATATTGTCCTATTTCTTCTTTGACAATACTTTGAAGTTCATCATTTCTTACTGAAGATTTTCGAAAGAACCGTGCAATACTTCGTACCTTCTTAACCATAGGACGAATGTTTGTGGACAGAGGTTCTTTGTATATCGGCACCGATTCTTCGAGTTCAAATACACAGTTATCTCCATCATCTTCACACAGATCATCATCGGAAGAATCATCAGTCGAATCGTGTCCTTCAGGATCAGCCTCATATGAAGGTTCAGCTTCGTACTCACTTTTGTGCAGTACGTCACAGACGGCTAAATGTAGGGCATGAGCATGACATGTATGATGAAGAACACCATCGGGCAATAATCTTCTCATACGGCTAATAACAGAGGCTGCATCAGTCACTACACAAACGATGTCTTTTCCAGCAAAAGATTATATTCACTCAGCTTCTCTTGAATAGAACTGATCATCATTTCAGCTGGACAGGATCCTTTGATGCGTAGCATACCGAGTGCTCGCACCTCATCTTTAGAAGGCAAATTTACACAAATGTAACGTTGATTCCCTTTAGAAGTCCATTCGTCAAGCGAAATTGAAAATCGCTCACCCGATTCTATTCTGTCACCGTTTTTGCTTCAGTTCATTCTGCAATCGAAATGCATGCGCCATTGTCATTTGGGTCATACCGGCTCTCGTTCCTGGGATTTTGAGATTACGTGCTTTCCAACCTGTTTTGATTTCTTCACTGCTTGCCAGTGTTCGAAACGATATTCCGTCCACTACAATCATATTCGCAAGAAGGTGTTCTGGGGTTTTAGCACTTTCAACAGACACATAAGGTAATATACAGATTGTTCCATAAAAAATGGATCACCCTTAAACATCGCCTTAACTTCAACTTTGTCTAACTCCGCCAAACTTGAACGAATGTCAGTTGTGCTTACTAATATCATTGTTGGAAATTTCAAGCATGAATATTGAGTTGTTTTCCTGTTATAGATAAAAAAAGTAGTAGATAATTTGATCTTCATTTAGCAATGTTACACAAAATCATACCTCACTCTTATAAAATTACATTTGTGATCCTTTGCTATGTAATATGTTGTTCTACAAGCGAAAAGCTATCAAGCAAAACAAAAATAAAGAAAATCGGTCAATCAGAGCCAGTATAGCACCATTATTCATCAACAATAATGTAACTGCTACATGTGATTAACTGGACTTCATGTTCCATAGCTTCCTGACTTCGTTGCGGTGGTGTTGGCAGCACTCCTGATTGCTTTCAGCTAGAAATCTATCTCTTACCGGTTGAAAACAATACAAAGCACAAATGAACAATAAGGAGATCGCATTCACAAAAGGCAAAGTGTCAGCCTTGCTAGTAGAACTAGGGTTTTCTTTGCGAGCTACAAGCAAGCGACTAAATGTCCCTTACACAAATGTGCATCGATGGCATAATGATGATTTTCGACTCTGTCGTAAAGAGGGCTCTGGCCGTCCACGCAAAGCATCCAAACGTAGAGACCGCCTAATTTTGAGATTTGCTAAAGTTGATCCAAGTCTCTCGTTAACTGAGATGGCTGCACTAGACTCGTCTATTTCTAAGTCCACTATTCGTAGAAGACTTATTGAGTCGAATTTCAAGAGCTGTAAGAGGCCCTCTCAGATCGAATTGTCAGATCAGCATACAAAAAGACGTCTCAGATGGGCAATGAGTCATTGTCACTGGCGAAATCAATGGGATCGGGTTGTCTGGTCTGATGAGGCATCAGTCCGTCTGAAGGATAGTGATGGTCGGTTGAGATTATGGATAAAATCTGATCAGGAAATTCCGAGACATTTACATCGTCCCCGGGTACAAGGTGGTGCGACTCTACTGATTTGGGCTGGCATTTGGACCAATGGCCGCTCTGAACTTCACATACAGCAAGGAACCATGAATTCTGAACGCTATGTGAATGTTTTACGAATGAACATTGGCCAAATGACAGATCAACTTGGTAATCCATCGACTTGGTTATTTATGGTGATAATGCTACGTGTCACAGGAGTAGTAGAGTCAACTTATGCAAGTCTCAATTAGGGCTTAGGACATTATCTTGGCCAGCTCGTTCTCCTGATCTGAATCCCATAGAAAATGTATGGAGTATTCTAAAACGTAACGTCCGTCGTTCAGTGCTACCTACAGATGGCGTATCACAACTTACGTCACTGTTAAAAAGAGAGTGGAGAAAGTTAGATCAGTCAAAAATCAACGATATCATCGAATCAAAGTCTAGACGAATTGGTAATGTCATTGACAATAAGGGTAGGGCCACAAAATATTAGCTTCTTAAGAACCGTTACTGTATCATAGCTTATCAGATTATATAAGGACATTTAAATATATTAAGGACATGAAATAACATGAAAAATGCTTTCTGTATCATACTTATGTTTTATTTAGTCAAATTTTAGGATGATCCACTTTTTATGAAACGGAGTGTATATATACTTGATTGCGTACTTGCTTTCCGTTTCAGATCTCTCGAAGTTGAGCTAGGAGAATTGGGGATATCTTTGTGTTTATGCTCAATATGATACCGCAGAGTTGAAGGAGATTGTCTACTGTATACTTTGAAGACAGAGTCACAATAGGCACATTTCACTGACTTTTGATCACAAGGGCACTGGCGAAAATGATCCTACTGTATATACTCGAACGTTTTTTGTTATTGGTAATCATCTTTTATACTTCTTCGATGTCGCTGTCGTTGTCCATCACTAGAGTCACGCTCCCGACTCGATGCTTAGGGATCTGCTTTGCATTGCATGCTAATGGTGGGAGCAGGGGACTGTCCGATAAAGACTATCGTTGTTCGAGTTATCAATACGTCACATCGTTGCGGGCCGATGACTCACTTATTTCATTCATTTTAATTACCCTTACTCGAGACCGCCTATATGGAATATCAGTGCAGTCTAATACTACCAGAAGACTAAAACTAAAGCATAGTTACCGAATCACAAGTGAGTCATTCATTTCCACACCTTTCTGTTCCGTACTAGAGAATTCCAACCTTTACACGAAACGCACTAATAGAATAATCGATTGATCAACTTAATAGAAAGTTCTATCTAAAGATACAAGTGTTTTTTGCATTAGAATAGAAATGCAATAAAGACGATTAATCTCAATCCTGCGATTAAATGCATTTCTTAAGCATTTGAAGCAATTCAACGATTAATCGCTTTGCAACCCTAATTACAACGTTTATGCAATCTCTTTTCAACTTCGAATGCAGTTCATCTGAATCGTTGAAAAAGAAGTGAAAAAATTGATATCGACTTTGAAATGGATACATAGAGCGTTGGCACTGTGGTTTCTCAGTGGTTTCCCACGCGAATTGGCTGACCATCCCTTGACTATTTGTACAGAGCTGCTTATAAAAATCGGACCACCTACATTTCGTTGAATTCAATCGATTCCCATGCCTACCAATCGTGTCGCACATCAACGTGCTCTCATTCGACAGCTAGCATTCTCAGCTATAAAATGATCTATGACAGACTTGCATCCGCTATTGTATTTGCTGAGCAGCACTCAAATATGAAAACAATAAGAAAACATGTGAATATTATAATTATGCGGACACAGGACGATCGGGCAGTTTCTGAGCTTTCTTTTGATACAATAGCCATCAAAATCGGTTACATAGGAAAAAATTAGTGATACCGTGAAGTTATCACAAAATTATCACTCCTTTGACTGGAAATTTTATATTCTCACTTTTTCATGAAAAATGTTCACGTTTGGTATCTTCAGAATCCTTGCGATGTGAGGAGTGCGAATGTGTAGATTTTACTCAAATAAACTCGATAGTTCTTTTGCAAACTTCTTCAACATTCTTTTTCATTTCCGCTTAAGTACACAAACATACAAGGTAAACAATTCGCAGTCGCTGTGAGAGAACAAAGACAGGCCTTCGCGAGTTGTTTTGTTTTGAGGCTTCGTTTACCTTACATGGTGTTTGTGTACTTAAGCGATAATGAGAAAAATGTTGAAGAAGCTTGAAAATAAATTACTGAACATAGAGTAGGGATGTGTAGGTAGAGTGTCGACTCAAAAAAGTATCTGTATACAGCGAAAATTTTTATATCAAAAGATTCAGTTTTTTGCGGAGATCACGTTCCCGTGATCCAAAAAATTATTTGAGCACTTTTGAAAAAAGTCAAAATTTGCCAAAATATATACTACTGAGATGACTCTCCTAAATAAGTAGTATGAAACACGTTGGATATCAAACGGAATGACTATTTGATAATAAGCATCTTAGCTAAGCGGAAATCAAGCTGATTATCAAGGGAATTTCATGATCCGCATTACAATGGAAGTCTACATGAAAAAGTCGCGATATTGTTCGTGCTTTATTGGCTGAAATTTCAAGTTTTTAATTCAATTTTCACCGGCATGATTTTATGATTCACTAAATTCATGTTTCATTTCCAAAATCTGAATAGTGATGTGGAACCCTTTCAAAGTTAAATGAAATCATTGTCTTTCATTATGTGATTTTGCTCTGCCAGATGCATGTTGCCTGTGATGTGATAACGCTCAAGAAAATACTCTTGAGGTTCAGCATGAAAGTAATAGGAACCCATTGAATTTCTCATTCAGCGAACATTAAATCTCTAATGCTTTCATGAGCATATGTGAAATACCATCATTCCTTCTGCACTACAATTAGGATCACTCAATTCCGTTGTAATTTCTGCAAAATTGCAAGAATTTTCATATCTTACATTTGATGACAATGCCACCTATATCTCCCTTGAGTTCATTTAATAAAATCGAAAGTGTACACACACTGGGGATTTAATAAATGCGGAGTTACCACTCTACCTAATATATTTACTCTATGTTACTGAACGTGCTTGAATATAACACATATTTGCACTCCTTACCTCGCAAGGATTCTGAAGATACCAAACATGAACATTTTTGATGAAAATTAACTTCACGATATCACAATTTTTTTCTTATGTAACAGAGCTTTATGACCATCGTATCAAAAGAAAGCTCAGAAAATGCCCGTTTTTTCATGCATTAATAATTATCATACTCACGTGCTTTCTTTTTGAAAAATTGCAATTTGTAAATTGAGCTGTTTTCATATTTGGAGCACTGCTCAGGAGATACAATAACGGATGCAAGTCTATCGCAGTTCATTTGAAAGCTGAGAATGCAAGCTCTTGAAAGATATATGGCACTCTGCTGTGCGATACAATTGCAAGACATAAGAATCGATTGAGTATCAGCGAAATTTGGGTGGTTCGTTTTTTATGATCAGTTCTGCTTGATCGTGCTGCTCTTGGGAGTCTGACTGTCGATTTTATTTTGGAGATGTGTCGTCGCCTTTCAGATATTCTGGATTTTATGACTGGATTTTGTGAGTTCTTGGTCCTCATCTATGCGCCTGGCTGATATATTTATCGCGGACTGGTCACTTGAATGTCACCGTCATTCATCCGCTCAATTCAACAAATTTATCGGGAGTGAGTTTGACAGTTCAGCATATCACAGCGCAGGCAGCTGATAACAAAACTCAAATAAATGGAGGCAAAACCGGCGAAGTTGGATTGAGTCTACTTGCTATTTGCTATCACTTCGTATGGAGGCCAGAAGTGGAACCAGCATGAAAACTTCCATTGGCCTACCTGGCCGGGGCGGGCCAGTCGAGCTCTACTTGGCATCGCTCTCTTATTGTAGAGAAGGATGTTATTCAAGTTGAGATTTTACAGACCTTCCGTATTATGAGAATGATCTTGTTATGCACTCCAGTTCTTTTATTAGACGCACGTCACGTTAACAAATAAGAGGGATCGAACAAGTGTGGTAATCCTCCGAATCCATGGGCTACTTTTTAGCTAAAATTGAGTTGCCGATAGATGGACACGCAAACTTAGATATTTGCTGTTGTTTTACTAAATACGTGTCACAATATCAACGATTAGAGGATTCGATTATAGTCCATATTCCTTAATTAATCCAACTATACTGAGATGTAGAATCTGCTTGCGATGATTCCATTCCTCCTGCTTCGAATTGCCTGCACACTTTTTTGCTCACCTCTGGCCTTCGTATTGCTAATTCAGCACCATTTTTGCATTGACATTGTCGCTGCGTACTTCCGTAAATGATCATGTGGGCACGTTTGTCCACTGATTCTAATTTGCAAGAAAGACTTTTACTGAGAACAACAAATGCTGAGCAAGCAATAGCATACCCTAGAGTGGAACGGACAATAGCTGTGTATAACATATGCAGTTGATCACTGTTTAAAAAAAGGCCAAAGTTGACGCAAAACATAAAAACGAGCGTTAGACTTCTTAACCATATTGCAAACTCGACTTTCCCAACGCAAATCATTCATTATTGTAACACCAAGAATTGTAATAGCTTCTTCAACTTTCTCGCTTGGAAAATTTCCTTCATTTGAAATAAACATCATTGTTTTAGGACAAAATAGTAACATTGACAAATTAGGTGATAAACAATTGCTGTCACACCAATATATTATGTTTCAATTTCAACATCGATATCATATGCAGCAGTTCGATCAGAAATTATTGGCAAAAATAATGTCAGATCGTCTGTATGTTTAACAACTTGTGTGGACGGCAAAATACAATGTACGGTAGGTCTGCACAAAAGGCATTAGAAACATATGGTACTATCACTGTTCCCTGGGGGACACCTGATCGCACTCAAAAACTTCAAAGAATTAGTTATGAAGTTTTACACGATCAAAACGGTCGTATTATGAAATCATATTGTGAAATTTCAGTATTCTAGCTTATGCCGGTCAGCACTGGGCGGTTTCGATAGTCATGCTCATGCCGGGTCATACCGATCCGGTACCGGTCAGCAGCGGCGATTATTGTCTCTCATTCTGCGGTATAAACCTTCTATTAAACTTAGAATCAATAGGCAAACGGAAGGTCAAACTATTATGTAATAGTTCACCTTTCATCATATCGTTTTGAAATACATGCGAGTATATACAGCATCTGTACAAATGTACCTAAAAACAAAGGATTTTAATTCAATATTCATTTTTTTTCCAATTTCATTCTTTTTTCTGACGTTGCAAAAATGTCGATAACATCTGAATGCCACTTTTCGTACCACTTTTTATCATACGTGCAATGAGTTCTTTTTCAATTGAAAGAAAAAAGGACGGGCATACTCGTCCTACAATGTTTTTAATTCTTTTGAGAGTAGAGATGGATCTTTCACAACCGCAACTTTGACACGCTAAGCGTGGTGACTGTTTTGAGTAACTTTACAGTCTCGGGAAAAACATCAGAAAAATCAAGTATCAACAAGTTCGAAAACCCTGATGCAGCACATACTGTCTGACCAACAAACTCCGTACTTTTGTGCAAAACATGCAATTCAGCGCTCAATCTGTCTGGCACAACATGCATCTTCTCTTTATCGATAGAACAAACCAAATCACTAAGAAATTATTTTAAATAAACTGGAAACCTTTTGATATCAAGTAAATGAAATGGCTTCAGTTCTTCAATATCTTGAAACCGATCTTTGATGGATGAAAAAGTTTTATCAATCGAGTTCACTTGAAATATTATTAGACCATCAGAATTCGTAACTACTAGTACGTAACTACTAGTGATTGGTAAATCAATCGACACATTATCCGAACAATCTGTCGATGATTTTGTTTCTCTTGCGATATCTTGAAATGAATCATCGGATCTTAGATCGCCAATACTTCCTATACACGATTTCATATCCAAGCAGCTTTTCAAGATATCCTCAACGTGCTGACACAAATTGGATAAGACATCCTAGATCAAAAATATGCGTCGATTACACAAACACACGAGTCGATCGGTGAACTTGCTTCGCTTATAATGAGGAAACAAGACAGATGGCATTCCCGCAACATAGGGTAATGTTTGAGAGGAACATTTACCCTACGCGCACTAACGTCTGCCAACTTGAAATGCTATTGAATGACGTTTATCAACTAACGGTGGTTTCCATGCTGATAAATGATCATGTCAGGTTTGTGACATTGAAATTTCTTTCACCATGCAGATTTCACCATTTTCTGATGCTTTACTAATAAACTTCAAATATAGTAGTACAAATATCAATTATTAACTATAATAAGAATAAGATTTCTAAAATTTGCTTTTAGACAACGAGAGTAAAAATGAATTGCTCGATCCACAGAATTAAATATTTTGTTTATCTGCTTCGGTTTGCTAGAAGTGTGATTAATGCGAAATTGACGGCACATCGAGGAACCTATTGAGTGGGCAAAAAGGAATTCCTAATACCTTGCAGAGATAGGAAAAAAGTCGTGCGTCGCTTGCGGATTAATGTGAGTTCCAGCAAAATGCTTCGATTGCCAAAATTTCTTCAGATTCGAAGAATTCAGATCATTGCCAACAAGTTTTCTCCATAATGTTGGCCCTTCCGATTATTATTTAAAAATGTAGCAGGCGTACGAAAATTAGTTCACTTGATGTTTTCATATCCTCTCCTCGGCATTTCTCAGTTCTCACTGTAATAGTGCATGCATTGAATCGAAGCCAGACATCGATGTATGTTTTGGTGTGTGCGAAGTGATATTACAGCACGCAAGCATCTCTCACTGGCTCTGGTATCCTTTGCTGACAGCTTATTGTTTGCCATTTCCAGTAGCAAGCAATGCACGAATTATCCATTCGAAAAGGGGCAAGTTGTCTAATTATATGCCATTTCGATATTAAGGTTACATACAATTCTTCCTTTCTAGGAAACCGAAGTGCACGCAGATGAATCTAATTCTGTGACCCGCACAAATGCTTCACTTGGTCGCACCGAAATTGAGATGATGGAGGATGTTTATGAAATCTCACTTTTAGCTTACCTTTACTTTACCTCTTCACTTGCAAGACTTGCTAATAATTTTATCACCTATTGTTCTTTGTTCTGAAATGTAGGAATAATGACAAAGCATAGATATACTATTAAAATTTATATAGTAGTTTCTAGATTGCTTACTTTATGAGAAAGAAGTGGTACCACCTACAGTCCATGATGATATCAAAATAAGAGGGCAAAACGCGTTGATCGTTGCACAAAGCTTCAAATAATACAAAAAAGGCAGGAAACATTTCTGCGATTACATCACATTCTGATGAGTCAAATGTCATTTGAGTAAAGTCACTCGCCACTGAAAAGTATGGTTTTATTACATTTCATCCTTTTTGAGGACGTTCCCCTTAAAACGATTCTCTGGTGGTGCAATCTGGCAGCTGTGTGCAGCCTTATTCTGTGGAAATACTTTATTATTTCTCTTATTAAATGGGTAACATGATCATCAAAAAGAGAAATGTCGAAATCAAGAGCATGATCACATAGCTGTGGAAAGATATACTCTATCTTTGATTGGAAATGACTTAGGACAGCTGTTTGGATGCGGATATCTAGAAACCGTGTTGGTGGCAAAGTTTCCATCAGTTTGGGACTGGGCATTATGAATCTAAAAGCCTTCTCTGTTGCCTTGATGACTTCAACGACTCCTTTGGAAGGAATGATTAAGCCACCATTGTTCCGCATCGCAAAAATTTTAATGATTCTCGATCTGGATAAGTTCGACTATCAGCTAGAAGTGCGTTGTGACATTTTTTGCAATCAATTTTCA
Source organism: Prostheceraeus crozeri (assembly GCA_907163375.1). NCBI lineage: Eukaryota > Metazoa > Platyhelminthes > Polycladida > Euryleptidae > Prostheceraeus > Prostheceraeus crozeri. The sequence continues at coordinate 25,697 of CAJQUW010004392.1, read as the reverse complement.
AGTGGCGGACTACATACCCAGCTGTATGAACTAAACAGTTCATTCTCCAGTCAGGATCAGATAGTTCTTCACTTCTTTCAAGATTTCTTACAGCCAATAAAAAATCTGGGTCATTTACAAAGGAATCATCGCTTCTTGACTTCAAATCAACAGGGCATCGAGAACAAGGCTCAAACTGCAACGTTTCAGTGCCATCTAAATTAATCGAATTCGAGTTTCTGGAATACGGAATATTGTTTTTGATAATAAGTGCTCTCAAACTAGCTCTGAACTGTTCTGTGTTGGGGTTATTATTCCAACCCTCTTCTACGAATAAGACTGAAAAATACTTCCAGATGGTCTTGTGACAGTTTAAAAGTGAGCAAATATTTCATTTCTTGCGTTAGTAACAAATCGTAAGATAAATTCAAAACTGATGTGGCTGTAATTATTAACCCTAATGGACCCTGAGATTTCCGCCCATCCACTAAGGGTTTCATAGTTTTTTGTTCGTACACATTTTTCAGATAATTGCAAGCTTTGTTTAGGAATGGTTCCCAAAACTGACGATTTGAAATTGAAAGTGGAGCTTTATACCCTTTCGCAAGAGGATTTTTTGAGTTGAGTAGATCAAACAATCTATCTATGATTCTTGTGAATCGAACAGTGCCTTCGGAGCCGGCGAATTGCGGCAGATGCATTTCATCTCTGAGAAACTCAATTGCAGTAGCTACGGATGCTGAAAGGGTTTGCGCTGTTAAACTGACTTTCATTTTCACGTTTTGATAATTTATATGACGACCACTAATTTTGTTAGCCAAGTATAAACTTTCTTCGGACTGAATTTTGTGCAATTCCACAATGTACCTCCATTCCATAGTTTCAAAGTCATTATTTTCAGTTTTGTACAACAAGATTTTCCGCTCGGCGATCAGATTGCGCATGAGTTTCAGCATGTGCGCAGCATCAAAAACGAAGTAAATGACCCTTTCTGGATAAAGAGAATGGGGAAAAAAGTTTGGAGCTCATCCTGACAAATTGCATCCTAAAAGTATCGCAGAACGGACATTTGCAGAAAGACCATCAGCCACAACTGCACGAACGTCAACACCTGAATTAGCTACTCTACAAATAGACGACTTTATCAAATTTTCCTCTTGTTCTGCACTAATATGGTTTGTGAAAAAATAACCGATTGGAGGCTTCCACCGACCCTTCAGACCAACTAGCATAATGACAAGTGCCTGAGATGCCAATGTCTCTTTTAAAGGGCCCCCACCAAAATCAACAAGGCCTGAATACTCATGTTTTGACGAATTCCATGAGCATTCTCTTCTAATTGACATCTCATCTACCATTAATGAGCAATAACGATAATCAGGATTACTATCGATCAATTTTTTGATAGCATCCATAGCATCTATCACTTCAAAAAGAAAACCTGGCTCACAGTTTACGGATGAAGCATACCGTCTTAAAGATGATTGATGTGGTAAATGCAGTGTCGGTCTAAGGAATTCATATGCGGCAGGAGACAAAAGTGAAGTGTCATAGCGAAATTCTTTATCTTACTGTCGTAGCGTTCTCCACCTTTGCGACAATTTCTCATTCGAAACAAATGATGAAATAAAGACAATGATGTTCCACCAAACGCTTCTTGTAGCAGATTCTCGGCCGAGGATTCAATCAAATTCTTGTCTTTCAGTTGTTTAATCACAGTACTGAGATTCTCACATTTCTTTGCTCTTGCCTTTATTTTCCGTCGTAGGTTCCTGACAGAACGGCGAAGATGTTCAAGTCGACGAATTCTCGTTTTCTCTTTCGCCACACGCTTCGAAGTAGAACAGATATATAGTCCATGGTCATGACGAACTGCTGCCCGGAGTCTTTTGAGTGTCATTCTTCGCCTACGCACTCCTAGGCGATGTCTCACTATCGTTCGTCGTTTCACTTCTTTTGTAGTGATGAGATGTTTCGGAAATTTGAACAAAGATGGAACAGAGTTTTTCTTTAGTCGACGTCTGTAAAGATTTTCAGTGAAGTCGGTAGGAACAAAATGATCACTACAAATCCTAGAATATTCTGTAGGTTTAAAGTTTTCTCTTCGCATAGCGGATTGCCATTTCTTCAGAAGAATACCATCTTTCAAAGGAAATTTGAAAAAAGTTACATCTTGATGTCCGGTGGTAGTTGATGTTCGACGTCGGACTTGTCGTCGGTTTGTGCAATTAATTATATGCGGAACAGCTGACAACCATTCTGGGAGCTTAGTGCAGTTGATGTGATGAATGTGAATTATGATAACCGAACTATCGACTGGGAACCTTAAACTACATTGTTTAGGGCTACTGTATTATCTTGCTCGTGCTGCCGGTAACGCTGAGTCATTCATTCTTGCCCTCTTATTCGCCGCACTGATCATTTGCGCGCATGAACGCAATATCGTTGTTTCAATGCAGACAAGTGAGCGATCTAGACTCTATTGTAATATATCTATGTGACAAAGAGAAAGACATTTAATTATGATAATACGAGAGCACGTTAGTGAATGTCACATACATGTATCCATGTTACAGTTTTCTCGATACTGACTATGGCACATGAAAAGCCGAAATTTATAGATAGAAACCTAAAATCTAGCATCTTTTACTTGTCTTTTCCAAATCCTGAAAATTAATCATGACTTTTCATCAGACATTTAATGCACCTGCCATGTAAATTCAAACCGGAAATGACGCCATGAAGCTTCATAAGCCATAAATAGGGTTCCCATAGATTTATTCACACGCTTGAATTGACAGGATAGAGAGTTTGTTGAATCTGCATATTGCACTATGTCATAGAAGAATTAACTATGTCTTTTGCTGCTTTGTAGAAAGTGTTGTCACCAAAATTTCAAGAGTGAACACAATTAGAATTAACTACTGAAGCATACTGATCCCGAATAGTGAAAACAATATCTGCTACTCAAAGAGAGCTACTGGAACAAGGAAGTTGGCGAAATAACGGATAATTAATTGTCAGCTAGTACAAAGATGTGTACAGAAAAGAAAAGGAAGGAGAAATTGATTCGCATCACATCCAGTTACTGCGAATTTCATTATTGTTACATGAGCGGCTACTCTTCCACAGTTAACACGATTTCTCCTGCCAATTAATCAGGCAGCAATGTAATGCATTGCGGCCTGGTAATTTCAATGAGCAAAGTATTAAGGCCCGTTATCTGGAGATTTGAAATAGTCATAGACATAGACAGAAACCAATGACAACATTGTCTACATATATTTCTAAATCTATGGTGCAATGATATAGGAATAAGGACAGTTTGTATATTACTGTCTGCTGTCGGCAGGCAGCAATGGCATTACCCTGCCGTCAATTTTCAATACATACAACATAGAAGTTACTGCTAAGATCATAGATTTCTAAATTGCAGAAGAATGTTCTGTTACAGGAAGTCTATGGATAGATGTAGATGCATAATATAGTAGACAATGGAAATCTCATACGGTATTCCTACATTGTTTCCCATTTGCAATCAGTGCATAGAAATTAAGAGCGTCCAGATTTTTGAGTACTCACAGTCTAAGTTCCTTGATTTTTTCATTTCCATTCAATTCTTTAAATATGGATACTTTCATTTCAGATTCATTATGGTTGTGTTGTGTGCAATGATAATTATGAAACAACTTTTTCGGCATTCTTGTGAGCATATGAGCAACATCGTATCGATGTTCATTCATGCGTTCTCTTAAAGTTCTAGCAGATTCACCAATATAAATGAAGTCACAATCATCGAAGCGAATAGATTATATAATGCTCTTTGTGATGCATGTTGTGTTATTTGCTGCTATTTTGTATGATTATTTCGATACTGCAGATTTTATTGATTCATTTGTTGAAAGAATATTGCAAGATTTGCACCGTGCGGAGCGAGAAGTTGACTTTATTTCGTATTCAGCTGATCTTTGAGATGGAGTATCGTGTAATTTCGATGAAACTAGAAACTTTATGAAATTTAAACAATAAATGCCAGCAGAAAACAAAAAGACCAGGTCGCACAATTTGCAAACGGCAAATTGTCCTAATTAATTTCCTGGCGTGTGCCATAATTTTCATTCAATTTCTATTCTAGAACTTTCTATAGGAGCTTTCTATATTTTCTTAGGAGCATGCAGAGTTTCTGCCATATAACATGTATGATGCTATGCACTAAATCTGTGAAGGCAAATAAAGCATGCTATTATCATTCTATCTAAAGCAAAGATTCCCAACCGATGGGTCGTGACTCCCCAGGGGGGTCGCGAGGCCACTTCAGGGGGGTCGTAAGAGCCGCCTGGAAAAAATTTGCATCCGTCCGGCTCTCCAATTTGTCTTACTGCACGGCCGCAGAAAAAGAGATTAGGCATGATGCGCGCTTATTGGCCGTGGTGTATAGTCACCATTCAGTACATAAAACATTGTTGCAACGGAAACGTAATTTCTAAAAATAGTGGACGAAGATTTGGTTTCTCATCTTGTTGGGAACATCAAGAAACATCTCAAGGACCTGCGAGACAACCTCGAGGGTTATTTCCCAAACTTCAATGTCGCATCCTGGATTCGGACCCCGTTTGAGATGTCGCTCGATGACTTGGATGACTTGGACGAAAATACACTGATGGATGAATTGATCGAGCTCAAAAATTCTGATATTTTAAAATCGAAGTTCAAAGCCGTGAGCAACTGCGAGTTTTGGGCCAGTTTGCTCGATGCTTTTCCCAATCTGGCTAAAGAAGCCCTGAAGTTTGTGCTTCCCTTCGTTGCAACTTACCTCTGCGAGGCCGGATTCTCGGCGTTGGTGGTCATAAAGACGAAGTGGCGGGCCCGCCTGGACGTTGCTTCTGACATGCGGCTCGCTTTGAGCAAGAAGCAGCCTCGCATAAAAATGCTCAGCGACGAAGCCCAGGAGCAATCGCATTGAAATTTTTGGAATTTTATGTTATGATCACCTGATGTTTTTTCTTCGTTTTTTCGAATAAGTTCAATAACGACGGCATTGAAGTATTGAGTGTGATAATAATTCAATATGAAGGTGTTTCTTAACTCCTCTGATTTCTTTACTGGGGGTCCCGACTCCCTCCGGATTTGTCCTGGGGGGGGGTCGCGTAGAGATAAAGTTTGGGAACCCCTGATCTAAAGGCTATGTTTTCTCCTGCTTTGGAGGGATGAGCCGCGAATGTGCTACATTCTTTTCTCATGCTTCTGCACAGTTAAAAAAGAAAAGAAAGAAAAAGTATTGTTGGCGCTTGGATGAAGGCAAGTTTGAATTTCGCACTTATTCATTCTTGCTTTTCTCTGTATCAGAAGGAGGAGAGCTAGCCACATGCACGAAGTTGAGAGCGTCGACATAGAACAAGTTTTCATAGACTCCAATATCGATGTTTGACTTACTTTTTATATACATTGCCAACCTTCGCCTTGAAAGCAGATCTTCTGTGTACTTACCTCTATTGATAATTGTTGAACAATAAATTCTTTGAAGAAAAAATAATGTAAAGGCTATGTAGCTCCACTTAAACCATAGAAAGTCTACTAATTGTCTACTTCTATGACTTAAACCCTGCCTGAGATAAGATGGCTATGGATATCATGAATCATTGCACTGTTATGACATGCTTAAGCTCCATCACCAAAGTCAATCATTCTTACAAAACAATGCACTGAAGAAAATTGACATGAATGAAATGCTTTTTAATGAATCCGATAGAAGGCTTCTGACTACTGGTAATGGATGTCTATTTCAAGTTTTTGTGTTACATTATGTTTTTAAAAATGACAAGCAGTGCGGGCAACTTCAGGCTAACAATCGAGTTTGGAGCATTCTTTGACATTGAAAGAACTCTAGAAATTGAAGACAGTCACACCTGTGAAAGGGATGTATCTAGCATTTGTGAAAGTTACAAACTGTTGCTGATATTTAATTCATCAAATGCAAAACTGAAAGAGGCATGGTCTGACCCATTCGAAAGAGGCTATTCATCAATGAGATACACTTTTCCATTAATTGATTACACACGAAGCGACAATGAAACCGAATTATGGGAAATAGCTCTTAGACTTCATGAGATAAGTAGCAAAAGCGAAGTCCATGAAATCTCTTCGTCAAATAAATCATTCAATAGGGAAGAAATGAGCAGTTTTTTCAATGCAAGCATAGAAGAATTTCTTTTTAATGCATCGCGAAAAATTGTTTTAATATTGAAAACCAGTTGCTCGCCTTTCTATTATGGTCACGATTGTATAACTCAATGTAAGCCCACGAATGGAAGTTCAGGGCATTTCATATGTGAAGAAAGTGGCAAAAAGGTTTGTCTTCCGGGGTGGTATAATGAAACAAGTAATTGCACCGAACGTGATGACTGCAAGTCTGATCCGAACCGCTGCAAGAATGGAGGAACATGCCAATATGGAAATTGTGAATGCACAGAAGACTTTGAAGGCAAATATTGTGAGCGTCGGAGAGATATTTGCAATATTAAGCCTTGTAGAAATGGTGGTTCATGCCAAAAAATTAACGTCACATATCGAAAGTGTAATTGCACAGATGGATGGTCAGGGGAGAGTTGTGATTTGGAGACCAAAAAATGTAGTGAGCTCACTTGTAAAAACGGTGGAATATGTGATGCCAAATCTGATTCGGATTACTTTTGCAAATGTCCACCGGAATTTAAAGGACCAACGTGCACTGAAGACACGGATGAATGTGTCGAAAGTGATCCTCCAATATGCAAAAACGAAGCAACATGTGCTAATATTTTTGGGGATTACATCTGCGATTGCAAATGGCCTTGGGGTGGAAAGAATTGCGATGAATGCACGGATCCCGATAACAAGATAAGTCCATGCTCCAAAGATCTGAAAAAGGGCACTAAAACTGTGATAACTGCGATAATAATTGTTATAATTCTCTTTCTTTCACCCATTTTTTCCTTAATCTTGCATAGAGCATTTTGCTCATCACAAACAGAAAGTGTTGCAATCGAAGAAATGCTCAACAGTCAAGACTCTGAAGATTCGCTGAAGAAAATTCCTGAAAAAATTCATTTTCAGAAAAAATTTCGTGAAGACTCTCAGGAGAAAATCTTTGGAGATAGTTATTTACTGGAGAACATTGCGAATCAGAAGCTCATTTTTGATGGAAACAAAATAGTTTTTAAATCTGATTGAACTGTATCTATTGATTCAATGTTTGCGAACCAAGCATTTTCTTGAATCAATAGCTGTCGTCATATGGAGACGAATGAGTATCTTAACAAAATTTCTGTTGATTATTTTGATGCACTATTCATTTAAAGTGATTACTAGAAAAATACAATGTGAAAATAAATGAGAGATACAGGTAAATTCATATTTTTCATGTCTTGTTCATATCCAGTTATAATTGCGCATAATATAATTGATATCACTTAAAAATTGATTTTTAATAAGAAAATGATAATTCAATACTATTTTACTTTTTTGTCCTGTTGATCAAAGTCTAGAATGAAGTTATCAAGATTTTCAAAACAAATTAGCCAACATTGGTTTAATCATGTTGGAATGGCATTCTAATAATCAATTTCCAATTATTTTACCGGCATTTGCTATCCTAACATAAGTCTTGATTTGTGCAATCAATTTGCCAAAACAGCTCATTTTACCAGGCTTGCCAATGAGCATCTGAAACCCTGGAGACGACATAGGAATTGGATTGGAATGGACAGTGCGTTTAGACACATTTCCATATGGAACAGTTAAGAGGAGCATATTCAATTGCTTGTCTATCGACCTGCATTGCATGCTCACCTTAATGCGATTTTCGGTCTTTGACTTAATAGTCCGGCAGCCAGAACGAGTTTCTGCAGGGAGCGAGCCCGAAAGTGACACTTTCACAGAATGATGTACACACTATGCCTACTACGAATCGGCACGTCTGCCGAGTTCTAGTGAGGTCCTCTTCTTGTCAGACAGGATAAAAAAAAACTCATGTAAATCCAATGAGACGCAGATTGCATTTTTTTGGTTAAAATGAAGTTTTCTATGTTTTCTCTGGTTAAACGAAAAGTACTAAGTCTAGAGTCATAATTTTTGGCATGGAATGTCTTCAGGTCATTTCCTTTCATTTTCATGCACCCCTGTCTATAAAGCTAAACGCATTTAGATTTGGCGAGCCTCTTAATGTCGGCAAACAAAGAACTTTTTGAGCAACTTTATCCACATTCAGTCAGATTCTCATATACATTGCCGATTAGATGCTTGATAAAAGCACATGCACATCATAAGAAATGACCTGAAGACATTCCATGCCAAACATTATGACTCTAGACTTAGTACTTTTCGTTTAACCAGAGAAAACATAGAAAACTTCATTTTAACCAAAAAAATGCAATCTGCGTCCCATTGGATTTACATGTGTTTTTCTTTGATCTTGTCTGACAAGAAGAGGACCTCACTAGAACTCGGCAGACGTGCCGATTTGTAGTAGGCATAGGATGTACATCATTCTGTGAAAGTGTCACTTTCGGTCTCGCTCCCTGCAGAAACTCGTTCTGGCTGATGGACTATAATTCGAATCGCTCAATACACAACATACAAAAGTTTATCATTTTTTTCCAAGAAATGAAATTATATTATTCACATATAATAATAGAGAACTTTATCATATATAATTCATGCCATGGGACACAATGTATCAAACGTATACTGAAAAAATGATGCGAGTCTGTGGTAAGTCATATTATTACTAATTTGCCCTTTGATTTCATAAAATATCCTGATAAGTGTTGCAATTTCAGTTTTTGAAAGAGAATTGAATGACAGTGATAATGATAACTACGATAGGATGAATGATACAAAAACTCCTTACATGGAGGGTATGCATATTATTCGTATCATTCTATAATAAACTGGGTATATACTGTCTGGATAATAAAAGTCTTTGGAAAGTTCTGATTGCATCCTCATTCGGCCAAAATGTAAATAACGCTTCTGATAATAAAGGTTCCGCCTTCACAGCAGTGATAAAATCTTCACGAGATATTTTTCCGTCTCGATCAAGATCCAGCCTTTTCATCAAATATTCGACTGTATCGCGTTTTGGTTCATCTGGATCAATATCTGGATTTATAGCAGCTACTTCTATTTTAAAGATATTTTGAAGAGGAAGGCTTAATTCAAGATTTCGTCGAAGATAACCATCCATATCAAAATCAAAAGCACGAAAAGCAAAAGCGGCTCTTTCATTAAGTGTGCCATTTAGTATAACGTACATTCCAATAACAAAGTCTTCAGCTGATATGCTCTTAGAATGATCACGATCAAATGCTCGAGCAATACCTTCTAATGCCATGGGACACAATGTATCAAACGTATACTGAAAAAATGATGCGAGTCTGTGGTAAGTCATATTATTACTAATTTGCCCTTTGATTTCATAAAATATCCTGATAAGTGTTGCAATTTCAGTTTTTGAAAGAGCAACGACGTCATTCAACGCGTTGGTTTTCTTTAATATTGCATTTCGTACGGGAGCTGGATTTGCATCACATATAGGGCATATATGAACTTTATTATCTTCACCATCGGGTCTTGTTAACTTTGGAATAGAGAAGAAATTCTTATACGAATTTGCTGGCACTTTGGGTGGCTGCTGCATTTTCAAGATTGTTGTCTAAAAAGTTTGAAATAATGATTATCTTACTTTGCACATTGACCTATATGTGTATTGAATGCATGAAATTATATGATTTCCAAGCGTCATGCATAAAATCACGAATAGGGCATGGAGAGATATCTCTGATGTAAGATATCTGCACGATCTTCCATTGCCATTGGTTTCTTTCTATTGCTATGACTATTTCTTAGCTGATATCGCCAGATAACGGGCCGTAATCCTTTACGCATCCAAATTATCGGGCCGCTATGTAATCTATCAATGTAATTTGGCTGTTCAGAAGGGGAATGCTGCTTCTGTTCTGGCTATTTCACCATCTACCACAGATTTATTTTAAACTTTTGAATTTTGTTAAACCTTCTTATGCGATAGGATACTTATTTCTGAGCGTAAGTAAGTAGTTTGTGTTTACCAATTTAATTCATATATTTTTTGCATGCAATTATTTTTCTTGAAATAAATCTGTCTTGAATAAAAAATATTATTAGGACAGATATCTCTGATGTAAAATATCTGCACGATGTTGAGTTACTCTAAAGCTTTCATGACCAATAATTGAACCAAGGTCTGCGATCTTCTTGCACACCTAGGTTCATAGAAGAGCAACAATTTCAACAAAATAACAAACCTTGTACAGTGATACAAAAAAGCTTGTGAGATGATTAAAAAGTCGAAAGAGAAAAAGTTCAATGACAAAAGTTAAATTGGCTTCATTGTTCTGTTGGGAGGAGTCGCGGAGATGGATGCTGTTTCCCGTCCAAATTGCCAGTGGAACTACGCAGTTTTTCTGGGATCACAACTGTTGGTTATGAGGCGGCCCAGGTCTTTTAAAGAATCCGATCCGACTTTGCCAACAGCTCAGGATGCTTCGATGAAACGGATAAAGGTATATTAGCATCAGGTCTGTGTATTAGGCGAGTTTTCGCTCTTCGTCGTTGTATGCTCCGAATCTCGGGGTGATAGAATTCTGTGCTCCAAATCTCGTGGTGATAGAATTCTGTGGGATGTTAGAGGCATTCTAGGTGTCAAAGCAAATGACGTCCTAACTAAGCCAGTCATTTCCCCATCTTAAGCGGAAAAGTTGCGGCACCACCAGGAGTTCGCCCGTTACCGCGGTCTAGACCGATAGGTCTAGTCAATTTACAAATTTATATACAACATGTATAATGCAATGAACTCCACCACACTCCTCAAATTGCCCCAATTATCAAATCATAGGCAATGTCCAAGTGCACTTCCATTAACATCTTCAGGTGCATTGATTCAGGCTGTACTCTGAATGCACTCTGCAATTGTTTCTGATTATCAGCCGCACGGCAAATCAGGATGAATTATCGAGCAATAGCCTGTTATTCAATCATTCAGCTTGTTCAGCTATTCTAGTCACTAGCTAGTTTAAGCCATTCCGAGCCGTACTGACAAGTCATTGTAGGTCGAAACGCAGCTCCTGCGGCTGCGAGGGATATTTTTTCGCTTGAATTTTCGAAGTCTGATGACATTTGTCTGATGACAGCATATATACTGCGTGACAAAAAATCCTTGCAATTAGAACTTCTATTTTTTCATTAATGAAGTAGCATCAAAATTGTAATCTTAAATGATAAAAATTGATTTCACAAATATCTAGCAACCTGTTTGACCTCCCCTAGCATAAAATTCTATTGTTCATAGAGTCGACGCGATCTCTCTTGCTCAATGCATTCCCGTTGCTTTTCAACCAATTTTCAGAGGGTCTTTCGATGTCAGCAAATACATTATGATAAAGTGACAAGAATATGGATGCGAGTTTATCACCCATTTGACAAAATGATTCCACACAAATTCAATCGATGAAAGACCGGAGAGTGTGAAGGCCATGGGAGTTGCTCAGCTGCTGACCGCGTGTTTTCACATTGGTTGATGAGATGGTGCCACCAGACTGCTGATACCAGACTGGTGCCACCAGACTTTTACTGATAGAATAACAAAAGGTTAAATATTTACATCCTTCGAGAGATAACATTCTCATCCATGGTTCTTTCATGACAATAGCAGCCGTTCGTCCGCCATTCAAAATACCGGATAGAATCCTGACACTTACCATCGCCGAATCGATCATGTTCTGAAATAAAGCAGGCTGCATCTCTCACTAGACAGTCTCAGAGCACAAACTCTTACGTCGTGGTCACTTTCTCCATTCTAATTCTTTTCGCTTGTGTTCAGGCTGTACTCTGAATGACCTGCAACATGTTCATTCATATGGGAAAGCAATCGTATGAATTTATTAAAATTCAAAAAGTTATTGAGTGGTGTGCATGCAGCATGTCTGCAAGATTTAGATCCCGCTACATCGATGTCAGGTCAAACATCGATGTGCAGCCAACCTGACACTGGACGAGAAACGCTCTGAAACCGATATCTCTTCGCTGCCATTGATTAGTAAGCATAAATGTCAAGTTTTTCTATCAATGAAAATTCAGTCAATGAAAATATATCTTGTCCATCCAAAAGGCAGGTTCTACAGACCACAGACCAATGTGGGTCATTTAGTTTAACTTTGCCCATATCAAAATTGAGAATTTTTGTTATCTGAAATAACCACTTCTTGCTCATGCAGGTCGCTTGAGTTGTTAAGAAGATATGCGTGGAGATTCTCAATCGGTTTAGTATGGTGTCTACAAATATTATGCTATATACAATCGATAAATCTTCTTTATTCGACAAACATGCTAGTAATTAAGCTGACAATTTGAATAACAGAAAAGAAGCATGTAATAAAAGAATCACGAGAGCGTAACTCTTTTTATCACTGATACATACCATTGCATCACTCGTAACCATGCCGTAGCTCTTCATGAAAACCCACTTCACTTGATTATCTGAGCTGTCATTCTGTCTATTTTCTTATTTTTTCATCATTCAAATTCCTGGAAATTCACTTTTACGTAGATTACTAATAACCTTAATGTCAAGACTCATGCTTAATTGGCTGTGACAGAGACGACTTAGAATAGATATAGCCTGCTTGATCGGGACGACTGAATTTACAACTGTGCATCATTAGCGTCCAGGTGGTGACAAATAGGGGTCAAATTATATCAATGAAATCTCAATGAAAGAATCAATACAGATTTGGAATTATAAAAAGCAAAACGGCAGGGAACCTAGATGGTGACGCTGCGCGCCATTTAAAAAAAAGTAGAACATCATTTAAAAATTAGTACAACGACCTACCGGAAAGTAGATTCTCACTCATTAATTCACAGATTTCAAATAAAACTGCAGTTTAATGAAACGTCATGAGCATCCAATTTTTATTCACTGCATAATGAAACGTATATGGCAAGACAAATCGATGCAAATCATGTTTTAATAAGAATCTGAATGTCACTGATACTTTAACCTTTTATCTCCTAACGTTCCCATTTGGGAACATGATACAAAATAGCCTCAAAAAGTACTTTGCGTTAAGAAATATTTTTTCATCTTTGTTTAGGTATACTACGATATTTGTAGAGCAACATTTCGAAGAAATTGATGTTTTCGCCATTTTGGATTTCATCTGATAGCATCTTGAAAAGGTAAGATTTTTGTGAATTTTACTACCTTTACATTATGCATCTGTAAAATAACATTATAGTATTAAAAATGAACTAAGTCAAATTTAAAATCCTTTCTCAAGTTCCTTTCTCTCTATAAACCAAATTTCAAATCATTTGGCCCGATAGTTTTCGTGCAATTTTATTTTTGCGCTGAATGTTCCCAAATGGGAACGTTAGGAATACAACGTCAAAAAAATGCCTATTTTTGTCACAAAATTTCTTTCATATGGTATCTTAATTATTGCGGCTTTGGATAAGTGTAGACTTACGTAAAATTAAAAATGACTCCTCAGCTACATCATGAATTTCAGGAAAAATGTTCCGTGAGAGATTCGATCGATCTCTGTACCTTGTGTACGGCAGCCAAGCATCGTGCCACTACACCATAGTGTCATCCATCATATTTAAGTCGCGCGACTTGTTTTGATACAAAGACAGAACTGCTGAAATTTGTGATTATCAGCAGTGATATCAAGATCTAGATGAAAATTGACTATAAGGCATAAAATTTGAGTACGCATTGACTTCTTGAACATTGAATTTCATTCCTTTACAGATGGGCGACGGAGGTTATCAGAAGAAGCTTAGATTAGATCCACCAAAAGTGAGGAGATTTATAACAATGAGTGAGCCCTTGTAAAACGTGTCAAGTTCCACTGATCGTGTGGCTGTTTTACCACCGGAATCAAGAGATCAGGATGTGCCGAGTGATGAGGAGGACGTGGGTGATGATTTTGTCGAGCCAGCTGGTGAAATTGAGATTTTCGACAGTGACAGTGACGACGATGGGCCTATTGGAAATTATAGTCGAGATCAAGCAAGACGCTGGTCAAAGAATGTCGAACGATTCGATGGACAGCCTGATGACATCAATGTAGTCTGTATGGAAGATAAATACCCACTTCTAGTTGGCAAAACCCCTTACGAAATATGGAGACTGTACTTCAATGACGACATAATAAAGCATATTGTTCGTCAAACTATACTATATGGTAGGAGAGACCAGTGGGATTTGAAATTTCAATTTACTGAAAATCAATTGTTGAATTTCCTAGGAATTGTCATTCTATCTGGTTATCACAGTGTACCATCAGAAACAGATTATTGGTCAAATCAACATGATCTTCATGTTGCTGTTGTCTCTGAGGCCATGAGTCGTGATACTTTCCAACAAATCAAGAAATACATTCACTTGGCAGATAACCAACAACTGACAAAAGGTGACAAGGCAGCTAAAGTGAAAGAAGTTTACAATTTACTCAACAAGTCATTGCAGCAATTCGGAATGTTTCATGCTAACCTCTCAGTGGATGAGTCCATGGTTCCTTATCGTGGAAGGAATTCCATGAAAATGTACATCAAGGGCAAACCAATACGTTTTGGGTATAAGCTTTGGATATTGGCAGGGGCAGACGGATATCCATACAAACTCACCATTTATCAAGGGAAAGAGAGTCATCAAACAACTGAGCCTTTGGGTACGAGGGTTGTGAAATCCTTACTACAAGTAGTGGAGGATATATCGACACCATCCGACCATTATCTATTCATGGACAATTTCTTCACGTCCTATCAACTCTTGTCTGAATTGCGTCTCATGCAATTCAAAGCTACAGGTACAGTCAGGCAGAATCGAACTGGAGGAGCAGCCAAACTTCTGGACGATGACAAGGCCATGAGGAAAGCTGGTAGAGGGACATTTGACTACCGAACTGATGGCAGTATCTACATTTCTAAATGGCAAGACAATTCCTCAGTGACCATAGGTAGCAATCACTTCACCCACGAGCCACTACAATCTACAAAACGGAGAGTCAAACGCGACACACTTGATCTGACTCAACCAAATTTGATCAAACAGTACAATCTCGGTAAGTATTTATTGTTTTCATCTAGAACTGTCTACTTTTTCAGGACTAGGTTCCTACCGGACTATAGATTCATACTACGTGCAGTGTTCTTAGTCGCGCTCACCTTTACAGTCAATTGCACTTTTCATGCCTATGCACCTGTATTTTATGTAGTCTACTGATGATGGAATTCTATATATGATTGAAAATTTCTATAACTATTCTGCAATGCTGTATTGGTGAAAAATATTCTATTTCTACCTGTATTTTTGCATGACTTATTATTTTCCAGGCATGGGTGAAGTGGACTTGTGTGATCGACTTCTCTCGCCCTACAGACCGAACATTGTGGGTAAGAAATGGTGGTGGCCATTGTTCACGAATTCCGTGAATATGTCTATTGTTGCGGCTTGGCGATTGCATTGTCAGTTACATCCAAGTGACAAGATCAGCCACATACAATTCAGAAGAAACATCGCTCTGTGTCTTTTGAAATCGAGTCCCATGCGTCCTCAGATCGGTGGTGGTCACCACGTGGATTTGCCGTCAGATGTCCGATTCGATGGTATTGGCCACACCAGAGTGGATGCCAATCAAGGAAGATGCGTATTCTGTCGAAAAAATTGTCGACACAGCTGTTTCAAATGTAATGTTCGGCTACATACCAAGCAGTGTTTTGATTTTTATCACAGTAGGTAAAGAAAATGTAGACTCTTTCAGATTGCATTTATTTTTGCATTGTTTTGATTTTTATCACAGTAGGGAAAGATGGAAATATAGACTGCTAGATTGCATGAATTTTGTTGTTTTCACTTGAACATAAAAATAGGTAATTTTTGTACCTCAAGTTCCTAACGTTCCCATTTGGGAACATACCATTTAAGCACTATTGGAATATGTATATCAAGCGTTCAATCCTGAAAATACTTTCAAGGGTATCAAATGGTTAATCATCTAAAAAAATCTTTGCTCAACTCTTTCGTTTTCATGTAGCCGGAGATAAGAGGTTTAAACTGATGTGCTCTATCAAATTTGAGAAAATGTGACTTCTCAGTTATTTGCTGTTGTTATAAACAACACTACATGTTGTCACACCACATTGGGTTGGTCAGGGAAAGATTAAAAGTACATGTGATAACGATCTACTCAGTGATTGAGATATCGCTTCATCCGTTCAGTTGTACGGACATCGAAAAACAGAATTTATTCACTTTGGGATACATCCCCTGTGAAGATTTGTATAAATGTGCTAATGATGAGTAGTTTGGTACTATAGGGAACTGATTTTTGGTTTCATTACTATATTTTATGACTTTTTCTCATCAATTGACGCAAAAATCGTACAAATGGTATTTCAAAAATATGACTCAAAGTCCATTCATTCCAATCGAAAAATCGACATCTGCTACGTTTCCTAGAAGGAAAGTTGTGGGATGTAGGCTAGCTGCTTGAATCTATGGATTACCACCACCTCAGAAGAAAAGAATCTTCAATTGCAATTTCTTTTTCTTTTCAAAAGTTTGACTTGTTCGATTAAGAAGTTCAAGCATCTACATTTCCTATCTGATCGGGAATCACTTCAGCAGTTTTCGAGATTTGCAACCCCTTTCATCACATCAAGCGAAATCTTTATGATTGAATGCTTCGATTCAGCCAAGTATTTGCCTTGTACCACCCACTTTGGTACCACCAACCTTCGAAATCTTGTGAAAATGAAGAGTTTGAGGAATCAGGAGCAATGTCACAGTAGTTCGATTTTGCAAGGTTTGATCGTCGATGATATCCGAAGCAGTCAATAAAGTCTATTTTTTGCGGCCATGGTTCAGTTACATGCATGATTTTTTATAAATTTGGTTTAAGGGTCATTCCTCCGTACAAAACTAAGTAATAAATGTAAAGAATCAAAACTTAAATTTGTATTCTTCCCAAATTTTCACACTAAGGCTGGATCATGTGAAGTACAAATAATATTACTTTTTATTATAATATACCGTGTTCAGCCTCAGTGCGAAACGTTGAGAAGCACTCATACAAATTTAGTTGTTGATTCTTTATATTTATTGCTTAGTTCTGCGCAGAAGGGCGCTTCCATATAGTAAGTATATTAGGTAGAGTGGTAACTCCGCATTTATTAAATCCCCAATGTGTATACACTTTCGATTTTATTAAATGAACTCGAGGCGGGATGGAGGTGGTATTGTCACCTAATGTGAGATATGCAAATTTTTGCAGTTTTGCAGAAATTACAACGAAATTGACTGATCATGATAGCATAATACAGAAGGAAAGGATTTTACTTCACAGATCGTTCGTGTCATGACAGCCGTGGAGAGGTAATTTTTGTTAAATTAGCAAGTCGATGACCTACTATTGCTTTTATGCTCAACCTCTAGAGAATCTTCCTAAGCGAGATCACATCATAAGCAACGCCGCAGGTACAGCAAAAAAAACAGAATCAAGGACAATGATTTCAATCAACTTTGAAAGATGTAAATAGGTCCACATCACTATTCAGATTCAAGACATCAAATATGAATTTAGTGAATCATAAAATTATGCCGATGAAAATTGAAATAAAACTTGAAATTTCAGCCAAGACAGCACAATAAGATTTCGTCTTTTTCATAAAGACTCCCATTATAATGCGGCTCATGAAATTCCCTTGCAAATCAGCTAAATTTCCGCTTATTTAGGATGCTTATTAGCAAATCTTTATTCCCTTTGATATCCTGCTTTTTTCATGCTACTTATGAAAGGGCTCCCATGTCGGTAGTATATAAATTTGCAAAATTGCGACTTCTTTAAAACAGGTCAAATGATTCTTAACATAATCTCCGCAGAAAGTTAAATCTTTTCATATAAAAATTTTTACTGTTTACAGATACTTTTTTGAGTTGACACCATAGAGTAAGTATATTAGGTAGAGTGGTAACTCCGCATTTATTAAATCCCCAATGTGTATACACTTTCGATTTTATTAAATGAACTCAAGGGAGATACATGTGGTATTGTCACCAAATGTGAGATATGCAAATCTTTGCAGTTTTGCAGAAATTACAACGGAATTGAGTGATCATGATTGTAGTGCAGAAGGAATGATAGTATTTCACAGACTCATGAGTGCCTTGGAGATTTAATTTTGTTAATTCGATGGGTTCCTATTACTTTCATTCTCAACGGCAAGAGTATTTTCTTTGCGCGTGATCATATCACAGACAACCTGCCACTGGTAAAGCAAAATCATATAATCGAGGACAATGATTTCATTTAACTTTGAAAGGGTTCCACATCACTATTCAGATTTATGAAATGAAACATGAATTTAGTGAATCATAAAATCATGCTTGTGAAAATTGAATTAAAAACTTGAAATTTCAGCCAAGAAAGCACGAATGATATCGCGACTTTTTCATGAAGACTTCCATTATGACACGGATCATGAAATTCCCTTGATAATCAGCTTGATTTTCGCTTAGCTAAGATGCTTATTATCAAATAATCATTCGTTTTGATATCCAACGTGTTTCATACTACTTATTTAGGAGAGTCATCTCGGTAGTATATAAATTGGCAAATTTTGACTTTTTTCAAAAGTGCTCAAATAATTTTTTGGACCACGGGAACGCAATCTCCGCTTTCGGTTAGAGGTAAGGTCAAAGGATTCCCATTAGAATCCAATGCTAAAATTCAAGAAATATCTATAGATTGTGGAACACTTGGCAATTTTACTACATTTTCTTTTGCAGAAATGAAACTATTTATCAGAATGCCATGTAATTTGAAACATGATTGAGTTCAGATCATAAACTTCAATATAAAAGTTGAAATGAGTCACATGATTCAGTATTTGATATCTGAGAGCCTCTACAAAATGAGTCAATTTCATGTTTTGACTTAATTTTGGTGATTTTACTCACTTTCTAGAGGCTCTCAGACATCAAATACTGAATCATGTGACTCACTTCAACTTTTATATCGAACTTGATGTTCTGAACTCAATCATGTTTCAAATTTCAAAGAAACTGATAAATAGTTTCTTTTCTGCAAAAGAAAATGTACGAAAATCACCAAGTGTTTCACAATCCATAGATATTTCTTGAATTTTACCATTGGATTCCTATGTTAATCCTTTAACCTTACCTATAACCGAAAACAACTGGCTGTGACACTGAAGAATTTGATTTTTGTATTCATCGTTTCAAGATCTACAAATCCATGCTATTAAGTCCTTTGTGCTCGAATTTAGGAAGAAAGTGTCAGCAGCTCCCGTACTATAGAAATGAATTTTAGCTTTCAGTCCAGGTGCTATATATCTAGGAGTCCATTCCCTGTGGGAACGAATCTTGCGAAAAACTGGCGAATGTCAGCTGCAGAATATCATGCTAAAGTTCAGTCATATTTGCGGGATATTCGCTGGCGAAGTTCGCCGGCGACAATTCGCGCTCTATATGTCACCTTTTACTTTCTCTCTCTTATTTTCTTTAGTAATCCGCCTCTACAGCCGAGGCTCTATTTTCTCCCTCACCTCCTCACTATCCCCCACATATGGCTAATCTATCTAAGAAATAAGTGCAGACTATCATTCTTTGATAATAATAAGACTATAGAGAATCCGCATATATCAATTTTCATAACATCTCTTGACATTCAATAATTTACAACAGTGATAAATATTTGAATAATATCATAGCATTTACTGCGACATTTATGGAAGATAAATACTTTTTTTAGTTTAAGCCTTTGTGAATTAAAAAAGGATCCCTTTTTATCAGATCAGACTGAGTATACAATATATTTTCATGTGAAGGTAATATACGAACATTACTACTTACCACTAATTAGTTGCTACAATATCCACGATTTCGCCGGTTGGCGAAAAATCAGCTCGCATTAGTAACCAAATATCTACCAACCAATTATAGCAACTTTTTCGCCACCTGTCGTTTTTTTAATTTTACACATGTTTTTGGATAAATTATGACCATTTTCACATGCGGAGATAGTTTTTAGACGAAAATGAGCCTTTAAAAAAATTATCCACAAAATCGCTACCTCGCCAGATAATCTGTTGATATTAGCAAGATGCGTTCCCACAGGGTTGCTATTCTCTATCGTTGAAGTAGATGATAATAGGCCTAGACTGAAATGGTATTGCCACTTTCTATGTTTTCTATCCATTACCAAAACTCCTCAAATCATAGTCTTCTTTGGGATAATGTGTGAAAATTTCAAATTTTTCATTATAGCTGACTTCCACAATAACATATCATTGTTCAAGCAGTCTGACTTCATTATGCGTGAAATGGGGTTGACTAATGCTGAATCATTTCAATACAGTTCAAGGAAGAAACCTCAACGGTATTTGAAGAAATTACATCAAAAATACCCTTTGTTCTCTATGCAAACCCCTGGTGTGTGCGCAGCTTGCGAGGACGATGTGGCTAGAAATCGTCAAGTAATTATGAAAATAGTGCCAGATCTACAAAATAAAACTCATTTTGATTCAGCGGAACTTTTTACAATGATGCGAATATTTCTTCACATCAAAGATTCACCTAAGAAAAATATGTCAAAAGAAAAGTTCGACTCATTTTTAAAAGTTCATTTTGATTACACAGACCAAGAAATTTTAGAGGGCATTTTTCGCGCAGTGAATGTTACTTTTCATTACAGTGACAAAACAATGTCCCCAATTAATTTCATCAAGGGAATGTCAGTCTTGCTACGTGGAACAAATGAAGAAAGATCAGATTTTGCTTTTAGAGCTTTTGATTATGACAATAATGGATATTTGTATCGAAACGAAGAATTAATGCATTATTTTGGCAAGATATTTATTCTTAGCTCTTTGGTTTTTAGAGACCAAATTGACAGTGACGAGCCTGTAAAGGATACAATCAAGTTTCTTCTCCAAAAGATGGATCCAGACAGGGAGGGGCGAATATCAAAGAAAAACTTTGTAGAATATATCTCAGAAAATCCTTTGCTTATGGAATGTTGCATGCCAATTTGGCCTCCGGAGAATAAAGTGATTCTCTTTCAACGACTGTTCCTTTCAAAAGCACCTACTCCGTCCTATCTAATGTCACGACTGGATCCTAACACAAGAATGAGCAATTATTCTCCAAAAAGTAGCATGCTAGGCAAGTCTTCAGTCAAATTTAATATGAAAACAAGTGTTCATTTTGAGACTTAATTGTGTGAATGATAACAATACATTCATTGTCCAGTCGCTGGCATTTACATAACATAAATGACAAATCTGTTCTGCAGAATGCTCAAAATTATGTGTCGGATAAACATGCTATTTGTATATAGCCTATGTCTACACGTATCACCAAAAAAACGAACAAACTACTGTAAAGTCAATGTATACTTAATATCCAATCGTTTTTCGACTTCAACATATCGTATATAACTATACCTTGTATTTATTGGGTAACAATAAATGTCAAAAATATACTGGGTCGTTTTTTTGCAAATATTTTATGAAACATGATTCATTTGATCGCGAAAATATTGTTCGATGATATTGAATTCTATATTTCTACAATTTTTCTCACTATATAGATACTCATCTTGAACTTGATCAAAGCATTCATTGATTCATCGATCTAAAATCAGTCAAATTTCGAATATCCGTAACACAACTATCTAGAAAGCTCTGTTATTAGAAAACTCGGGATTGAAACATGTTTTGACATTTTCAAGGCAATGATTTTTAATTTTTTAGACCATCTTTGCTCTTCTTTATTCAAGAAGTTTTGCATCGTTTTTGAGTGAGCAACCTATTACATAAATTGTCAACCTTTAAAGCTTGAATGAATGAACTAGAGCGCCTGTAAGGTTAATAAAATAATATTTTTAAACTCCGACCCACTGTGTCGTATTTTTAAGTCATGTTGCCTAGTATTGGTCAAATGTCGACGCCAGTTGGCACATCCTGGTAGCATAAGCACCCATTGACTTCTAGCATCGCTTGAGCATATCCATATCGCATTCATCAATAAATGAGATCTGACGTAAGGTTTGAAAATATTATTTAAAAAAGCTTCCAACCATGTTTATGAAGACATGAATTGATATAATGAAAGCTCATGTTTAAAAACACGGCCATGTAGTGATTATCAAATCCACCCAAAACAAACATTGATAAGACACTTATAAAAGCTGGTAATGTGGAATGAAAGGTAATTATGATTAGTTTGTAGGTACAAGCCCTCGTAAATCATGGGCCGCGTGTCATTATTTAAAAAGCTGTAAATAACAATTCCATCTATATTTTCAATCATTAGTAATGGACAAAAGACCGTTCCAGGACACCATAAAATCAAAAAAATTAGTACTTTTAAAAACGACATAAATTTATGAATTAAGTCCCTTTTTCAGGTTTTTAAGACCTAAATTCATGAATTTAGTCCATTCAAAAAGTACCATTTTTTCAAAAAATGGTATTTTTAAAAACAACATAAATTCATGAATTTGAACCCTTTTTCAGGTTATGAAGACCTAAATTCATAAATCGGCTAAAGCCAGAGGAGCTTCGCTCCGATTTGGGCGTTTTTAAAAATACCCAATTTTTCAAATTTTTCAAAATCTCAAATTTGAGAATTACAATTTTCACCCCCAAAATCATGACCGTTCTAGGACACCGAAAATCATAAAAGTTAAGAATCTCAAATTTGAGAATTACAATTTTCACCCTTAAAATCATGACCGTTCTAGGACACTAAAAATTATAAAAGTTAAGAATTTCAAAATTTGAGAATTACAATTTTCATTGCTTAAATCATGACCGTTCTAGGACACCGAAAATCATAAAAGTTGAGAATTTCAAATTCATGAATTTTATCCATCTTTCAGGTTTTTAAAATATATCATGTGACTAGCGAACCGAAGGTTCAGGGCTTCGCCGTTAAAAATATTTCTTTAAAAATGGATGAAACAAAAGTGGAAGGAACTTCAGAAATGGAAGGAACCTCAAGAATATATCCTTCGTTATCTCAATTAAAAACAGGTGAAATGGTTCTCAATTATTATTAAGATTAGAGCACTATGATAAATTAAGAAGACGCAATTATTACTTAGTCATTCTTCGTTATTGTATGCTCAACATTATTTAAAGTACTAATTGTGTGAAGTAGAAGATCATTGTAACTCATAAACTCAAAATTATTCAATGAACCCGTACACTGGCTGATAATTGAAGAGAGAGACAGAGATTGAAGAGAGAGAAACATCTAGCAGCTTTTCCCTAAAATTATGTTGAACAGCGCAATCATTTGTCATTTCAATTTACCCATCGGTAAACTTTTGACATTTCAACTTACGCGTGCGTAAAGTTTTGACATTTCAATTTACCCCTACGTAAATTATTTTCAGAATCTGTTTTCAAAATCTATTTTCAAAATCCATTTGCAAAGTCTATTTTCAAATTCAGTTTTAGAAATCGATTTGCAAAATTCATTTAGCGTTTGCCAAACACATACGGGTAGTAAAGTACTTCCCATTGTGAAGACATGAATAGATTAAGCACATAAGAGTGCATTGACAATAAAAGCAAATGACAATAAAATTCTTCTTCTAAATTTAGAACGCATAGACGGCGACATGCGGGATAGTTGTTATGGCAATTTTAAACAATCATTTTAACGATGAAACATATTTTACAAATGAAGTTCATGAAGAAAATTGAAATATATAAAACAATATAGATTAGAATCGGCTAAAGCCAGAGGAGCTTCGCTCCGATAATTATAATATAATCATTTCAAAATCGAATGAGTAGTAAGGAAAGACATCATTAGAGAACAGTTTTAAATCAATACCCCCTCCCTTCTGTCTTCTAGGGGTCCCTTAAGAAATTTTTTTATTATAAAATGAGCAACATAAATGAGTTTTTTAAATTATATGGAACACAAACGACAACGAATTTCGACCTAAAGAAAATCGCAAATCAATTAGGAATAAAGAATTTTCATGTTCTAATGAGAAACGAATTACAATTCCTAAAAAATAGGCCAACAGGAACCTTCAGTTCCCGGAACAAAGTTCCATCAATAATTGTAAATTTCATAACGAATCTTCACACTTCAGACCAAAACGGCGTACATTGGTCAGCAGGCGTTAAAAATCATCAGCAAAACTATTATTTTGATTCATACGGTTTGCCCCCTACAAATGAAGTAAAAGAATTACTTGGAACGGGAACATACAATACGTTTCAAATTCAAAAACCGGGAACAACTTATTGTGGTCAATTATGTCTTTATGTTTTATTTAAATTACAAAAAGGAGTACCATTTCTAGATATTATGTTAGAGTTAAACAATCTATAACTCAAGCGAAGCTAGCTAAAGCGCCACCTAAAGGTTAAAGCTCTGTTTTCTGTAATTCATTTTGATAAAAACGGCCTCTGATATCCTCATTATCTAAATCTTTAATTTCATAAGTAATCGGATAACTTTGATTTATTTTGCAAACTTCAAATATTTCTTTAGTCCAATAGCCAACAAAGCCTTTTTCAAATTTGTTCTTATATTTAAATATTCTAACTCTATCTCCAATTTTAAATTTCGGCTTAAGTTTCTGCAAATTCGGATTACTCTCATTCGAATGATTATTCTCGAATATTTTCTTTCGTATCAAATCAGGGTCGTCAGAAGCATTCTTTGGGGTTTCTTCAATACCTGAATGAACTTTATTATTGTACTGCTCTACAATTCCTGGTAATATTTTTAACCATTTCTGATTTCCTTGCTGAGTAAATTTCTTGAAAATTTTATTTTTTAACGTCCGATTGAATCTTTCTATCACTACGGCCTTCCCAGCGTTTTCAGTTGAATAAACAGTTTCAAATAGTGGCTGAACGTTTCGGTTATAAAATTCCGACCCTTTATCAAGAAACAATTTCCTTGGCTTTCTATTACTTTCTTTAAAGATTTCTTCAAACGCATATTTAACTGATAGACCACTTTTATTTTTTAAAGGTTTTACCCAAGCGTATCGTGTATATAAAATCTATAACTGCCAATGCGTATTTGTAGTCCCTTTCATTCGGCTACTGATATGAATAAGATCAGCACTCCAAATATCATCTTTATTAAATACTTTTACTTTAATAAATATTTAGGCTTTCTATATTCTTTATGAATTTCAGATGCATAAAAACTCTGAATTATGATTTCATTTAAACCCTGACCGAATAATATTTTAGCTTGTAAAGCTTTCTTAACAACACATTCTTTCAATTTTTTCGTCTAACAATGTAGGATTCTGAATACTATCTAAATTCTTGAATCATCCTTCTTATCAGCTGCATGACGAGAACTTAGATCATGATTTTCGATAAGCTAAATCATGCTGTAAGCGGCGGCATCTACTCTATTTATTGGTTTCTTCACCTGGTTTCGGATTATTATTCTCATCTAGTCTTATATCTAATCGAGTTCCTGGACCAGTATATGAATGACCAGGAAGATGTTTTTCTTTCGAATATTTACTCCAAATAAATCCAGGAAAGTTTTCTAATGTTTTTTGTATATCACCACCGAAGTGGTATGGAACTTTGTTCTTGTCACCTCCTAATATGCT
>CAJQUW010004391.1:0-85487 GCA_907163375.1 Prostheceraeus crozeri | reverse complement strand
ATATATATATATATATATATATAATATATATATATATATATATATATATATATATATATATACTTAGATGATCTCTCAGCGCCACTTCCACAGACTGCTGAAGAAAAGTTGGAATGCAGAAATAAATAGCCTGTGTTCGTTCCCAAAACTTTCAGGGCTGGGTTATAGTATTCAGTAGTATTGACTGCACCCAGTTTTAGACCGAAATATGTGAAGAACTACAGGGAATTCAGCAATTACTGATTATTCTCGTTTTCCTCATACAGACCCTTAGATGCTAAATTGTAGGCTGAAACTTCGATGGTATCTTAAGGATTCACAGTCCTATGGGCTGCATGTGACGGAACACAAAAATACTCAGATTAAAAGGTTGATGAAAAATCATATATAATAGAGATTATATTTAATTTTCATTTTTACTCGAAGAAAATGGTATATGGGTTAACAACTATTTATCTGCAAATTTAGGCCGTTTTGGACAACACCTACCGATACCACAAATTCTTTTTAGGTGCCAAAAGTCTTGATTTTTTCGTATAACCTTTATTGATATCCATAATTAGCGTATATATCAAAATTTCTATGATAACATACCCGCAAAAAACGCCAAAACAAGAAAAAAAATAAAGCATTTATACTCTAAATAGCCTCTCAGCGCCATTATAGTGTATATTACTAGGTCTCTATGAGCCAGTCACATATAATTAAAGGGTATATGAGCGCCAAGTACCATAAATACTTATCATATTATTCCCAATTTGAGAGCTGATACCTTCGTTACTGTCATTTCAACGTACGCTTCTATGTAGTACCAGCTGAGATGGAAAAGTACGTGAATAGGGAGAAATTTACAATAGAACTTATGAATTTGTACTGTTGCTTGGTTGGCACATACAGTGGGAAAATAATTTTACTATTTCGTATAGATTTTCTTCAAAGACTAATAAGTAGTACATAGATGAAAAATACAATGTAATATGCAACTACATATTTGCATGAATTTGAAATAGATCAATATTTACATACTGGAAAAGTAAAAGTCACAACAAAGTTTAAATGTCCACTCCATTCCGATAGATTTTACCTGCA
Organism: Prostheceraeus crozeri; assembly: GCA_907163375.1. NCBI lineage: Eukaryota > Metazoa > Platyhelminthes > Polycladida > Euryleptidae > Prostheceraeus > Prostheceraeus crozeri. The sequence continues at coordinate 84,398 of CAJQUW010004391.1, read as the reverse complement.
TGAAAAAAGGGCCATGAAAATATTAAAAAGATATGAATTTGGCATGATTTGCATCAACCGTCAAGAGGAACAAGATATAGGAACTAAACTTTCATTACTTGAAACAGGACTCTACACAGCTAAGGAGCTTGCCCTGTTTCTACACATACACCTTGCAAGCAGATCCTAGCAGAGTTTAAGTTTCCCTATTTTTATCTTTCAATGAAAGAGTCGCTCCTTTCAAAGGAGAAAGTGACAAAAGATGCTGTGGATTAAATGCCATTGCTGTGGTGCTTATCATAAAGGATCACGATGATGTTATCGCAAATTAGCGGAGTAGGTTAAGTACATGTAGGTCTATCGTGAATGGCAATACGAAGCATGACAATGAGCTTCAGCTTGCGCATTGTACATTGTGGCATATTTTGTTGATGATTAGTATGTATGATTATTTATTTCTTTTTGTGTGTCTTTTAGGCCTACATGTATATGCACATGTCTATCGTGTCTGTTTTTGGAAAGGCCTAGACCTTTCATGGAAGCAGTTGTCTCATCAAGCACACTTGAATTCAGGTCTTTATTGATTCTTTATCATCACTTCATTAAAGGAGATTGTTAACAATTTCGTCGGCAGAGCTTCGATGAGTTTTATACGTTGAATACTGTGTAGGCCTATCAGGCCTATCACTACTATCAGTCTTATAAAGCAATCACGCTAAACGATCCACTATCTGAGACAAACCCTGAACAAAATCTAGTATCCAACCATAAAGCAACCGAAAATTTCTCCTAGACCAACCTTAATTAAATAAATTCTATAAACAACGAACCCAAAACTAATTTTCATTTTAAATTACTTTTCGCGTAAACCGCACCATAAGACGGTAGCAATTTGAAGTCGATGTGGCCTACATGGATTCCACCTATGCCCTAGTCATAGCACTTATTCATGGATATCCATACTCATCCTAAGCTTAAACTTCAAAAAATATTGCTCTCACAAGAATCTCATACCGTGCGGTAACTTCTGTAAATCCTAAAACTTGATAAGTCAATAGAATTAATTGGACGTGCACTATTAATCCATTATCAAGCAAAAGTACATGCATGCATGCCAGCATGCATCTACATAAGGCATGAGACCAGTGAGGACAGTTATGTCACCCCTATTTGACATTCATTTTATCATAGCTTATTATTTGAAGTATGCCTGTTCTAGACCTACTTCAATTCATGATGTTGTTATGTGAATATAAGAGAATAACCGCAAAGTATGCAAGTCAATACATTCATGCTGCTTTCAGCTACTAAGTCTTATCATAGAATCAGTATATGATGGCTGAAAACAGTTTTGAAATTTGAATTTAAAATCGTGTCTATTGTATTAGGCCTTTAATTAGGAATTTTGGCCTTTTCTGAATGGACAAAAAAGGGGACCACTTTTGCTGGATGTTACCATATCTGAGCATTTCCATGCGTCGTCTTTGAAGGATTTTGCATTCTTAAATTGATTATAACTAGTAATTAATTGACGCCTTAATTGCTGCATAGCTAGGTTCAATAAACATGTAGATATCCATGGTGTTAATTTTTTTGTAATCTTATTTATATGGGTCCAACAGCTGTGTTTACCAAACGTCCTCTTATGATGCAAAAGTCAACCTGAAATTAAGTACAGTACATGTGAGTCTCATCAAATTTTCTTCGAGTTGCAATAAGTCATTGAATCTAACCTTTAACATCATACATTTAACTCGCCAACGCCCAAAATTTACGTATTTATGCAAAATTATTTTAATTGCTTGTAACTAGTCATTTACCATCCAATATGACTACTAAAGTGAAAAAACTGATTATTTCAACTTTTTTGTATTATTTCCAGCATGTGACATATGTGTCACACTTATGCTCTAACCGAATATTTTCACATTCACCAAATCGGAATTAAATCTACAACTACATTGTAATGATTATTGGTAAATCAACAACAAATCAGCTTGTTTTGACTGATGTGTCGAATAATGTATACTGAGCAAGGTGTCACAATATAACCGGTACTTTTTCAAAAATTCAATTTCTATTTTTTTCTAAGTTTGAAGGCTCATAGCAAGAAAAATTTAGCAACTAGAATATTTTGAGCTAATCTCAGCTATAGATATGTTTGTAATCTTCTGTAACGCAAAACTTTGACTTCAAGCACTACAGGTCATGAAACAGAGCGTTTGCGGCAGCATAGTCAGTGTCAATTGGATGAAAAGTTTGTCCTCAAATCCGATCATCCCATCAATCAATTTGCAAGGAGTTTACCGATCATTTATCTCTTCAATATCATCAACGGCAGGAGATCGGAAGCGATTTATCCCGACATTGTTCATACCGCACTGAAAATGTGTGGCATTTTATTGAATCCACAGAAGCAACTATTCCGGGACACCAGCCATCAATGCATATACCCAAGCCACCATATCACAAACCATATTGCATGGCAGGTTCCAGACTGTAAGCCTACTAAAGTTGATGGAGCATTTCCAATGAAAACTTTTGTTTGATTGCCATTTCCACCAATTGATTTGCCCTCAAAAGGAACTGGAACCACAGATCTCATCAAATAAAATGCTTCATCTTCACGAGAGTCCTTGAATTTCCTGCGCACATATCAAAGTACTTTGCCATGATTTTGAGATTGTGGAAACGTTTCAAAATCCGGAAAGAAAATATTGCTTTTGAGCTTTTGACTATATTGCTGATCGTTTAGTCATATCTCACAAGTAGGCCTATAACGATGTCGTTTACTCTTTGGCATAGCCGTAATTCTCGATGGAAGTGCTGAACATCGTAGGCATATTGAATTTGAAGCTTCTTCTATTATTGATCCGTAATTAGCTGATGCTACATGTACAACAATAGTTACTTAGTTTATTTTTGCTCTTTGATGGATCCATTCATCAAAAGGAATGCCAAATATGGCATAATCATCTTTTCTGATGATCACATCTGCTACTAGATGACTACGCTACATGTAGAAAGAAATAAACATAAGTAGTAAGAAAACGGCGAACACCAGATAGCGCAAGATGGCCGCCGTCGTGGCTGAGTCCCCCCCCCTCTGGTCCGCCAGTGTCGTGATGTGCCGGCGAGGTTCCGCTGCCGTCCCCCCCCCCTCTGGACCGACAGTGTGTGAGCCTCGGGTGTCTGTGTCCGACCGCCTGGTGGACTTGGGCGACCGTCTAGGTTGACCTGGGCGACCGTCTAGGTTGTCTTGGTTAAACTGTGGGATGTTTTGGTGTGTAGTGTCCAAACGAAGCCTCGGATGTGAAAACGGAGGCCAGATTCGGATTCAGCGTGAAATTCTGCATCTGTATGGTGAATTTGAAAGCAATCGGAGATAAAAATTTTTCGCTGACGTCCCCCCCCCCTCTGGACAGCTTGCTTCGATCTTGGCTTCTAGTGGACGGATTTTGTCGAGTGAGGTGTCATTTGAAAGCTAAGAGTGAGACAAATTCACTGAAACAAACGGCTTGTTCCTATCTGTCTTCGTTTACATGTGAGACGCCATTTAAGATTTTAGGTCGGAGCTCACCTGAAAAAATCCTAAGTGTCAGAGTGACTTTGTATGGGAAAAATTAAAAATTTTCCAAAGTGTGGAATTTCGACCTGGGACCTTTACCAAAGTTTGTTTCATCAAATTTCGCTGACCCCCCCCTTTGTTCTAACTTTGGTTCTAGTGGACGGATTTTGTTCGTTCGAGTTGCATTGGAAAGAGGATGAAACACTGCTCGACCGCATTTTTCGTTGCGAGTCAATCGGAGCAGCCGTTCAAAAGTTAGAGCGGTTACAAGATTTTAGGTCGGAGCTCACCTGAAAAAATCCTAAGTGTCAGAGTGACTTTGTATGGGAAAAATTAAAAATTTTCCAAAGTGTGGAATTTCGACCTGGGACCTTTACCAAAGTTTGTTTCATCAAATTTCGCTGACCCCCCCCCTTTGTTCTAACTTTGGTTCTTGTGGACGGATTTTGTTCGTTCGAGTTGCATTGGAAAGAGGATGAAACACTGCTCGACCGCATTTTTCGTTGCGAGTCAATCGGAGCAGCCGTTCAAAAGTTAGAGCGGTTACAAGATTTTAGGTCGGACCTCACTCTGACACTTAGGATTTTTTCAGGTGAGGTCCGACCTAAAATCTTGTAACCGCTCTAACTTTTGAACGGCTGCTCCGATTGACTCGCAACGAAAAATGCGGTCGAGCAGTGTTTCATCCTCTTTCCAATGCAACTCGAACGAACAAAATCCGTCCACTAGAACCAAAGTTAGAACAAAGGGGGGGGGTCAGCGAAATTTGATGAAACAAACTTTGGTAAAAGTCCCAGGTCGAAATTCCACACTTTGGAAAATTTTTAATTTTTCCCATACAAAGTCACTCTGACACTTAGGATTTTTTCAGGTGAGCTCCGACCTAAAATCTTGTAACCGCTCTAACTTTTGAACGGCTGCTCCGATTGACTCGCAACGAAAAATGCGGTCGAGCAGTGTTTCATCCTCTTTCCAATGCAACTCGAACGAACAAAATCCGTCCACTAGAACCAAAGTTAGAACAAAGGGGGGGGGGTCAGCGAAATTTGATGAAACAAACTTTGGTAAAGGTCCCAGGTCGAAATTCCACACTTTGGAAAATTTTTAATTTTTCCCATACAAAGTCACTCTGACACTTAGGATTTTTTCAGGTGAGCTCCGACCTAAAATCTTAAATGGCGTCTCACATGTAAACGAAGACAGATAGGAACAAGCCGTTTGTTTCAGTGAATTTGTCTCACTCTTAGCTTTCAAATGACACCTCACTCGACAAAATCCGTCCACTAGAAGCCAAGATCGAAGCAAGCTGTCCAGAGGGGGGGGACGTCAGCGAAATTTGATGAAAAATGTTTTGGTAAAGGTCCCAGGTCAAAATTCGGAAGTTTTAAATTTTTCAAAATTTTCACCACACTGGAGCTCCCACACTTAGGAATTTTTTCACTTGTGGCATGTTACATGGACATGTGCTGGCGGACCAACTTCCCATGGTCATATGAGAATGGTTCAGGTGTCATATTGTAAAGAATGATGAGACAAATCGTTTGCAACAAACCGCATGTCGCTACGATGAATACTTTCGGAGATAGAGCCATTTTAAGTTTTCTTCCGAGCATATATAAACCCCCGACAACGCAAGTCTGATCACTTCATCGAAAGACGAGGTAAGCGACGGTCGTCGCTCTGAGCTCCCGATATCGGGTTGCAAAGGACTCTATCTTTTGAAGTAGGCAAGCTATCTTCTTACTTCAAAGTTTGTGTGATAGAGTTTGATAGTGTCTTTACTACTGATAAAATTTTTTAAAAGTAGTATGAGTAGTAAAATGCGGAATTTTTTAAAAATTCTTAATTTTCAGTTTTTTCAAAGTTTTAACATGTAGACTAAGGTTTTCAAGTATGCTGAGTTCAAATCTGCTATCAGATTTGAAATGTAACTAAGTCTAAGGCAGCTTTGAGGGGTTGGATCCCAGCTACTGATCACTACCTTTGACTCGGCGTTCCTGTTACCACTTCGGGGCAGTGACAATGATGTCTTCAGCTGTAAAGAGCGGGTATCGGGGAAGATCTCTCACTTCCCTAGTTATCAGTACAAGGCCTTCGGGCTGTCGACGGGATCTAGTGCCACTCACTACACTCAAATCTATCATTCCTCACTAAGTGTAAAATCATTCTTTTCCGTTTTTATAAACTAGGAATCAATCGTTTGCTATCAAACGTTTACGGAATTATAATCATTGTTTTCCCCTTTTCACTTCAGAAAATGGTTAACTACAACAATGCAAAGACGGCTTTTAAGCTTTGCGTCTGTTCAAAGATTTTTCGTAGCGATGCCTTTAAGAAGCATTCTTGTGCACATAAGCGAATGGTAGGGGGCATTCGATACTTTTGTAGCAGCCATAATGCATCTCGCCTTGTCGAGACGCTACCGGAGTGGCATGCGAAGCACAGCAGCTGCAGTCAACCAGAGCTGACTGAGGAGGCGAAGCAAAGTCTCTTCAGCTCAGAGTTGAAAGCTCTGGAGACTCAGTGTGCTATCGAGGCTATCACGTCAGCAAAGCCTCCCTCATCTTGTGCACCAGCAAAGGCTCTCTCGCCCACCCCGATTCTAGAGACTCAGTCTGCTGTCGAGTCTATCACGTCAGCAGAGGCTCCATCTTCTAGCGTGCCAGCAAAGGCTCTCTCACCCACTCCGATTGAGTCTTCTCCGAAGTCGAGTAAATCCTCCTCCTCCTCCTCTAGCGATGAGTCGGCTACAAGTAGCAGCGACAGTGAGGAAGAGGAGGAGGATAAAGGCTCGACGAAGGTTGACCTAGTCGAGAGTGTCTACCTCGATAGCGAGGTAGAGGCGGTGAGGGACGTTGACCTCGATAGCGAGGTGCAGCCGGCTAAGTTATCAACCAGTGGTGGGATTGCGGCTCAATGTCGCAACTTCATTATGCGCCCACCACTGGTTGATAACTATGACAAGCTGAAGAATGAGTTGGAGGTGTGGAAGAGGGACTGTTTCTTCTATAAAGCGAGTTCCGAGAACCTCTCGCGAGTCACTCAGGAGCTCAAGAAGACTCAAGCTAGTCTTTTTGAGAAAGAAGGAGAGCTCGATCGCGAGAGGTTCTCGCACCTCGCTAGTAAGGCTAAAGAAGAGCAGCTCCTCATCGAGAGAGAGAGTCAGGAGAAGGAGTTAAGAAAGATGAGGGAGGAGGTGGAAGGGCTGCGAAAGCAGTTGGGGAAGGTGGTGGCGACTAATCAGGAGCTGCACCAGCAAGTGATGAGTAGCAGTACTCGACGATCAAGTCGCCTCCACATTCCCCTTGACAAGAAAGGACGTGTGCCCGCAAGACCGCTCCTCTGTGAACGTGGCAGAGACGAGATGTGTTATAGCAGGGCTAAAAAAGGTATCGAATGCCTTCACTTTACATTCGACCACAAGGAGGCGATCACAGGATTCCTGTTCGAGCCACGTCCTGAGAAGATCTGTAAGTTTAAAACAAGTAACTTAGAGTTCAAGATAATAACTAACAACTTCTTTCTTTACAGATATCAAAGAGAAGCGCCCACCTGCTTCCGTCAACGAGCCGGAGGCGAAGCGGCAAGCTTGAGTCCCATAGTCCTTGAATTATCCCGAGAATGAACCATCGGCTCTCTTAAGGGCCACCTAGGGGTAAGACATGATAGAACCTCCACGCGGTTTGCCCTGGGCAGTCTTCGGACTGGCGAATACTATCATTAAGTTGAATCTGCTATCAGTCAACTTGAACGTTGCAAATGAAGTTCGGTGTAATACTTCCTTTCGACGGGCGTTCCTGTAAAGGGCGGCGGTGAAACCCGTAGCTATGTATACCGCAAGGGACATTCGGCAATGGTCAATCTTGTTAAACCTCTCTGCGTCATGTTTGCAAGTGATTGCCTCTGTCTCAACGTAGTATGCATTCGCGCCAGGGCGACATTTAGCCAACTGTCGAAGGTTGCCTAAAACTTTCCATTGCATACGTTATGAGAGCCATGAGTTCTACCTGTCTCTATCAATGAGACGAATTGATGAATGGAATGAAAGGGAGGACACTCACGCGCCACACGCAACATAACACACTTCTCTCTTCCATAGTCTAACAAGCTCTTTACACATGGATCGCAGTCGATTGCTATACCTAAAGCATTCTGATTCGCTGTTGAGCAATTCATTGTTGAAAACCCTATATAAGCCAGAAGATTGTAGCGCTTCTCATTCAATTTGAAGTCACGATGGAAGCCACATCTGCCGACAACATTCCCGTCTTCATCGATGAAGACAACGCCATTCCCGAGTTCGTCATCCTCGACGAGTGGGATGAGGATGAGAAGAAGGGGAAGATGAAGAGGATCATTTGGACGGATGAGGTGTGGACTCCGAATACCACTCGCATCCGAAAGGTGCCAGATGCACCAGCACGGCTTAGGCGGTATAGGGTTTATGACAACCTAACCGTCATACCCCTTGACTATTCAAGCCAATAGTCAACCTAATCCCGAGAATGAACCATCGGCTCTCTTAAGGGCCACCATGGGGCAAGACATGATAGAACCTCCACGCGGTTTGCCCTGGGCAGTCTTCGGACTGGCGAATACTATCATTAAGTTGAATCTGCTATCAGTCAACTTGAACGTTGCAAATGAAGTTCGGTGTAATACTTCCTTTCGACGGGCGTTCCTGTAAAGGGCGGCGGTGAAACCCGTAGCTATGTATACCGCAAGGGACATTCGGCAATGGTCAATCTTGTTAAACCTCTCTGCGTCATGTTTGCAAGTGATTGCCTCTGTCTCAACGTAGTATGCATTCGCGCCAGGGCGACATGTAGCCAACTGTCGAAGGTTGCCTAAAACTTTCCATTGCATACGTTATGAGAGCCATGAGTTCTACCTGTCTCTATCAATGAGACGAATTGATGAATGGAATGAAAGGGAGGACACTCACGCGCCACACGCAACATAACACACTTCTCTCTTCCATAGTCTAACAAGCTCTTTACACATGGATCGCAGTCGATTGCTATCCCAGAATCATGTAAGCTATCTTAATTTTATTTAACACTATTTCATCTACCATTATCACCCATATGAAATGTTATAAGATTTGCGAGTTAAACTAAGCGTGCTACTATTTCCAAATGAAAAAGTATACATGGTTAAATTATTCACTAAAGCCCCATTCAAGTAAGTCAGTATGAAAGCAAAGATAATACGAAATAAACATTTATTATGGCATGTATTTTAAAAGGTCTTCATCGTCAATATCGTCCCAGAGTCTGACTTCACATAGATCACAAAAACAGTTGAGCTGCTTTAAACGTTCTTCTGCAGCGTCCCTCACGTTGTCAATGTACGCCCACTCCGCCACGGTTCGCGGTTGGGAGTTAGGGGTGTACCACTCCCATATTTGATGCAACTGCGACTTGCTGGTCATCTCCATCACCCCTTCGACATCATATTGTAAATATTTCCACCGTATGCCTGTTAGGTCGGGAAACTCCTCTTCATCGTCCTCCGATAACTTTCGTATATTGTCGAGATTGTATGTCTTCTCCACCTTCGCCTTTCTTGGTGCATTTGGTGTAACGAGCACCTTTGCTGATGTGCATGGAGAGGAGAACTCCAATGCGGTATTTGGTGTTGTTGGAGGACTTGTCATGTTGTCTTTGAAATGCTGACTTTGAATAATGATAACTTTAACATTTTTCTAATTCTTAAGTATCAACAAGCAACCAATCAGAATGAACAGCCAATGAATGATGAGCATGAAAGGATATAAGCAAAGTGACATCCGTGTCATTTCACTCTGTCTTTGAGACGTATAAGTGAAGTATTCTCTAGCGAATTCTGCTATTATTTGAGGTGTACAAGTGAATTCCAAATTTGAGACATATTAATTGAGTGAAGTCTCTATCTTATTGAAGCATCAACCTTAAACTTGATTTCATTGAAATGGTAAGTTGAAGATTTCCTCTCTCATCTCCCTCAAACGTGTGGTTCATAGCATCTTCCTCAATTTCAGGCATCAACTTCATCACCAACGCCCTCCCTTCTCGAGGAAAGTTTAGAGTTATTGAGTCAAGGTAGGTTGCAACAATACACTGAGGCTTGAACAGAGATGATAGAATGATTTCTCTTTCAGGTGATGTGAGTTCCAGCTCAGAACTGTCGCGACATGGTAACGAGTGGGAATGTGCTGACTGTGGGCACATCTTCACGAGGAAATGGGATCTCACCCGACACATCAAGCGAGGTGTTTGTCGACCTAAGCCGGCATCAATCTCCGAAGGTAGGGATGATTCTGTTAACGATGTCTCCTTTTCTTGCGACTTGTGCGCTCAGTCTTTCGAGACACGTTTTGAACTATCTTCGCACAGACTTCAACATACACACACGAACGATAGCTACACCAACGGTACCTCCTCTATCCGACTCACTGAAGTGTCCATAAATAATTTAGTGAGGAACTACCAGATGGACTCCTCAGAAACCATTGCTAACTTTGAGGAATGGTTTCATCAAAATTCATCATTGATAGAAGCGCTCTTCAACAATTTAGACAATTTTAGGATGAAGGCGCTCATATATCTTAAAATAAAATATGTAAAAATCGACCACCATACTGGACAAATAATAGAGAGGTTGGAGTTTCACATACCCTCCTCTCCTGCAACCGAGGTTGTAGACTATGAGTCTTGGATAAATTTTCACATCCAAGGATTAAAATTAAATATTGATAAATTTAACGAGCGCGATAGCGGTCTCATTTTTGACGGCATTGAGTCCGCCTTATTTAAAATCAGTTTATTAGGAAATCATAGTGGTCGAGGCTCCTTTAAACTTCCAAAAAATTTAAAAAACAAAACAGCAGTCATCAATGTCGATTGCGAATCGCAATGTTTTAAATATGCTGTCCTCTCCATTCTCCACTATAATGACATCAATGCGAATCGAAATCGTACATATAGCTATAGGCAGTGGGAGAATGAATTAAACTTCGATGACTGTAATAGTGACGATATGAAAATTAAAGATATAGAAAAATTTGAAAAATTGAACAACATTAAAATAGTTCTCCATGTTTGGGAAAAGGGATTGAAGGGTGTGCGCTACAACTCGCGTTCGAGTTGTTATGATCATGTTGTCAACCTTTTATTAGTAAGACAGGATGATAGTGAGGAATGGCACTACTGCGGCATTCCCAAAATCTCTCGCTTATACCACCACTTAAGAAATTCTACCTCATCAGAGATTTATTACTGTGACAGATGCATTCGGAACTTTAGGAGTAAAAACAAATTTGAAACTCATTATGAGTGGTGTAAGCGAGGTAAACTGCAAATGGAACGCATGCCCAAAGATAAGGAGTTTTCATATAGAGAGAATGGCGATGAACTAAGTCCTCTTCGTGTCATCTATGCTGACATCGAATGTTATATCGATGATAACATCCATCGACCAGCAGCCATTTCCTGCTATGAAGTATGGCATGACCATTTCCAAAATAGAAAAAATAAAATGCACGTCTGGCAAGGTGAGGATTGTATTTACCAATTCCTACAATTCCTCGAACAGGCTGTCAAATTTCAACAAAAGTATGATGGTGAACTCTATCGCAGATCATTGCATATGACAGCAGATGATCAAGCAAAATTTGATAGTTGCAACGTTTGCCCCAAATGTAGGAAAACATTTGACGATGATAAGATTAAGAAAGTGCGCGACCATGACCACATCACTGGTAAATTTAGAAACGCACTCTGTTCAAAATGTAATTTTTCGCTGAGGATGAAGCGGCGTACATTACCCGTCATTTTCCATAATTTCAAGGGCTACGACAGCCATATGATAATAAAAGGAGGTTTAGGTCAAATGAAAGAGTGGAAGCTTGATGTAATAGCGCAAACGAGAGAGAAGTTTATGGCCATGACAGCAAAAGTGCCTGTCGATAAAACTAAAGAAAATAAGACGGTCTATTTTGATATAAAATTTTTAGATTCCTACCAATTTATGACTGCATCACTGGCCTCTCTCGTGCAAAATCTAAAGTCTCTTCCACTAACACAAAATCTTAAGAAACAATATCCAAATCTAACCGATGAAGTCATCACACGGAAAGGAGTCTTTCCATATGCATATTTTGATGCAATTAGTAAACTCGGCGAGACTTCTCTTCCGCCCATAGATAAATTTAAAAATGATTTGACCGGCGCAGAATGTAAGACCGAAGATTATGATCATGCACAAGATGCATGGATAAAATTTGACTGCCATACATTTGGTGAATATATGATTGCCTACCTTAAGTTAGATGTATTTTTGCTGGCTGATGTATTTCAGGAGTTTCGACGAGTGGCATTAGAAGAAGATAAGTTAGATCCCGTCCACTTTGTCAGTCTGCCAGCCATGTCATTTAAGTATGCTTTTAAAATGACTGGTGAGACCATTCATCTCTTACAAGATCCAGAGATGTATAATTTATTTGAGCGAGGAATTCGCGGTGGTCTCACATTTGTAAATAAACATAGGTTAAAATCAAAAATAGTAGGTAATGACCAGACTCATCTGAAGTATTATGACCAAAATAATTTGTATGGTAGTTCATTATCCAAACCGCTACCTCACTCTGAGTTTAGCTGGTTAGATGATAGTGAAATTCAACATTTCTCCAACCCTTCTAACATACTAGCAATTCCAGATGAAGGTGATTGGGGATATTATTTTGAGATAGATCTAATCTATCCAAATAATATTAAACATAAAACCGTAGATTTTCCACTCGCACCCGAATCAGGTGAAGTGAGTAAAGATATGTTTTCCGACTTTATGAAACAATTTCATAAAGATTTAGAATCATGTGGACAACCCGACTATAAGCCTTGTCGCAAACTTTTACTCACCCAGTATGATAAGGAAAACTATCTAGTCCACTTTAGCATCTTAAAATTTTATTTAGAAATGGGTATGATTTTAAAAAGAGTTCACCGCATTATTAAATTTAGACAGAAAGCCTTCCTCAAGCCATATATTGATAGCAACAGCCAGAAACGTGCACTAGCCCAAAATAACTTTGAAAAAGATTTTTATAAATATAAGAACAACAGTCTATTTGGTAAGACGATGGAGGATGTTAGAAAGCGCGTAAACTACAAACTAGTTAATGATGATCAAAAGTATCACAAATTGATCTCATCACCTCTATTCATCGATAGAGACATTATCGATGAGGACCTTATAGGTGTTAAAATGATAAAATCTGAAGTTGAGTTGTGCAAACCCATCTATATTGGTCAAGCTGTTCTAGATTACTCCAAGCTTGAAATGTATCAACTCTTCTATAAAATACTAAAACCGTGTCCTCTCGTAAAAGAGGTTCGTTTGTTGGGTGGTGACACAGATAGTTTCTTTTTAGGTATTACCACTCAAAAAGATTTAAATTTCAATGAAGTAGGAAAATCTTTAGAAAGATATTTTGATACATCAAATTATCCTGCTGATCATCCACTCTACTCCATCAAAAATAAGGCAAAACTTGGCTGCTTTAAGGATGAGACAGCAGGGAAGGAAATAGATGAAATGATTCTCCTCCGCCCTAAAATGTATTCTATGAAATTAAAGGATAGTGATGATAGCATTAAGCGCGCTAAAGGCATATCAAGATCATTGGTCTCTAACATGAAACATAAGAATTTCAGGAAAGCCTATAGAAATAAAAATATAACGTTTGTCAATATGACAATCTTAAAATCTAAGTCGCATGAGATCAAAACTCATACTTTTAGGAAACGGGCGCTTTCAGCATGGGAGGATAAGAGGTGCTGGCTAGAACACAACATATCTCTTCCACATGGACATCCTGACACAAACATACCACCACCCAAAAGAATTAAACTCACACTACCACATTCAGGAGACGTCTTAGCATAATCATCCTTAACTTAGTATTTTGATGTTGATTTCTGTAGATAAACATTGTTGTTTTATGTATCGCATGAGATTGTTTTTTCCTTGTGAATATGTGTCCACATCTGTACATTCCCCATGTGATGACTTTTCCACTGAAAGACATTTTTCCTATCCCTGTATATTTCCACCCTTCACGAAGTAAAAAGACTTTTTGTATATAACAATGTTTATTGAAGTGCGCTAATGTATATATTTTCAGTGGATGTTGTATAAAGTCTATTCCTTCACATTCATGTACATATTTCAATAAATGTTGTATAAAGACTTCACTTTGTTTTCCGAAACACTAACGTTATGAGGGATTTAGTATCTTTCACATGGATGCACTCTTGTAAACCATTGGTAATTTTGATAGCAATAGAGGGTATAGTTTGTTTGACGACGGGATGATAGAAAATAGATTCAAAAATCTTCTCGACTATTCCATATGAAGCGTCTTTATCATGAATGAAATCACGTAAAATGTATTCTTTTTTCTCACCAACAGAAATAGGTAGAATCAAATCACTTTGAATGTAAAGGTGCTGTTCATGTTTATCAAGTGTCATTGGTGTTTCTATACCAATCGTATGCGCAGCAGCAAACACAGTTTGTAGCATTGAAAAACCAGAGTTTTTTCAAATTTTTACTCAATTGACATTGAATGTCATCACCCAGTCTCAGAACAACGCGTTGATTTTCAATTGAAAACGAAATGTGGTGTGTCTTTACATCATATTTACTTTTCATCACATGCTTCAACTTCTGTTGTATATAAGGATTTACTACATGAATGAAGCTTTCAACTGTATGATATAGACGCGGCATTATATTGATAGCAACTTTAGATTCTTCATAAGACTGGTAAATTTTCTTGATGCGATCGCCATAGATGTCCACCCACCATTCATCATTAACTGAATCAGCTTTAGTGTGATATTCATGAGAAGCATATACCACACCGCTTCCAATAATAGGTGTATAATGTCTTACAAAATGACGCAAGGTTGGAGAGAAATAAACTGTAAGTTTGTCATTATATTTCTGAATAACCAACTTATTTTTGTCCGCCATAATTTTCTCTCCATACTTCTTACCCACAGTCTCATTCCATCGTTTTACTAACTCAGTAAGTGATAAAGGTTGAACACCACGCTTTTTCAAAATGATGCGTTCTTCGCATTCTACAACATCTTCATCAAATATTTTAAATCTATAATGAAATTTGTTGATTCGATTTGAATAAACTTTTCTAACATTTGCAGTAGCAATTGACGTTAGATGTAGTCCATGACCAAAACCGAGATGCGGATAGAATTCACTATCCAACCTCAGCGTAAGACCTTTAGTAAAAGAATGAAAGCGGAGGAACTGTCTCCCACTCCAATGATAGATAGTAAACTCATAAGCTTTCTGATTTTTATTCTTCATGATGGAAGTATTACCACTGTTGAATGCCTTAATAATTTTCTCATTCCCAAATGGCTCATAAGAATCTGATTTTATCTGAATCCATTCATAGTTCCACTTTCCATCTGATGTTAAATTGTATGGGAACTGAAATGCATTATTCATCGTTATTCCATCATGGGTGCGAGGAGTCAATATCATTTCTTCCAAATCATTCACATTCTGAATATTGCTATCATAGCAAATACTAGAAACGCCAACCTCCCATTCACCTTCTAAATGCAGTGGGCGATTTAATTCTACTCGATAGTCTGATGGTTTATTTTTGGGAAATTTATTCATAGAAGCATTACTGGGCAAGTAGATTAGAAACGAGTCCTTATTTTCACTTTCCATATTATTCACATTGGAAAAATATATTAGCATACGTTTGCATTAACTCTTCATTCGGAAATGGAGTGTGATACTTGTCACAGCATCTTTATGAAAAGGAATCAACGCACCAGCATCGTCATAAATGGCAATATCAATTTGTGGGATGTAGTTTGATTTCAGCTTTGTATAATGCACTTTCTTGAAAGTATGCTCAGATAAAATACTGCAGCTCTTTGGCTGGTATGGTATCATTGCTAGCAATGGAGCTTCAACATCTCCCACACGTACATCTTCACCAATATTGGAATATATCTGAAAATAGTTAATACGACGCGATAGCGACATGTCTGCGCTAGCTTTGGTTACAGTACCACTTTTAAAGATATTTTGGTCAAAACCCAAAATGTCCATTAGAGTTTTATCCATAATTAGTTCAATACCTTTTCCACTTATAGTGAGAGACAAAGTACCTTCTTTTTCAGAAAATGAAATATGTTGGTCATTAATCACTTCATTTAAATAATCTACAACCAATTTAACTGAAGTAATGATGCGAGGCATCAGCACTCTTGTTTCATGTAAGATACCACCGAAAGGCTCTACACACTTTCTGTATAAAGATACGCTCCATTCTGTATCAAATTGATTTGACCTTTCACATGGTAAATGTTGCATATTAAATTTTCCATGAACAGCTGCAGAATGATGTCGCAAGAACTGATGAAAATCTTTTGAACAAATTAATACTAGATCATCATCATTTAATTTACTTATTGCAATATGATTAGATGATTTAATATAAGTCAATGTTGCCACTTGCTTACCATCAACTCGAAGGAGATAATTAAATTTCTTCAATAATGTTTCAGGAGTCATGTTTGTCTTTCTTGGCTTAATCACAATCTTCTTCACCAACGTCTTCTCATTTTTTGGAATAAGATCTACATAATAAGCTTCCTCTCGATATATTAACTGTTTATGAGCACTTATGTGGTAATTAACGTTAAAATTATCATAGCTTGTCAAGGCGCTAGCGAGGTAACCTAAATCATTTCTTAAACTTGGACTTAAACCAACAATCCAATCTTTCTCAACTACATGATGTATATAAGTATAATCATCATTGTGTGGAGTAAATTGGGCAATATGTTTACACGCTTTATTCAAGAAATCATATATAAACTTTTTACATGATAAGAGATCTTTCTTTGGCCACTGTGGAATGTATACTCGGCAGCCCTTTTCACATTGGTAAGCAGCTGTACGTCTCATATTAATAGTCATCACCTCATGATCAAAAGTATAGACACAGTTGCTATAAACAAGTTGAGTGACACCCACTTCCCATTTAGCTGTTGTGCATGATCAATGGGAGTAGAAAAGAGTGCGGCTCGATTACTAGTAAATCTCTTTGTAGCCGCATTGCTAAGCAAAATATGATAAAACGACATTTTTATATTGCTAATCTGCAACTTTGCATAACATCATGAAGACTTGGATTTTGGACTCTCTACAATATATCAGAGTTGATCGTGATGGAAACGTACATTTCAAAAATTCTCATGGTCATACATCAAGAGGAATTACATTAACATGGCGACAATTTGTCAACCTCAATGATATCATGAGGGATTTGGAATATTTTGAAACATTAAGATTCATCTCCCTGGGTGATCAAGTTTGGCTTCAACATTACAGAAATGAAATTCAAATCTACCATTCTCATTCCGCAAACTGTTTCTCATTTCGCAAATACAATTGGGAGAAGTATAGAAGATACATACATCGCTCCATCATGACATTTATTCGTCGTGAGTTCATCGCCCTACTATGCAAATCTTAATCAGACATGACTATCACGCACCATGAGTTGGAAATTAGATTCCCTACAACGTATTGAAACGGATCATGATCGAAACGTCTATTTCAAAGATTCAACTGGAAATGTGAGAAGAGAGTTTGCTTTATCTTATCGCCATTTTCAATCTCTACATCATATCATGAAGGATTTAAAATACTTCTATATGAAAAGACATTCACGTATTGGAAATCGCATCTGGTTGCGCGTCAACAATCGGCGAATTCAACTCTATCATTCCCAACTTCATACTAACTTCACATTTCATCAAGGTAGTTGGGAAAAGTATAAAAGGAAGGTACATCGCTCAATTTACTCATTCTTTCATCATGAAGCGCCATCGCTACACCATCGTCAACATTCTCCATCGCTTCAGACTCTACACCAAAATCGATCTCACAACATTACACCAACAGCTTCCAAACAGCAAGTATTACCCGGGTCGTCCTCAAATGTTAGTGGTGAAGATGAACAATTCACGGAATCTTCAACTCTTCCCAAATGGGACTGTACAGATTCTCGGCGCCCTTTCTCATTCATCGGCGCAGTCAATGCGCTTAGAGCTACAAAGACTACTACGTCGGATATGGAAGAGGGAGAGGTGTGTGATGTCGAATCTGACTGTGGACAATATGGTGATCTCTACTCAATTGAGTGACAGTCTATCATTTTTGAAGATTCGTACCAGCAGTTACAGTTTGTGTTATGAACCCGAACTTTTTCCTGCAGCTCTCATTAGTTGTTGGTTACCTGTGCATGTGGCAATCTTTCATAATAGTAAAGTGATCATTACTGGACTAAAATCTCATGTACAAGCAAATATGATCCTAGACTATCTCATTGAGTATGTACGTACCCAGCGGATTGTAAAATAAAAAACAATTTTTCCAACATGATGTTTTTATTTCAAATCATGATAGAACTTACAAATCATTTTTTCATTAGAGGATGGATTACATGAAAAGTTTTGAATAACAGATGCAAATCGAGATACATGTAAACGTCTTAAGATGAAGTACAGTACAAAAGCACCACACGTTGATGAAAGTGGATGTTGTAGTATGCGTTCATTTCGCTGATATTGACGCGTATGTTTTCTCAACCACTGCTGTGTTGGTATATTTGGAGGTTGAGCAAGAGAGTCAAATAGTTCACCACGTCGGTCTTCTCCAATAAAGATCGCTTTCCAATGCTCACCGCCTAAATTCTGTGAATGAGTGTTTAGCACAATAAAGATGGGATAGTGATTTACTGCAGGTGGTAAGGTATCGAGTGAATAGACATTATCGAAAGCTTTCAACGTCGCTTCGTCTGCATTACGCTGCACTTTAGTCTTAATATCGTCAGCAGTCAGCCAACTCATTAACGATTATACTGAAGAATCACGTCACGATACTTTGTAATTTCAATATTTGAATCGAAGACTGCATAAATTAATACATTGATCGTCTCAGGTAGTGTTCTTTTGAACGTCAAATCCAAACGAATATTATGAGGCACGTTCGCTTGACGATAGGGTGCACTAATATCGCTGTCAGCAGTCAAATCAAATGCATAAATAGTATATCCACTCTTAAACTCTTTCATAGTCAGTCCGTTGGTGTCATCCGTATTGTAAAAGCCAAAAACATCCATAAAATCAACATAACTGCGCATAAATTGATCCGAAGCAAAATCTGGTTTGTAGGGTGGACCAGGATGACTCACACCATTTACACGTAAAGCAATTTCACTTAACTGATTGTGTTTAAAATTGAAAGGATTCTTCTTTATATTACCATTAAATGCATCATTTTCAACCATTGCCACCATGAGGAGCTTCGGTGCTTCCGATGGAAAGAGGCCATCTTTCATGAAACTCTTTTGATCTTTCGGAATTGTAAAGGTGAGAAGCTTTGTATGCTGAACGGGGTAAATGGCATTTTGGCGGTTAAGGCCTTCAGCATGCCCTCTAATGACACTTGGATTCGGTACTACTCGACGAATGTAAAGTGCAATATCTTCCACATGAATTCTAAAATTGTCAACTTTAGCAAATGCATTTAGCGCAAATTCAGGCTTATTCAATGTCAGCTTGAGTCGCATGCTGGTATTACACAG
Organism: Prostheceraeus crozeri; assembly: GCA_907163375.1. Taxonomy (NCBI): domain Eukaryota; kingdom Metazoa; phylum Platyhelminthes; order Polycladida; family Euryleptidae; genus Prostheceraeus; species Prostheceraeus crozeri. The sequence goes on along the minus strand of CAJQUW010004391.1, from coordinate 65,163 downwards.
TAAAAACTTTGACTGTCTAAAGAAGTCTAAATTCAGCGGACCATATAGCTGACATACTCTACTATCTTTAATCATAGCAGATCGCTTTACAAAGCCACTGTTTGTTTCAACATTCCCATGGCTTCCATATGACTTTTTTGTGCTGCTGGATGAAACTGTGATACATGATTGAAATATGATTTATAGGGATAATCGCTTTGACCACCTTCCACCTGCTGCTCTCCAATCGTTAGAGAAACATCACGAAGTAATGTAGTCAATGGTAAATTGTTCAGTCCAACTTTATGTGTATCGTCAATAGCAGTTCCATCTGCTTGCTGAATTCTAAACCTCAAATCAAGCATCGTATAACTCAAATCTATGTAGTCATCACTACCACCAGGAATAACAAATTCAATGGGGCCAGCATTCTCAGCTGTTCGAGGATGATAATCTACAATACTTGAACTAAGAATATCTGTCTGTATGGCTTGTTGATCGAATAAACAAAAACCGGAAGTTTTACACTCCATGATTAGAAGTTATAGCAGCGTCGTCGTTTAGCGCCTGATGAATGATTAGAGCCTCTGCGACGTTTGCGTGAATGCCTTTTGACTGAAGATCGCACCTTACCAGCTCCGCGATGTTTCCTCCTTCCTTTTTTCATTCGTTTAGGTGATTTCTTTCCTTGAGTAACACCAGCAAAGGTCTGCTTCAATGATTTTAAACCGCGTTCCTTTCCACGATTCAACAAACTGCTCTTAAAACTTCTACCTCTGGAAAGATCACTAGCAACATCACCAGCAAAGCCAACGGCATTACTTAAAACATTTCGTTTTAAAGATCTACCGACATTGGATATGAGAGGTGCTACAACAGATTTCAGTGCACCAAGTATGCTACCTCCACGTTGGCGGCGAGCACCGATGTAAATTTGTCCTCCACCACTTACATAGGAGGGTCGTGAATAAAATGAGGCAGTTGGATTCATAGCTCAAACCCTAAACATTGTTAGTTACAACTTTGCATGAATCACTGTCGATCACTTAGATGAAAGATGTCGGCACGACGCATCCAAGAGTTCATACTTGAAGGATAACCACTCCATTTAACAAGACACCATTCTTCACCTTGCCGTTTTTTACATCGAATGATTTTCTCTACCAAATATGTTTCACTTTCAGTGACTACCTCAATCTCATCGCGGTAAAAGCTACCCTCAATTTCTTCATTATCGTAATCTTTCAACTTGTAGGTGGTCGGAGAGTCTTTTTGATTAATCCTTGATACTGTAAATACCTCCTCTGTCCAATTCGGGAGGTACCCTTTAGCAAAAACACTTTTCACTTTTGAGATACGAACTTTATCGCCAATTTTCACATCACTTTTCACATGAGTGCGTTTACGTTGGAATGATTCGCGCACTTTATCTACATTGTCAGCATTTACATCTACTGGTCTGAGTCCAATAGAACGATGGATAGAGTGATTGTAGGCATGGAGTGTATCTTGTAGAACCTTTGTCCAATTTTGTGTCAAGTTGGCAGTAAAATGTCGCCACAAGCGATTTTTTAATGTGCGATTAAAACGTTCAACGAGTGCAGCTTTATAAGCGCTCTTTACACTAAACAACTCAATGTCATGCCTCTCAAATAATCTTGTCACATGCTGATTTTCAAACTCTTTTCCTTGATCACTCTGAATTCTTTTTGGAATGCGACCTTCTCGAAAAATTGTTTGGAATGCTTTTGCTACTCCTTTCCCTTCTTTAGTTTTTAAAGGTTGAGCCCACGCATAACGCGAGAAAATATCAATGACGGTTAAAATAAAATTATTACCCGAGTTATGTTTTGAAATGGAGGCAACATCGCACAAATCTGCTTGCCACTGTTCATAGATGTCATGAACAATATAATGGCGGGTGCGGTACTTCTTTTTCGCTTGTTTGTGGAGTGTATAGGTAGCCTGACCCTTTAACCATCGTTTCACTTGTGATTGTGGAAGACCACTCGCTTTTGATAATTTCTTGATAGATGCAAATCCTGTCGGATGTTTTACATCATAATAGATTGACTTCAAACGTTCAGTCGATGACGACTGACTCTTTTTCCTCCTTCTCATCTTTTTGTTTTCTTGCCTTTCTACATTTACAACAACTGCAGCATTTAGCTTTAGCGGTTTTGCGATCGTGTTCACATTGCTTAGGGGTTTCATTATGAGAGCTGGCGCAGCAAGTGCAAGTGACAACGACATTCACCTCTGGCGGCTCATTACATGGCAAGCAACACATCTGCTTCATATTAATAGTCTGAGAACATGTATTTCTTGGGAGGAGCTGTTTTACGTTTTCCTTTTACTAGTTTTAGTGGTGTCGTAGATCTACGTCGAGTTCTTCCTCTTGTTTGCTTAGTGAGTGTGGGAGGGGATGTAGAAGGTGACGTCTTAAACCAATTTGTTGGCATTTTCATCGTCTGAAGCATTGGAGTAGTAGCCACTGTTGAATCAAGTTCTTTCAATGTCTCATTATTCAAAGCAAATTTTGGCACATTATGCTTTTTCAATAGTTTAAGAAAGTATGTCCACCCAGGTGGAACATAGCCTTGACGGCGCTTTCTACGTGTCGCATACTGAATCAAGTCTTCATAACGTGAAGCATCAATCACTTTATTTTCATCTGTAATGATTTCTCCTCTATCATTTACATTGAGATGGGGTTCAATACTGTTGAAAAGAGATATGGCATGTGCACGAGATGCTAAAGGTGTAGCAGTCGACACAGAGTCACGCATCTTATTCTTCAAATTTTTCAATTGTTCAACAGTTTCCGATTGTAATAATACAGCACGATGTGGATCTTTGATGTGAACATTTTGCTGATAATCTATTTCTGTCCTATACATTTGATTTGCAAGAGGTTGCTTTACTTGCTGCATGGCAGTCAATTGTACATATTCATCCTGAGGAATAACAATCATGCGAGAATAAGAACTCATAGTTTGTAGATAATCATGGGAGTTTTCAAAATATCACTTCGAAATCAAAATTCTTCCGGACACTCTTGCGTAAAGTCAATGAATAAGTAACCGTATGGTTTTTCAGTAGCTGCTTGAAAAATTTCAATTAAGGCTTTTGATCCTCTTGGTGCAACTTGTCGCGCTAAAATTTCAAATTGACTTTTATCTCGCGGATTCTTGAAAATAGCATAATAGTGTGTATTCAGGTTTCGTGTACGAGCTTCTTTTCCATCAGGAAACAAATTTTGTGTGATATAGATGATAAAGCACCTTTTATGATGTGCTGCGCGAGTGAACATATCTGTAACATCTTTTGAATTCTTACTTTCTTTTAATAAATCATCCAATACAACAACATCATTAGACTGAAGTTTATCCACTGCAATAATTCCTTCATGTCGAATAAAGTTGCGACTTTGCAATTCCTGAAACAGCGACGGTTGATAAATACCATAACACCAAATCACTCGATTGATAGGTTCCCTAAACAACTCCCTTCTTTTATCCAATAAATTCAGCGTGAAAACAGTTTTACCTGCATGAGATGGACCTGATAGTCAGAACTTTATCGCATTGAAGTCTGAAATCCATTTTATTACTTTGAGACTCAACATTTGCATAATTAACGCTTAGAGCCAAAGATATTTCCCAATAGGTTGTCCACGGCAGGAGCTATCATTGGAAGTATTGCTGAAAGGAAACCGCCCTTTTGTGTTAGAGTTTTCCTCTTTCTTTGAAGGGCGACTTTAGGATTGGAGATGAAACGCAATTTTGTAGCATATCGCTTAAGTAACTTTCGTTGTTTTGGTGCTAATTTCTTCGTCCTCAACTTTCTCACATGAGAAATAATTTCACAAATGAATCTATCGTTAGCATGTCGTATAGCATTGTATCGCTGATTTGCTTTCATTCGTCGGAGAGTTTGAATGGCTGAAGAAAACTTTGAAGACTTTTGACTTTTACGTTTCGCCATTTTCCGTGTTAGTCTTTGCTAAAACCTGTCTTTACCACATTTGCATAGGTACTAACTATTGCGACATAAGTGACACTCGAAATGAGCAATATCACAGTGGTTACATTTGCAAAGTTGAATGCAATTACGTATGAAACAGCGTTGACAAAAAGCATGCTTACATCTCTTAAAGATGCACTTTTCATTTCCATCCTTTCGCTTACATACATCACAACACATAGTTTCACCGTTACTGGTAACGTCTATAGCAAGTCTTTTTGAAGATATGAATTTGCTAGCCTATTCTAAATAATAGACGCATGTACAGAAGGAATATACTTCGAGAGTGAGCAGACATAGCTCGAAAACCAGTTGTGCTACAATCAAGTACCACTGCATTTTCAATTTTTCTTTATGGAAAGTTGAATGTGAATATCTGAAATCACTTCAATCACTAGACTGCTACCATGATGGTTAAATGCGTTAAGACGTTCAGCAATTTTTATCATATGTCTTTTAAAAAATTCTTTAGGGTGATCTACCTCTTCCATTGAATAAGAAGCAAAATGGAAAGAGCGAGTTTCCACCTCTTCCTTTCCAAAATGACTAAACTTAATTTTCGCAACTAATCGCGCCATGACAATGCTATCAGAGAATGTATTCATTAACTCTAGAAATAGAGTGCTAGCATCATCGAGCACTGCTTCGATGTCAGTCTCATCTTTATGAAAATTTATCACATAATCTTGAACAGCTCCTTTTAAACTTTGCCTATGAAAACGTAATGTTCCGCAGTCGTTTGAGAAAGACATGATCGCCCTTTATCTAACCCATCCATTGCATGAAAACAACAACTCTTCTCATAGTAACATTTATTGAATAACGGTAACAAGCATGCATTATAAATCAATGGTTTGAAAGAGATAAAATAGATACAGCTGATAACTATCATACAGCGAGCAATGATAACCATACAGGACTTTGGCAGTGTTGAGGTAAGGAGGAAAGAAGCATTGGTTATGAACGTAGCTACTACAACGAACAGACAAAATAGGAACACACAAATCCTTAAAACGTTTCGTGACTTCATGATAATGTTGATTCACTCTACTATCCCAAGGCGGGAGCAAAATATCATCAATGATTAGATTGGGAAATACTTTCCTCTCCTTACCAGGATTATTACAAAAGATGCGTATAACATTGAAAGCAGCTAACCATCGTTTAAAGTCAATAAGAAGAGCACTCTCACAAGAAAAGCCATAGTCTTGCAAATATTTCAGATTAAGTCCATGAATGTGTTTTCTCGCCCATTGATCAACATTGGGATCGCAGTTGGCATGTTGATGATAGACACTAACAATCTGATATGTCCAACTGTTCATAGCAATAGCACTGAGCTCCTGTACAGGTTCACCCTCACAATCCATAAAAATGATGATAGAAGCCTAAAACGGAAATTTACACATCTAAGGAAACGTTCTATAACATATTACAAAATGAAGAATTACATCGATGCTTTTCACGACAAAATACACAAATGATATGATGGCAACGAAGAAGTAAAATGTATCTAATAAGACCACGTCTACGACACTCAAAGCACATAAGCGAATTGTCATAGGGTAGAGTTAGGAAAGGACTAGTAATTCTCCTTCTTTGATTTGCGTTTTGATGTAGCATTCTTCTCCGACTTGCGCTTCGTACCACTGCTGTTGAGGATTTGATCAATTATGTCATCTACGCTGGCTGGTTTTGGAATATATAGGATGGATTCCATATGCATGGAGAGAGAGGCTATTTTATTATCTTTGTGCTGACCATAATATAGTCCATTCACTTTGAAAAGGATATCCCAAGTACCTTCTCCGAGCTCGTCGCATGTGATGATTGTTGAATGATCTCCCTCCTTCTTATAGTAAGTACACCAATGTGATACCGGTAGGCAAATTTGATTACCATCCCAAATCTTTCTATAGGGAGTATCCTTGTCATCTCTCGCTTTCCACTCTTGAGCAAGAGGAGTAGGAATGTCCATATTTAATGTCACGTACTCCTCAATAATATCGAGTTGACGGCGAATGTACGTACTCACGGGGATCAGTATGTAGTCCCCATACTGATTGCGCATTATCTTGACATCCGTGGAAGGGAGCATTCCCGTTTGGAGTACTACGCTATGATCGTCATAACGCAAGACTTGTTTAAATTTACGCTGTAGCGGTGTAGGATTATGTACCTTGGTTGTTTCTTCCACTGGCCTCAGTTGTAGATGATCTGATCGGAGCGAACCTTGTAACGTTTGACCGTCATTTTGTCCTACTAGTGCAGCAGATGGAGTAGATGCCTGAAAATGAAAAAAGATTGTATTAAGTTTACGTTCAAGGGAGGAGAGGGAGGGAAGTAGCGACTTACCATTTTAGTTGGATAATAGAATAGAGAGAGAGAAAATGTGCGTCCGTCACTCGTGTGATTCAACGATGGAATGATTCTCACTGTGGAAGGCTCGCTATTTATAAAGAAATGCTTGATTCTCATTGGATGATGATCCTCATTGGACAATAACATCAAGCTGATTCCAAAGCCGTCAGCGAAATTTGATGAAACAAACTTTGGTAAAGGTCCCAGGTCGAAATTCCACACTTTGGAAAATTTTTAATTTTTCCCATACAAAGTCACTCTGACACTTAGGATTTTTTCAGGTGAGCTCCGACCTAAAATCTTGTAACCGCTCTAACTTTTGAACGGCTGCTCCGATTGACTCGCAACGAAAAATGCGGTCGAGCAGTGTTTCATCCTCTTTCCAATGCAACTCGAACGAACAAAATCCGTCCACTAGAACCAAAGTTAGAACAAAGGGGGGGGGTCAGCGAAATTTGATGAAACAAACTTTGGTAAAGGTCCCAGGTCGAAATTCCACACTTTGGAAAATTTTTAATTTTTCCCATACAAAGTCACTCTGACACTTAGGATTTTTTCAGGTGAGCTCCGACCTAAAATCTTGTAACCGCTCTAACTTTTGAACGGCTGCTCCGATTGACTCGCAACGAAAAATGCGGTCGAGCAGTGTTTCATCCTCTTTCCAATGCAACTCGAACGAACAAAATCCGTCCACTAGAACCAAAGTTAGAACAAAGGGGGGGGTCAGCGAAATTTGATGAAACAAACTTTGGTAAAGGTCCCAGGTCGAAATTCCACACTTTGGAAAATTTTTAATTTTTCCCATACAAAGTCACTCTGACACTTAGGATTTTTTCAGGTGAGCTCCGACCTAAAATCTTAAATGGCGTCTCACATGTAAACGAAGACAGATAGGAACAAGCCGTTTGTTTCAGTGAATTTGTCTCACTCTTAGCTTTCAAATGACACCTCACTCGACAAAATCCGTCCACTAGAAGCCAAGATCGAAGCAAGCTGTCCAGAGGGGGGGGGGACGTCAGCGAAAAATTTTTATCTCCGATTGCTTTCAAATTCACCATACAGATGCAGAATTTCACGCTGAATCCGAATCTGGCCTCCGTTTTCACATCCGAGGCTTCGTTTGGACACTACACACCAAAACATCCCACAGTTTAACCAAGACAACCTAGACGGTCGCCCAGGTCAACCTAGACGGTCGCCCAAGTCCACCAGGCGGTCGGACACAGACACCCGAGGCTCACACACTGTCGGTCCAGAGGGGGGGGGACGGCAGCGGAACCTCGCCGGCACATCACGACACTGGCGGACCAGAGGGGGGGGGACTCAGACACGACGGCGGCCATCTTGCGCTATCTGGTGTTCGCCGTTTTCTTACTACTAACATATTTTCTTTATCTTTCAATCGCTTTTACTCTCATTATTAAACACATTAAGAATGTTCAAGGCGCACAAATTATTTGATGTGTTCAATGAAAATTATTGCTGATAAATCACCGATTCTAGAACATGCACGAACGGAAAATTCAGGAAAATTACTATGGCGTCATATGACGACTCTTCAATCGTCCTCTTATGACGCAACTTTGATGAACTACATCTATGTTTGTAGACACTAACAGAGAAATTCAACAATGCGTCAACAATCCACATAGCCCATATTTTGATAATTTCTGCAAGAAAACTTCGCATTTCAAGATTTTTCGGTAGAATAAAAGCAGTTACAGTAGTGTCGAAGCGTCGTCTTATGACGATCATAAAATTATGTATTTATCTTATCATTTCATCGTTCATGAAAATGATATTATCAAATTTCAAGTTTTCAAGAATACTTCAATTCAAATGTAAAAATATATCAAATAGCGATAGCTAAGCAGGTGATCAATCATGCCAATATCACAGCCTGAAAAAAGGCATTCTAAAGGGAATAAAAATGAAGAAAATAACGAATCTTTTTTGTTTTATGTGTCATTCGACCATCTACATGTAATTTCATGAACTAACTTCAATATCATGCATCAACATAATATTTCAGGAAAAACGGACGGCATCGTCCAATCTAACTTCTACTTTCTTACAAAAAGTTGTCATTCGCGTGGAAATGCTCATGTGCGTTTGAGGCGCTTAGAGACTATTTTGGCGCTCAGACACCACTTGAGGCGCTCGGAGACCATTTAATGGCGCTAAGATACCTTTTAAATATATCATCTGCCATTGAAATGGCGCTCAGATCCCTATAATGGCGCTCAGAGACCATTTAGATTGGCGCTTAGATACCTTTTAAATATATATATATATATATATATATATAATTATATGCAAGTATTTTCATGCGTCAAAAACAATGTTTTCATTTTTCCACAGGCAAAAAATCAACAAAGTCTGACAGTAAAGGGAAGAGTAAACAAGATAATGATAAACGTGAGTGATATATATATATACTTATGAGTTGATATATTAAACGTAGGTGTTTAAAGTCAAAAAGATAGATAGTTTCGAAGTCGATTTTCACACATGTCGAGAATCTAGACAGTAAGTCAATGTCTCGTGAAGAGTTACAGAGCTCACATATACTAAATGGACTGAGACGTTAAATTATCGTTGGCTAGAGGTTATATTGACTAATGTGTTGATATTTGAAGCGTAAGCGGTTAAAGTCAAAAAGATAAATAGTTCCAATGTCGACTTTCACACATGTCGAGAAACTATACAGTAAGTCAATGTCTCGTGAAGAGTTACAGAGCTCACATATACTAAATGTGACTGCGCCGTTTAATTTTTGTTGGCTAGAGGTTAAGGCCGCCATACACGTAACGACTTTTACAGCGACTTGTCCGCAAGGACTAATCGCGAGGACATGTTGACGTGATTTTGGTCCTCCCGACTTCCCCATTAACGAACGTACTTATTCAGACAGACTTCGATGCTACAAAATCATTCTCGTGACATGGCTACTGTTGATTTGACGACGTCAGGCTTGCTAGCTGTCATTATTTTGAGAAAGAAAAGGAGAAGTAAAAGAAAAAGGACTATTTGGACGAAAAAATGGTTGCTCGAAAGAGAAAAATTGTCTCACATCAACTTGTTGGAGGAGCTGAGGAGTTACCCTCATGACTGGCAGAATTATCTTCGCATGGATGAGGATACATATTTAGAATTATTGTCAAAAGTTACCCCTATAATACAAAGACAAAATACTTGCATGCGGATGTGTATCAGCCCTCATGAACGTTTAACCGCTACTCTTCGTTTTTTGGCTACCGGAAGATCGTATGAAGACCTGAAATTTTCGACATTTATTTCTGCGCAATCATTGGGTAGGATCATTCCCGAGACTTGTCGAGCAATTTGTCAAGTGCTGCAAGATTATATGAAGGTAAGTTAAAAATATTCTTTTTAACTAAATATTGCTTGTGCAGTTTTGCATTTTGAAGTATAGTTGAATAGAAGAAGTACAGTATACAGTTTACTCGAGTCTAAAAAATGAAAATTAAGTGAATTATTCGTAAATTTACTGAATGCATAATATCCATTATTCAGGGTTACCGATTTTCAACAGCATAACATTAAGTGATATCCGTTAACTCGCTTCAATTCCGTGGTTACATTTTGAAAATTATACTGCTAATTTCTTTATTTGAAATTCATAAAACAAGTTTGATCTCTCACATGAAATTGATTCGTTGAAAATTAATATAAATGACAATCATACTTATTCTATAAGAACTACCAAATTCATTAACATAATTAATAAGACAACAAGAAACCATGCACACTAGAATCACATAGCATTCATGTTATTCGATGCACTAGGAAGCTGGTAGACGACGGTAGATTCACTGGGAGATTTTGGTTGATGATGATGACTCGTGGGATACGAATAAGTACCGTAAGAATGGGTAGGATATCCACTGGTCGAAACGCAACTGTAGTACGTCATCTGAGACATTTCACCGTAAAATAGAGCTTCATTAATAACTTTCTCGGTAAGAAGTCGTTGCTCATTGCTCATTTTTCTTAACTTTGATGCCACATTATCGGCAAAAATGGATGCGTCATCCTTGTCCGGAACAGCGTTTTGACTGCGTATCCGTTCTTTTAGGAGATCCAAAATCTCATCTTCCGTTTTCATCGTCCTCTTCCTACAAATACGATTTTTCCTTTGAAATAAAGAAGAGTTAGACACCATCATTTCAGAGTCATTTTCAATGTCGGAATCGTAATCGTTTTGAGAGCTCGCAAAAGTGGTGTCAATGTCGTCCTTTTTCTCGCTGGTTTCGGCATCCTGAAACGCATAAACATATTAAATTTGAGTTCAATTATTTTCTAATTGTTATCAATCGGGAAAAATATAATATAAATATGTATATCGGTATTTTCAGATGCGACTCAATTTTCAATTCCTACGTTAATTACAACTTTATTTCACCCATTTATGCCTCATGTTCGTTTTGGCAATATTTTCGCCTTAAATTTAAAGGGCCTATTCTCCTCTAAACACACTATGATTTTTCATGAGCAGCACCTTTGTCTACCACTAATTTTGTATGGGTTAATCCTTATCAGATATGATAGTGAATGATAATCAATGAATAAACTACAAAGAACACGCCATCTTTGATTAAAATTATGCAGAGAACGACCATTAAATGTGAATTCTTATAAAAATACGAAGTACACGAATGTTGAAGCCATGTATATACACGAATTAATGACGCTTGCCTATGACATGAATTAAGTAAATAAATCTTTGTCGATAACTGATTACTAAGAAGAGCAGTCGATTAGACGCCGTGAACATTTCAAATTATAGGTAATTTACAGAAAAAAACACTAATCAAGCAATTCACAAAATTGCTCAAATAGAATGTTCATATGAACTTGTTTTATTCAGCAGAACACATATTGATTTCTTTCTTTTCAGTTTCCGGAGTGTGAAAACGATTGGAAAGACATCGCGAAGAGATTTGAGGTAAATTGGAATTTTCCGAATTGCCTTGGTGCAGTTGACGGAAAGCATGTAGCAATAGTCCCTCCAACTGGATCTGGATCGTTTTATTACAATTACAAAGGTTATCACAGTCTCGTTCTCCTGGCTATTGCAAATGCAGATTATGAGTTCATATACGTGAGTTTTGGTGTTAACGGACGCGTGAGTGATGGTGGCGTCTTGAGTGCGACCGACTTTTACGAGAAATTGATAAACAATAAACTCAGGTTACCAAAACATTCTACTTCAAATCTTCCTTACGTTTTCGTTGGAGACGAAGCGTTTACACTCCGTCAGGATTTCTTGAAACCCTTCAACCGCAAAATTTTGAATCATGAAAGGAAGATATATAATTACAGACTGTCTAGAGCACGACGAGTCGTAGAAAATGTTTTTGGGATCTTAGTTGCTCGGTTTGGAATTTTTAAAACAAGCATTAACATGAAAGTCGAAAATATTGAATCAGTCGTCATGGCATGTTGTTTTTTGCATAACTTTTTGAAATCCAAATCACCCAAAAGTTATTCTCCACCGGAATGTTTTGATAATGAAAACGTTAATACTGGTGCAACGTCATCTGGATTTGAATCTTATGATGTCATGGTTTCCTTGGACCAAGGACATAACAGAAACACGTCTAAAGAAGCAAAAAAATGCAGAGAGCAATTTGAACGCTTCTTCAATGGAGAGGGAAAAGTCGAGTGGCAAGAACAGTAGTGAAAACTGTGCCCTACTTGCCAGGGATAGGTACATGGATAGGTACATGTAAAGTTTAGTGTTATCAATAGGTACATGGATAGGTACATGTAAAGTTTAGTGTTATCAATAGGAACATGGATAGGTACATGGATAGGTACATGTATACTTTAGTTATCGATAGGCACATGGATAGGTACATGTATAATTCAGTGTTATGAATAAGAACTTGTATGAGATCTGTTTTACTGGATAGGTACATGTGTTTGGTACACTGTGTTTCGGAACGTCTATGATCGAACTTGTGTGGTTTGGTTCTGAGCACTTGGGTACGTACCGATAGACGTCCGTTGTTTGATTTTGAATGGGTTTGCTCAATTGCGACTATTGTGACTATTGCAACCATTGTAATCAAGATGACACATTGATTTTCCTTTTACGTAGACAAACTATGCTATAAATATGAGATAGTTTTTGATGGCATACATAATGATGACTAGTATCCCAACGTCGTGGGTTGTCGCAAGAGACCTTGGATATTCGTTCAAAGCCATAGAAACTGTAACAAATCTCAGTGAAAATATCAACGCTGGTGATTTAGTTGATCGACTAATGGATCTAGATGAGCATGCTATGAATCACAATTTGGATCGTAGGTGGATAGAGGATTTCTCCATGCTACACTGCAATGATAGTGAAATTAGGAGGATCAAATTGGAACGATATGGAAAGAAGGAGACATCTGACAGTGTTTTAATAAAAAGTTCTCCCAATAAAAGTGACTTCAGAAGGAAATTAGAACAAGAGACATTTAAATTATTATGTGAACGGAACTGCGTTAAATGTTTTAAACAGGAACGATCCCTTCTCTTTTTGCCATGTTGTCATAGCGTTATGTGTTCTACATGTTATGTACCCTTTGAAACTTCATCTTGTCCCCTTTGCGATGAAGAAATATCTTCAACAGTCACTGTATATCGTACATGATGAGTCATCATGCAGGTCTGTGATTGGTCACTATTGTGTCTTTGTTTGACTTTTCTATATAAGGAGGACATTGTACCGTTCTATTTCAAGCATAATTTGAGGCTAATACAATGTCAATCAGCATGTCGTTCACTACCAACATTCCCATTTCAATAATTTACCGAAGTCAACTCTTCACGGGCAATATATTTTATTCTGCCGTGAATATAACTGGCTATAAAGCGGATTTGGTGGATCTGATGGAGGAAATAGTGAAGTATTTCCGCTGCGGAGAGGACGTTGTGGTGCAGAGAATGTTGATGAGAGTCGTGAACAACGCTCTTACACGAGTTGCAAGATTCTGGCTCAACGAAGTATTTCGCCCACTATCTCAAACGGAGATTGTACCGGAATACTCTCGCTGTTGGTGCACCAGTATCCAACGGAAACTCAACACATGTCTCCATGACATTATCACCTCCAGCTACTATGACGAGAAGGGTGATAAATGCAAACTGGACTTGTTCAGTGGACCGCCATCAGTAAGCATCAATGTGGCTGCTCAAGGACATTCTGAGGTAATCAGTTTGCGGGCATACTATGCCAATATTTTAAAGACTTTCCATTCAAAGCCCTGCTGTATGTGCTGTCCAATTTCAAAACATCTAATGAAAGACATTGAGCAGCTCATAACTGCTACAAATCAGACTCTAGCCGATGTGAGTGTATATCAGTTTCCCTCTACAACTTGTTAAGTGTTTTATGTAATTTTATAAGTACCAGCAACAAACTCTGTGTGAATGCTTGTAAACTTTTGTATATAATGTTGTAAGTACTAAGCAAAAATTGTAATTGTATTATCTATTTCCATATTAGAATAAAAATGTCTGTAAAACGGAAGGCATCTTCTCGTCAATCGAAACGGTCTTTCAAACCTTCAAGTCAGTTTAAAAAGGCGTTGCGAAAGTTAAACAGGATACATGATAATAAGAAGAAGTGTAAATTGATTCAAAATTCAAGTGATGATTTCATTCGTGATTTAGCTTTTGCAATACACAAATGTCTACCTATTTACAAGCCTCTGTTGAATGCTGGCTCTTTGAATAGCATTAAAAAGTTTTCAAATCCAAGGAGTAGTGATAAGAAAAGGCGAAACTTAATTCAGCGCGGTGGTGGTGGGTTTCTAAGTATGTTAAATGATATTGGAAACAGTATTAATGGTGTAATCAATAGTCCGCTTGGAAGGATTGCAGCAACTGCTGCAATGTTAATATAAGGTTAGCGAATGATAAAGTGACACGTCATCACTTTGATTGATGAGTCATATATAGGTGTATATAAGGAAGACGCTTTAATGATATTTTACCACTTTCAAGTGACAATTCATTTGCGCTGGTTGAAAGCTCCGAATTAGTACTTGTTGAAACATGACTCAGAAAATGTATACAATCAGAGAGGAAGGTGACGCTTTTGAGCAAGATCTCTTGAAGCTTCGTCCGACACGAAAGGTGCAAGGGATTGGAAATACGTTCTACTTTCAAACCTTGAATTATGGTGATGATGGCTTTTATCTTCAAGTTCCATTCTTCCACAGTAATGGTATGTCTACATCAGGGTATAGCAATATGAGACAAATGCGAGTGACTTTTCCAAAATGGCAACAGGTGATTCTTAAAACTATTGACTCTTTCGCGAAAGAATGTGTTGAGCTGCCTGAAAGTGCTCCCACTCATTGGAGAAAGGCATTAGAGGAAGGAGTTGGTTATAAGGAATTGCCGGAATTCGATACACTGTTTTTAAAACTATCTGATCATTTTCAAGCATTCGATCTCTTTACAAACGCGATGGAATGTGAGGATCTCAAACGGGGCCGCTATATGGGCTTAGTGCACGTTACCGGACTTTATATTGGCTCACATGGCTCGACTGGTAAAGTCGCATCTTTGCAAATGAAGGTTCTTCAACTAGTCTATGAACCACTACCAATTGATAAATGTTTAATTAACATTGATAAGACTGCTTCAAGTGATGGGAAGGAAGAGAGCAAAAAGCGAGGGCGGAAATCTAAAGATGGGAATCCTAAATTGAAGTTGAAGCGCCAAGACGCTGACTTGAAAACTTTTTATAATCCTAATTGTGATGAGGAAACACAAATGTTTTAATTTGTAAATGTTTTAATTTGTAAATGTAACTTGAAAGTTTCTATTCTGAATGTAAATAAACTTGATCTGGAACATGTGTCTGTTTTGTTGTTCTAAGCAAAATTAGTGGGATGATGAGTTTAATGTTAATGGAATTATAAGATGACAGATTTTCGTCTATTCACTGATCGCACAATGTGTGTCGCTGGACCAAGTCAGTCCGGTAAAACTACATTTGTAACTGAATTGCTACAATATAGAAATGAAATGTTTAACAAGGAAATTAAGAGAGTCAAATGGTATTATGGAATATTTCAACCACAACTACATTCTGCACTTCGCCAGAAAGGTTATGAGGTGAAGCAAGGGTTGCCATCAACTGAGGATATCAAAGCAGGTGACTTACTAGTATTAGATGATCTATTACGAGAAAGCAAATCTTCAAAGGATGTAACTGAAATGTTCATTCAAACTGCACATCATAGGGAAGCTTTTATTATCTACATCACCCAAAACATCTTCGATGGAGGGAAAGAGCAAAGAACTAGAAGTTTGAATACACATTATTTGGCAATATTTAAAAATCCAAGAGATAGCAGTCAGATACATCATCTCAGTAGACAGATATTACCTCAACAACCTAAAGTACTTTCAAAAATATATGAAGATGTAACAAAGAAACCACATGGTTATCTATTTATTGATCTAACCCAGGAATGTCCGGAACGACTTCGATTTCGAACAAATATCATACCTAATTCCGCTGAACCAATGACAGTTTTCTCGGTTCACAGTTAGTTTTAAGCAATGTACTTTGTTGCCTTATTATTTTCAAACATGTCGTATTCAAAGATGGTAGTCATTCCTCAAGAGGAGTATGTACAATTGACTACATTACAAAGTGCACAGGAAGTCAAAAATATAGATCAACCTATTACGAATCAACTTAAGGAACTAACACAAAAGGATATGGAAATTCAGAAGATTAAGGATCCCTATCGACGAATGCAGTTAGCAGCTGAAAACATTGACGAGAGGCGACAGATTCGTGACAAGTTGCGACGATTTATAACCTTGTCAACACCTCGACCATATCGTGTGCGCGCTGAGCGATTATTTGACTTCATTGATCCACATGTGAAGTTCAATGAGAGAGGGGAGATAATAGATGAAACAACTGGTGATGTTATTAGAAATAGTCACATAGATGACCTTCTGCAATATGCTGTCAGAGATGTAAGGCGAAAACTAGGTGCACCACAAGGGTGGACATATTTTCAGAAAATTTTATCTGATCAAAATGTACCTCACAATATTATTGGAGGACCGACTGTGAATGAATTGGATAGGGGTCACTTACAAGATGGATCAAAGAGTAAAACACCCACGATGGCGGTCAAGCGAGAGCTTGCAGATCCCGACGATCTGCAACCAAAAAGAGCTACTAGGCGCTCAATGCGTGTTGCGAAGGAGTATAGTAAATATTAAGCAAATATGAATTAAGCCTCTCTCATATCATGTCGTTACAAAAATTTTGCTGCTGTTTGAAATCTGCGCTCGAAGGTAAAGCAGAAGAGGGCATAGAGGTTGATATCAATTGTGTTAGCAGTTGCTGTGCGAGTAATACGCGTGCAAATCAGAACAAAGACGATGAGTACAGCAGTGAAACTCAGAAAGATTTATTACGACTTAAATCATCCCGCAAGTTTCAGTCGTCCGGAGGTTCTAGCCCGTGCAGCAGGTGTGGGAATAGAGAAAGTCAAGAAGTGGTTGAGGAGTCAACCGACTTACACTCTTCACAAAAATGCGAGAAAGCGGTTTCCAACAAGAAAATATGTTGTTAACAATATAGATAGTCAATGGCAAGCGGACTTGGCTGACATGCAACAGATATCACAGTACAATGATGGCTATAAATACATCTTAACCGTAATAGATATTTTATCTCGCTATGCTTGGGCACGTGCGCTGAAATCTAAACGAGGACCAGAAGTTGAAGCGGCTTTTCAGAGCATTTTCGATGAGGGGCGTGTTCCGCAAAGAATACAGACCGATCAAGGGAAGGAATTCGAAAACTCTCATGTTCGAAGTCTCCTTAAAAGTCATAATGTGGAATTGTTTAGTGTCAAAAGTGCTTATAAAGCTGCCATGGTTGAGAGGTTCAATCGCACACTGAAGACAAAAATATGGCGCTATTTCACTGCAAAAAATACACATGTTTGGGTAGGTGAGCTGCAGAAATTTGTTAAGAATTACAATGAAAGCTACCATCGAATCATTAAGATGAAACCAGTTGATGTTACCCCAGATAATGCGATGGATGTATGGCTTCGATTGTATGATAAGAAAGCGAAAAACATTTCCAATGAAAAGAAAATTAATGTTGGTGATAGAGTTCGGATTTCAAAGGTCAAGTCTACATTTGAGAAGGGGTATCTACCTAATTGGACTGAAGAAGAGTTTTTTGTGGATGAAGTAAATACAAAATTTAGGCCCACCATGTATAAATTCATAGATTACCATGGCAATCCAATTGAAGGAAAATTTTACTCTTATGAATTGCAAGTAGTAGACAGAAGTGAAGAGGTGTATATGATTGATAAAATAATTAGGAGGAAAGGTCATGGCAATCAAAGGAAATATCTAGTTAAATGGAAAGGATATCCTGATTCATTCAATAGCTGGATAACGCACCAGGATCTACAAAATGTGGAGATGGGAGACACTCGTAACTTTTAAGCTAATATAGCATGTGACTTCTTCCATATATGACTTTAACATGTCTACTAACTTCAATATCATTCTTCCAAGCAATAGCAACCCCAAGATATTCCCAAGTAACAAACCATCTCTATACTCTGTTGAATTCGCTAATCCAATTACTCTGCATGGACCCCATGAAGTTGCTCTAACTGAAATTACTTATTACAACGATATCAGTTTGCTAAAGAACAACTATTTTGAATTACATAAAGAAGTGCGAGAGAAGGATGATTGCTTTCGCATATTTCAAAATAGTCTACATGGTACATGGGCTTTTCATCATCTAACTTTACATCCTTTTTCAACATCTTTACCATCTGTTCAAAACATGATTAAAATTCAAAAGGCATTTGCAACGTCAACTTTTGATTCTAAGGTTCCCACAATGAGCTTGCAAGATACAGAAAAGGAAATCGGTAGAATGTTTGAACGAATAAATGATCTCTTCAAGCTGACTTTGAATAAATTCTACAAACCAGTCATAAAGGGGTCAACAAAATTGATGAAGGAAGGGAAGCATGTTCTTCTTGTATTAGGTAAGGATTTGAGTCATACTTTTGGGTATTCCAGAACAACTTTCTCATCAAGGTATTGGTACAATGGACGTGGGTGGAATTCGGAGAGGAAAGTCACTGATTTTAAATGTAGAATTGTGCCATTGTATGCATTACAAAAAAGGAGCATCCGAGTAAAAAATAAATTTGAGGTCATTAGAAGTGTTGAAGACTTTGCAAGAAAGTTTCAAGGATCAGTGCCAGAAACGTTAATGACTTGTGAATATAAGAAAGAGAAAGTAACTTTATTTACTGTTGAAACGGAGGCAGAATTTATTGTTTTTACTAAAAAGACACCATTGGAAAAGTCTGAGTCCGCTGTTATTGAATTTGGATCTGAAATGATTGGGATGTTTAAGGGCCTTGAAAGCGCACCTTGGTTGACAGAATTAAATGATACATTCAAGGTTCAATTGTCCTCTTCTAAACTCAAAGCATCAACAAATGCTTCATGGGGTATCCACGTATACAGCGAAGACATATCGGGTGATGAATTGTCTACTTCCAGTGAACTTGTAAAAAGAGTTAATTTGAACATTGAAAGCTTGAAAACGCCATCTGAATTGTGTACAAAGTTAAATGAGTTTGGTGTAGATTACCTTGATGCAGATGAATATCACTTTTCTTATGACCCACATAAGAAACGCATGATTCTAAAGGTAGGGAAGAACTCTCTTATCAAGCTGGATAGCGTGTTAACGACCACATTGGGATTCTCAAAATCAACTATTTATGAAGGTACATCAATAGGCGATACAGCCCCATCACTAGAGCGTGATATAAGTAACTTATACGTCTATTGTAACATTATTGAATATACAAGGGTTGGCGACATTGAGGCCCCACTTCTGCGCACATTTCCTCTCTCATCCGTAAGGAAGCAACTAATCAATCGAGAATTTTTTAACACAATGTATCTACCAATCAGCCGAAATTTCATCAATAGAATTGACATATCAATTCATGATGATGCAGGAGAAGTAGTACCGTTCTGTGGTGGTGTTACTGTTTTGACCCTACATATTAGGTCACGAGAATAAGGCTTTACGCTATTGTGACTTCCATAGTTATTCAATAGTCATAATGACAGGCATTTACAGTAGACCATCATATCAGAGCGGTTATCCCGTGTTTGTTGGAGGTAGACGACAAGTTGGAGGAGGCATATTTGGTGCACTAAGACGTATGGTTCTTCCAACACTCAAAAAGTATGGCGTACCAATCATGAAGCGTGTTGGAAGCAGGGCTTTAGATTTTGGTGCAAATGTTGCAGCTGATGCGCTTCAAGGTGAGGATATCGGTGAATCTATGAAAATGCGCGCGCAGCAATCTGCCATAGACGCATTAGATGATTTAACAAAGACGAGACGTACAGTTCGGAAGAAGCGTAGGAAGTCAAGACAAGTTGGATCAGGCCGAGTTACTAAGAAAAGACGCAGGAAAAGTAAAAAGCCGACTAGAGCAGCACGTTCTAAATCTAGACGTCGAGTGAAAACAAGAAAGCGCAAACGAAATTCCACAGCTACTAGAAACAAGTCAAAACGAAGGAAGACAACATATTTGTAGAGCTAATACGATGCAGAGTATCAATTCGGCTTTGTGTTTCTTCGATTCTCCCCCTCATCAGACAGACATCATCTCCTCAACAATTGTAGACATAGTCCCCACAACAAATATCGATGGTAACCAGCAGCCTATTCAGTTTGATATACCTGCCAATCCTCAAGATTATATTGACTGTCAATCCATTGATTTAGAGTTGTGTATACAAATTAAGAAGACTGATGGTACAAATATCGATTCATCCAAGGATAAAGTGGGGTTAGCAAATCTTCCTATTGCCAGTCTGTTCTCAGATGTGTATCTAATATTGAATGACAAACAGATTGAAGGAGGGGATCGAGCATATCCATATGGAGCATATATACATACAATGACTCAATTTCAAAAGCAAGCTAAACAGTCACACTTGCAAGTTTCTGGGTGGTATGATGATCAGCAAGGGAAATTTGATGATGTCTCAAATACAGGGTTGAAAAGACGAATGGATTTAACAGCGGATTCAAAGGAATTATACTTGAAAGGACCCGTCTATCTTGATTTCCTTCGTCAATCTAGATATCTGCTATCGCAGGTTAAAATGCAAATAAAATTTATTCGTGCAAATCCTGAGTTCGCGTTAATGGCTTTTGGAGCTACAAACTATCAAGTCAACATAAGTAATGCCGTGCTCAATGTAAGGCGAGTAACAATGAACCCGTCAGTCATCAACGAGCATGCGACAGGATTGAGGAAAAACAATGCAATATATCCAGTTAATCACAGTGTGTTGACAAACTTCACAATTGGTGCTGGATCATCCTCACATGCCTACCCAAATCTTTTTCCCACTGCAATGCCAAAGGCGGTGTATATCACATTTGTGGAAAATGAGGCATTCATTGGTGCTTTTGAAAAGAATCCATTCAATTTCCAACACTTTAATGTTAGCAAACTAGCACTCTATCAGGATGGGAAATTTGTATCTTGCAAAGCATATGAGCCTAATTTCAAAGATGGTAAATTCGCACGTGAATATGGTTCTATTTTCACCGCCCTCAACATGTTTAATACAGACGATTCAAATGGAATTACAATGGATATGTACAAGAATGGCTACTTCTTCATTATGTACAACCTCACAGCAGATGCAGATCTAGGTGGTGAAAGCGTAGGAGTTACAAAGCCTGGAAATCTACGACTGGAGGTATCATTTGAGTCACCTTTGAAGAAAACAATTACTTGTCTCATTTATGCTATCTATGATAGCAAAGTTGAGATAACAAGAATGAGAGACGTGACTGTCAGCTATCAGAGATGAGTAACTTAAGCAACATAGAAATCTTGAGGAAAATGAGGAAAGCTCATCCCTACTCCAAGACAATATTTCTCAATGTCTTTTCTAGAGATAATTTACCTGATTCAATTCCTTTCTATCCTTGTTCGCTTATCATCAATACGGATACCAACAATCTTCCCGGAAAACATTGGATTGCTGTATACATCAATCGTTATAAAGTTGCCGAATATTTTGACTCTCTTAATCAACCTCGTTTACATGATATCGCATTATGGATGAACAGGTTTTCCTGGACTGTTAGGAAAGTGACATCGTTCCCACTTCAAAGTAATACATCTCTAATGTGCGGTGGCTATGTACTCTATTTTGTCAACGAGAGACCATTGAAAAATAACTGTAAAAGTGCTTTAGAACTATTTTCAAAAAACTGTGATAAAAATGATGTAATTCTTACTAAATATGTTGAAACAGTTTTGAAATAAAGTTTTATGTTGTATCATTAACTTGCTCTCTTTTTTTCCAAAACAAGGGTTTATAAGGAAAACAAAAACATGCTCATATTTCATTATCTATTCACATATATACAAAAAACATGTTCACATTTCATTATCTATCCACATATATACAAAATCTACAATTTGGTTTTCATGAAACATTTTTTCAAATCACATATGATGGGAGGCACATCACTTATGTCTTTAATGCCGGTTATCACAATCTTTCCATTATGGAACACATGAACATGATATGGATGCCAGTTAGTCAATTGAGCTGCTGGAAATAACTCCACTTCATAAGTTAGATTATGTGATGATGTAACTTTACGGAAATCATAGTGATAATGTAATTCACATAACACGGTCATTGTCTTCACTTTCCAATCAGATAATGAATCACCAAGTAAATGTTCCAAAGTTAAGTGTAAATATGAGAGATCACCCTCCATGACCCTTCCAATACATTGGATTGTTCCATTTGGAAAGAATAGGATAGTGAGAGATCTATCCTTCCTCTGAATCCTCCATGTTAACATTGAGGGTCTTCCAAGATGTAAGCTCGTTGTCGGCTTCAATTTGCGTTTTATCAGTAACCATTGTTTTCGGTTGGGTATATTCCTCTCGATCTCTTGTAGATTGAGTTTTGACTTTGCTTTTGTAGTTAACATCCGATTTACAACTTCCAACCGTTTGATGTCCTCCATCTTTAATGAATGACGTTATCTGTGGTAGTATCTCCCTTGTAAAGGTTTCCCATGTGACGTCACTGAAACGAAAAAATCGATATTCAACATCTTCACGTTTTGGTGAACAGACGTATAGTTTGACTGATGAATCACACTTTATCCATACCTTGTCATCGAGAGGAATCTTGATCCGAGTCTTATGGTTGTCAATGAGATCCGCAAAGTCTTTCAGTGAAGGCAATGAGTCAATACTAATGCAAACGCCACGATGTTTTCGATCACTATTTGCTATTGAATGACGAAATGCTATTCTGTTAGAATTTGTTATGTGAACGTTTTGAACGTCACTAAGTTTCCATGTTCTAATGTAATGAGGCATGTTCCGAAAGCTATGTCCCAAATTTAAGTTTAATGTTTGCCTAAAGTTTGCTATTTTATTAGCTCAACATATCGGAATGATGTTGAGTACAAATTCTTCACATATTCATTCACATTAGGACTACCTATTTATTAGTAATCATTTCTACATATCGGAAAGATGTAGAAATTTCAATTTTAGTAAGACTACTTATGTATTAGTAAGTGTTGCTACATGTCGGAAGATGCAGCAATCGCAAGATCTATTACAAGTGGAATATTATATTGTTTTTATTTAGACTTATTCTACATCACCTGTGACAGGAAGGCATCTCCTTCTCTTCGACGGTGGGGGAAGACCTAGGCTATAGTGTCCATATGGTAATGATAAATTTTTATCCAGCCAACAGCGCTTATCCTCCCAAAGTGAAAGACCTCGCTTCCTAAATGATTTTGTGCTAACTATGTGATTTTTTGAATTTATAATTGTCATATCTTCAGTTGTATCATTCTCACTATAATAGACACTCCTATAGTCATCATGTTTCAATTTTTTAACTGCTGCTCTCTGAATTCCTTTTGCACGTTTGATGCTATGATTGGTAGAGTCTAGATATTTCATGGAATACATTTTCGGTTTTAGTAGGATCATTTCCTCAAGCAACTTTCCAGCACACTCATCCTTAAAACAACCTAATCTAGCTTTGTTTGTAGTTGAGTATAGTCGGTGATGACTGTCATAGTTTGAAGAGTCAAACTTTTCACCGAAGTATAGAAGTATATCTTCCAGACGGACAGATGGTGATGTGTATAAACATAGGAAGAAACTATCGGTATCACCTCCACAAAGTCGCGTTCTATTTATCAGTGGACATCCTTTTAGATCATTGTAATATAATTGATACATTTCCAACTTACTATAGTCAAGTACTGCTTGACCAACATATATTAATTTATTTAAAACTATTGAAGGTTTGTACATTTCCATACCAACCAGATCTTCATCAAATATTTTGTGTTGAACATAGAGAGGATGATTTGACAATTTCAGTAGTTGTTTCTCATTGTTGACTAGTTTAAATTTTTTCCTTCTCCTTACATTTTCCATTGTTTTACCATATAAAGAATTATTTTTCAATTTGTAGAATGACTTTTCGAAGTCAGTGTTTGATTGAGCCCTCTTTTGAGAGTTCATATCAATGTATGTTTTTAACCAAGGCTTTTGTGTGAATTTTATGCCACTATGAATCTTCTTGATTCTCATGCCCATGCTCAAGTAAAATTTTAAAATTGAATAGTGGACTACATAATTTTCCCTATCAAATTGATGGAGCAGAAGTTTCTTGATAGAAGAAAAATGTGTATTTGGTCTTACTTTTTCATATAGATTTTTCATATAGTGTGAAAACATTCTCTTTTCAATCATCTGCATTTCTGGAGCTAATGGGAAATCGGCAGTGTCATCATGAATGGCTGCAGGATACTCTAAATCTAAATCAAAAATGTAGCCGATTTCACCATCATCATCTATATTTTGAACATTTTCTTCATTTAAAAAATTATCTAATTCACTTTCATTCAACCATTTGAAATTTGAGTGGGGTAGATTCCTACTGAGTGAAGAACCGTAAAGGTTATTAACATCTAAGTAGGTCAAATGTCGACTTTCATGTATATTATTTCCTAATTCTTCAATGCGTGCACGCGCTCGGTGAATGTTGGTGAAAGTCATACCCCTCTAATTCCTCGTTCAAATAGATTGTACATATTTTCATCTTGTATGTAGTGTGGGGGATCATTGGAAGAGAAATTTAGTGCTGAGGTAAAGCTAAGATGTGGGAGACTGACAAAATGTACAGGGTCGACTTCATCCTCACGTTGACTCAATGCTCTAAACACTTCAAATATGTCTGCCAACAATAAAACATCTAACTTCAGATATGCCAGCATGTAATCACCAAATGTGCTACAATTAAATTCAATCCACGCCTTGTTAGCGTGTTCATATTCACTATCGGAACAGTGCTCACGAGTAAGATCATTATAGAATTCAAATTGTGGTGGTAGACAGTCTTCCGTCAACGTGTTTAAGTTTTTGAAGTATGAATATGGAAACACTCCCTTCTGATATAAAACATTATCACTTAATTGTGGAAATTCTACCCTTAATGTCTCTACATGCTCATACGTTTGCAAGCCCTTGGCTAATTCACTCAAGGATGCACTTAGAAATTGATATGAGTCTAAGAATTTTAGTTTAAAGTATACTGTCTTCCCTTTGTATTCATTTACAGGGACACTGGCGGATAAAGTTATATATTTTTCAGCAGTTGCTGCTACAACATCTAATTTCCAAGACTTCATTCTTCCAATCGCTTTATAGCAAACGATGTGGCTATCATAATTTTTAAAATTGTGGAAAAATATGGGGAGCTCCCGTCTGTTAAGTCTTAACCGGAGATTGCATTTCCTACATAATGTTTGCCTATATCGTCCGGTGATATGATCATGATCACGAACTTTTATGACTTCATCGCTGAATTTTGATTTACATTTGTTGCAACATTCTGCATTCTCGTGGCGTGCTTTTTCATCCGCTGACAGTGACATTGGCTGCCTAGTTGTTGCACATTGGTTGTCATATAAGTCTTGGGCTACAGTTTCTAAGTGGTGCAAGAAACTAATAATGCAATTTTCTCCCTCAAAGAGGTAATACTTGTTTTCAAATTTTGATTGAAGGGCATTATGCCAGACATGATAAGCTCCAATAGCCGCAGGTTTATGTATTTTATTATCAATGTAGCACTCTATATCTGCATAAATTACTAAAGGAGGACTTAGTTGATATTCCATGCTACTTGTTAGTACTTTTAGATCTGTCGGCATTTTTTCTATTTGTGCTTTTCCTCGAATGCAAAACTGGAAATGTCGTTCTAGTGTTGTCTTATATGTGAATGACTGAGTGCATCTTTCGCAGAAGTATTTATGTCTTTTTAAAGTTCTCCTATACAATCTTGACAGCTTTGGAATTCCACAATAGTGTGCTGCTCCATTGTTTAGAATTAGCAAAATATTAACCGTTTGCCTACCAGTAAAGTTACTATTGTAACGAACACCTTTGAGTCCATTTTCATAAAAGTGAATGTTAATTTTAATATCATTATTTTTCTCAAATTTTGGAATATCTTTGATTGATACTGGTGTGGAAATGCCTTCCATATTTAACTCAGATGTCCACTCACTATATGATTTTACTTCATTCCTTGAATAAGGTACTTCATTATAATGCAATATTGATAAAACTGCATATAGGAAGCAATCATTTGCATTTGAATTAACATTAATGACAGCTTTAGAGTTTTTTAACTTCTTTGGTAGAGGAAATGATTGTCCACCTGACAGTATTGGACTTGTTATTACATTGAACTCTATATTTTGTACATCATCTATAATCCAATTGCTACCCTTTTTTGTGAAGGCTTCAATATGATTTATTAGACTATTTAGATGATCCTGAAACCAAGCATCATAGTCATAAATATAGTTTGAGGATGATGAGGTAAAGTGTGCGAGAAAAGTTTCTTCTTCTTGAGGATTAGAACGGACATAACGAATTTGTGCAATCAGACGACCTCGCAATTGATAGCTCCTTAGTAAGTCAGACACTAAATTCCCTAACATGGAACGCATGCTTTCTAAGAATGATGTTATGTCCACAGTAGGTGTTGTTGGCGTGATATCATACACACGTGCATGGCCATTGAGTGCGCTTTCACTGAGACTAACAGTTCCATAGTTATTATGCATATTCATCTCACTATTTGTGTTATGTACATTCATATGCTGTCGAAATCTACTTATAGAGTTATACGTTTTGCCACACCGAGAGCAGTATTGCATAAAGTTTTGTATGTTAGTTGAAGCGCTGGTTGTTGGCTTAGAAGTAGATCTATTTTGATTATTTGAATTTGACTCTATTATGCTATCATTCGGTTTATTATTGCATACAAGTTTATGCCTCTTAAGATTATCCATCCTATTCGTCTTATATGGACACTTGCTACATTGATATGTTTTTCCTAACTTACAAAATTTTTCATGTCGTTGCAAATTGCCTATGAGAGTGAACACTTTTCCACACTTGGTACAGACAACCATGATTATTGATGAGGATTGAAATTAGCAAGCCCTTATATACATCTACCATCTAATGACGTCAGCGTCATCACCAGCCAATAACGTATGTTCCGATCTGTTGTAAAGAGAAAACACATAAAATTTTCAGTAATTAATTTTCAAAGAAAAAAAGTCAAAGTTTGACACACTTCACAATACCATTGTGGTACAACTTCAAGTGGCTGCAGTTTTCACTGCAGCCACCCATGTCGTCCATCCTCGTTAGACGCACCTTTCTAATGGCATTGTCTCTGCACTCGATGTGCACCAATGTTTCTTTGTCGTGCCTCTGAATGTTGGTCACTTGCGAGGCCAACAGGAGGTTTGATTGAGTTATATTTTGTAATGACTCAACCAAACCTCTGTTGTCCTCCATTAGCTGAGCCTCACGAGCCTCGGACTCCCTCAGACGCTCTTGGCAACGGCGTAGTTTGGAGTAAATGTCTTCATCCGTCGTTGCATCGAGGTCGACATCATACTCTCGCACTGGGAGAGGGGCCTTGGGAACTGTAGCAGGAGCTGCGGTGGGGATAGGAGGTGTCGCGGAGGAAGGAGCTGCGGCTGGGATCGGAGGTGACGGAGAGGAAGGAGCTGCGGGCGTTGGAGGGGGTGGGATCGGAGGTGCCGGACAAGAAGGAACTGCGGGCGATAGAGGACGCACAGGGGATGGAGGAGCAAGCGTCATCATCGGGGACAGCGGCAGGCGGACGCTCCAGCTGGGGGATGCCCGGATGTGGCTGAAGGACACCTCTTCCTGTGAGGCACACATGACGGACTCCTGTAAACAAAGGAAACAATTGTTTATTAGGATAATTGTCAACAAAGTAAGTTTCAAAATGTTTTAATAGAAAATTCTACACTGAAGCAGTTAACCAAGCTTCATACTTACATTAGTAACAGATTCATTGTCATCATCAGATGACGAAGTTGGTGAATCGTCGGATGAGGATGATGTTGCAGAATCCTCGGATGAGGATGATTCGCGTATGGAGTAGGGCCTCTCCTCATTGTCCTCAATGGACGTGGTTGTCGCTGGCGTACTTAAAAAGCTCCTGTGCTTTTTAAGGGATAGAGATCGCACAGCCTGCAGCGGAAAAATGTGACAATATGTTTATATAAAGAGATAGACATAGACAGGTTTTCAAGGTGTTGTTGTTGTTGTTGTCTGTTATCTGAGCGTAGACCACAGCAATCACACTTACGGGGCTAGAAGCGACTTTTTTGTCTCCTGGGGAATTCCCTCGAGGCAGCTTCGGGCATGCGGGGATTGATTGGACACTTGGAAACAGCTAAAAAAGAGATTCATATTTGATTTCGTCTTAGAAACTATTAAGCAAATTAATTTGTTACCTTTCGCAAGTTTTCCACCACGTTTCCATCTTCAAACCCGACTGTCATCGCTTGAGGTGGTTCAGTCTGAAATGTTTTGACAACATTGATTTAATTATGCATATGAATAATAACCCAAGTAAATAGATTCTCACATCTTTAACGATGAGTTTTTTCTGCACCAACACCTTTGTCTTCTTCGGTGGGGGCATCACCAAATCCTGAAATGTGTAAACGACATATGCTTATATTGACTTAATGAAGTAGCATTTTATCTATCCCAGTGGATTAGTTATTCGTTGAAACTAGGATTGACATCACTTACCTCAAAATCGCTCAAAGTCTCGTCGACAAATTCTCGGGACTTAGGGGCCTTCTTGGGAGCGCGAGACTTAGGGGCTTTCTTGGGAGGCTGTTGAGGTTCGTCCACCTGGGATAAAATACCTTCCACCGGCCTGTCCTTCGAAAAGAGGCGTTGCAACTTCTTTTTTTCATGACTAGAAGTCAAATTGATCCCTTTCCGTCCATTCTCAAGAGCACAGGGGGTATGACGAACAATGAAGGCCTTCGCCGAATCGGTGTTAGCCTTCATATCACTCCTTTCATACGTCCTACAGGAAAGGCAGTAGATGTAGGAGCAGTCTTCTCGGAAGGTGCACTCCTTGTGCCCGCTTTTGTTCGCATGTCGAACGGGCAGTTGGCAAGTCTCACAGAAATGGAAGATGAGACGTTGCCGTGCGATGCTTTCTTGTCGAACCATTTCTGTAGAGGATAAAAAAATTTTATTATAATTTAATCTCTTTTTAAATGAGAAATCATTTATGTACCATCTTCAAACCTTTATTAAGTACTAGATTAATATTTGACAAATCTTAAGAAGAAATAAAATTTGAAGTTGAAATTGAAACCGAAAGTCGAAAATTAGATATTTATTCGAAAAGGGTTAGCTCATAAGAAGAGTTGAAATTTGGAAACAGCTGATTTACTATTATTTAATTTCGAAATTAATTTAATGAAATGAAAGTGAAATTTCGAAAATTTCAACCAATCCTCAATTTGTTTAATTAAACAAGCTTGAATTTTATACATCTGTTAGCAGATGACAGACTGAATATTTAAAATGGATGAAGGTTTTATTTAGGTATCTTTTATTTATAAACAAACTGTGAAAATCTTGTTGATTCAAATACACTTACATTTAAACTGATATATTCATGTCTCTCGCTCAGTGACTTAATATAGGATGAAAAATTAAAAAAAACATGGTTAATAATATAACATAAAGTGTTCCTATCCTAAAAACCCAAGCTTCTATATTTAAAGCTATTTGGTTATAAAAACTTAATAATGTTCCTACTCCCGAATATCCTATAAAGTAGCACAACATGACAATGAAACTCACTTCAGAATTGTAATAAGAACCGGAGAACGGAGGAACGAAGAGCGACGTCTGTTATGGACACTAAATAATTTGAAAATGAGTGAAAATTCGTTGTGTGCAACTTCTTTATATATGAAATTGACAAAGCAACTATGAACAAAGACCTTATGACATCACATCCTGGAATTGGTACGGTTAAACAAAATTGATAACTCAAACAAGAATTGGAACAGCTGGTTTATTTTTAACCTTAGAAATGGAAGTGCCATCATATGTGTTGAAAGATTTCTACATGTAAACAGTAGAGTGAATTCAAAGTAATATGAACTGATGGACTGATGTATTATTTGATATACATGTTATTATTAATAGTCATATAATGATTCATATTTGAAGTTATAAAACGTGTGGTTTGAATAGAACATTAAAATTTGAATTAAGCGCTAAATTTCGAAAATTCAAATTTCGCGCCAAAATTCGAATAATCAAATTTAAAGATTTTTTCGAAAATTTGAATTTCGCGCCAAAATTCAAATAATCAAATTAAAATACTAGGTTAGGGTTAAGGGTTAGGGTTAAGGTTAGGGTTAGGGTTAAGGTTAGGGTTAGGGTTAGGGTTAGGGTTAAGGTTAGGGAAGCAAGAAGAGTATCTATGGCACCCGGAATTTTGA
The DNA here is from genome assembly GCA_907163375.1 of Prostheceraeus crozeri. Lineage (NCBI taxonomy): Eukaryota > Metazoa > Platyhelminthes > Polycladida > Euryleptidae > Prostheceraeus > Prostheceraeus crozeri. The sequence goes on along the minus strand of CAJQUW010004391.1, from coordinate 34,754 downwards.
GCCCCCCCCCCGCCGTGTACGAAGTGTATGAAGTGTATGAAGGTCAAAGGTCAAGGTCAGGTCTAAGGTCAAGGTCAAGTGTAGAGGTTTGTATATTATGGTCATTTTTAGTTGTAAAACTTTAACTTTGAAAATTTGTAAACTTAGTCATTTTTGTAAAAAAACTTGGAATTTTTCAAGTTGCATACAGATGCATACAACTAGGATTTTTTCATCAAATGGGTACATACAATATATCATTCGAATGCTCTTTTCATGCTGATTCTAATGGTGTATTGTATGACACATGTATGACATATAACTAGAGAGCTACATGTCTTTAAAGAATGGGCTAAAAACTTAGTGAATTTAAAAATCTAACATTTGTCTGCTTGCATACAGTTGCATACAACTAGGATTTTCCCATCGAATAGGTACATACCTTATATCATTCTAAAGGTCTTTTCATTCTCATTCTTATGGTGTCGTGTATGACACATGTATGATATCATCCTGGACTGCTACAAGCATTTTAAAATTAACAACATAACTGTTTCTTTAAAAGTTATATGTTCCTATTTATTTCAAGTTGAAGTCTTCATACTTGATTTTTTTGTTTCAATTCAGTTATTGAACATCATTAATTGTAGATAGTTATTCCCCTTTCCCATTCAGACCTTAATTGAAGACCGATTTGTGAAATGATAAAACAAGTCTGTTCATATATACAAATAAATATTAAATAAAGAGATTAAGAAAAAACACACTAAATGTCATCAAGGTAAGGAAAGGGTACAAGTTTTTTCAAGTCCACTTGCACATGGATCCTGGTCTTCTTGGGCGCACAGGGACAGCGACGTGGTGTGTCAAGGTCGATGACCGAAAATTCGAGAGCTGTTGTGAGGTTCCGCTCGTTCGGCTCCATCCTCATGAACACCCGTTTGGTGTGATACTTTTTCGGGGCATTCTTGACTTTGACCGTGACCCGTCCATAAAGTGGCGTTCGCATGGACTTCTTATTCATGTGACGCATCGTCTCAATTGATACGTCACTATCCTCATCACTCGAGTAGTCGGGCGATGCAGGGGCTTGGGTGAACACCACCGGCTCCTCGTTTGGTGTTGTCGATCGCTCCATCGGAGATTGGGGAGGTGTACTGGTACGTTCCACTGGCGAAGTGGTACGATCAGCAGTACCGTTCTCAACTGCGGCTTTCTGTTTGCGATCCATTATGACTTGTAGATTTAAAATAATTGTAACTTGTAAACGTGAGGATTAGAACCTTTGATAAGAATTGGTACAAACCTCGGACTTATATACTTTTTAAACAAAGGAAATCCTAACAGCCAATCAGAGAGGTACCGAACTTCCCTAAAGAATATATATAACTATATAAAGGATGACATTGTTCCAAACTGTTAAGTACTTATCCTCAACGTTCCATAACAAGAAGCATGTCCTCAAAACCACTATTTCATTTTCAAAATGACAGCCAAGTCATTATGGGAGGTCAGTTGGACATGACCATGCATCTGTCTTGCGGCTGCAAAGTGGCCCTATGGAAGACCTTGACTGTCTCTGCACTTCAAAGGCGGAATGGACTACCGGTGAAGTGTCCGGTACACGAATGTGACCATGACTTTAGTAAAAATCCGACATTCCATGAGTGGTGTGATGACTTCTTGAAGATCATGGAGTCGCCTGAGGGACGTGATTTGCACCCCTCATTTATTTTTCACGCTTAAATTAAACTTACATTGTAAATCTCTTGTCTTTTCATTTTAAACATAGTTCTGGAATTGGTTTTCTTATTGGGGAGCAACTAAATCATAACTGCACAGTAAAGTTTCACATCTAAATAGTGCTACATTAAAAATAATTGTCACAATAGTCGCAATTGAGCAAACCCATTCAAAATCAAACAACGGACGTCTATCGGTACGTACCCAAGTGCTCAGAACCAAACCACACAAGTTCGATCATAGACGTTCCGAAACACAGTGTACCAAACACATGTACCTATCCAGTAAAACAGATCTCATACAAGTTCTTATTCATAACACTGAATTATACATGTACCTATCCATGTGCCTATCGATAACTAAAGTATACATGTACCTATCCATGTACCTATCCATGTTCCTATTGATAACACTAAACTTTACATGTACCTATCCATGTACCTATTGATAACACTAAACTTTACATGTACCTATCCATGTACCTATCCCTGGCAAGTAGGGCACAGTTTTCACTACTAAGAACAATTCATTTAGTACACTTACTTTGATACAAGGCATCATAAAAAATCATCAGTTATCGATTCATTTTATTTCTGAGTTGACTTATGTCACGCTTTTGGTGAAAATGAAAATGGATGAGAATGACAATATTAAGTTAACCCCTCCTACGCTTTTCTTCGTCAGTGTGTTTTTTTGAGAAAAATTCGTTCAGAAAGGTTTCTATTTAATTGTAGGATGAAGAGTATAAACAGTAGTGGAATTTACATGTATTATATAATCCTTCGTATTTTTTTAAAACGCGATATATTCTTTATCAGGTGTTTCATGACAGGTCTACCTCAAAATTTTCTTGAAATGGTTCACGATTTTCATGTAGTGTATATTTGCATATAACGGTAATAAAACATTTGTGAGAACAAATATTTTCATTTTATAAAATTACACTATAAGGAATCAAAATTTGAATAAACAGGATAAATTCATCATATCAGGACTTTCTATCATTGAAGTAAAAGTAAGCTTTAAACGATACCATGGGATAAATGAATCTGACTACGATGGCAAACAACAATTTCATCTGAGTACAGAATAGTGAATCTCGGGATCTCGCACGGTAAATCCTGGGATTTGAATCCCATAAATATGACGATATCCCGGAATTGAAAATCCTTTTTACTACTACCTATATCTTTCAAAGCTCGGAAGTATTCACCCTGTACGTACAGTGTAGGCTACAGCATCCCTAAACAGATTATGACACAATACATTAGCAAAGAAATGATTAACTGACTGATTAATTTTGACTTACCGAATGATCCAGATCAGAATTCATGGACTCGCCCACACTGGAAATTGGAGTTCTTGTTTCCTCTCCATCCGTCAAGAAATTTAGGTACGAAAAATACCACAGACGCGGGCTGTAAACGTCTTCTGCACCAATTCCAGATTTCTGAGATTGTCTCTTCTTCTTCAACTCCCTTCGAAATACATTTCTTAGATTAGAAATTTTCCTCACGACACCCTCTCTCGTGAGAGAGCTATCAAACGTCTTGACGTATTCGAGGAGACGAGTATATGCATCTTCTTTTTTCATTCTATTAGAATAGTCTTTCGATTTCACTTTCCATAGAGCCTCTTCCTTACGATAGCGTTCTATAAATTCCAATATATTTTCTTTCGACCACGAGGCCATCTCTCACAGACACATGAAACAAAGTGAACGCACTGACTCGACTGCTTGCGTGACTCATCACAAGTCCGTGCGACTTCAACATACACGAGAGATTTCTGCATTACCGGACAAATAGCAAGGACGAAATTCTGGCTCTGCCAGAATCACAGCGACCGCGACTTGTCACTGTCAATTTAACAACGATTACTCCATACACACACAGACTTTAACACGGACTTCGTCTCGCGCGGACAAGTCGCTGTAAAAGTCGTTACGTGTATGGCGGCCTATATATTGACTAACGTGTTGATATTTGAAGCGTAAGCGGTTAAAGTCAAAAAGATAAATAGTTTCAATGTCGATTTTCACACATGTCGAGAAACTATACAGTAAGTCAATGTCTCGTGAAGAGTTACAGAGCTCAAATGTGCTAAATGTAACTGAGACGTTTAATTATTGTTGGCTAGATGTTATATTGACTAACGTGTTGATATTAGAAGCGTAAGCGGTTAAAGTCAAAAAGATAAATAGTTCCAATGTCGACTTTCACACATGTCGAGAAACTATACAGTAAGTCAATGTCTCGTGAAGAGTTAAGAATAACGTGTTGATATTTGAAGCGTAAGCGGTTAAAGTCAAAAAGATAAATAGTTCCAATGTCGACTTTCACACATGTCGAGAATCTAGACAGTAAGTCAATGTCTCGTGAAGAGTTACAGAGCTCAAATGTGCTAAATGTGACTGAGACTTTTAATTTTTGTTGGCTAGAGGTTATATTGACTAACGTGTTGATATTTGAAGCGTACGCGGTTAAAGTCAAAAAGATAAATAGTTCCAATGTCGACTTTCACACATGTCGAGAAACTACGCAGTAAGTCAATGTCTCGTGAAGAGTTAAGACTAACGTGTTGATATTTGAAGCGTACGCGGTTAAAGTCAAAAAGATAAATAGTTCCAATGTCGACTTTCACACATGTCGAGAAACTATACAGTAAGTCAATGTCTCGTGAAGAGTTACAGAGCTCAAATGTGCTAAATGTGACTGCGACGTTTAATTTTTGCTGGCTAGAGGTTATATTGACTAACGTGTTGATATTTGAAGCGTAAGCGGTTAAAGTCAAAAAGATAAATATTTCCAATGTCGACTTTCACACATGTCGACAAACTATGCAGTAAGTCAATGTCTCGTGAAGAATTAAGACTAACGTGTTGATATTTGAAGCGTAAGCGGTTAAAGTCAAAAAGATAAATAGTTCCAATGTCGACTTTCACACATGTCGAGAAACTATACAGTAAGTCAATGTCTCGTGAAGAGTTAAGACTAACGTGTTGATATTTGAAGCGTAAGCGGTTAAAATCAAAAAGATAAATACAGTCCGTTTCATAAAAAGTGGATCATCCTAAAATTTGACTAAATAAAACATAAGTATGATACAGAAAGAATTTTTCATGTTGTTTCATGTCCCTAATATATTTAAATGTCTTTATATAATCTGATAAGCTATGATACAGTAACGGTTCTTAAGAAGCTAATATTTTGTGGCCCTACCCTTATTGTCAATGACATTACCAATTCGTCTAGGCATTGATTCGATGATATCGTTGATTTTTGACTGATCTAACTTTCTCCACTCTCTTTTTAACAGTGACGTAAGTTGTGATACGCCATCTGTAGGTAGCAGTGAACGACGAACGTTACGTTTTAGAATACTCCATACATTTTCTATGGGATTCAGATCAGGAGAACGAGCTGGCCAAGATAATGTCCTAAGCCCTAATTGAGACTTAATGTCTCGGAATTTCCTGATCAGATTTCATCCATAATCATCAGACCAGACCAACCGATCCATTGATTTCGCCAGTGACAATGACTCATTGCCCATCTGAGACGTCTTTTTGTATGCTGATATGATAATTCGATCTGAGAGGTCTTACAGCTCTTGAAATTCGACTCAATAAGTCTTCTACGAATAGTGGACTTAGAAATAGACGAGTCTAGTGCAGCCATCTCAGTTAACGAGAGACTTGGATCAACTTTAACAAATCTCATTAGGCGGTCTCTACGTTTGGATGTTTTGCGTGGACGGCCAGAGCCCTCTTTACGACAGAGTCGAAAATCATCATTATGCCATCGGTAAGGGACATTTACTAGCAAGGCTGATACTTTGCCTTTTGTGAATGCGGTTATTGTCCATTTGTGCTTTGTATTGTTTTCAACCGGTAAGAGATAGATTTCTAGCTGAAAGCAATCAGGAGTGCTGCCAACACCACCGCAACGAAGTCAGGAAGCTATGGAACATGAAGTTCAGTTAATCACATGTAGCAGTTACATTATTGTTGATGAATAATGGTGCTATACTGGCTCTGATTGACCGATTTTCTTTATTTTTGTTTTGCTTGAGGTATGATTTTGTTATAACAGGAAAACAGCTCAATATTCATGCTTGAAATTTCCAACAATGATATTAGTAAGCACAACTGACATATCTTCCAAATTTCAGAGAAATTCGTTCAAGTTTGGCGGAGTTAGACAGATTTGAAGTTAAGGCGATGTTTAAGGGTGATCCATTTTTTATGAAACAATCTGTAGTTCCAATGTCGACTTTCACACATGTCGAGAATCTAGACAGTAAGTCAATGTCTCGTGAAGAGTTACAGAGCTCACATATACTAAATGTGACTGCGCCGTTTAATTTTTGTTGGCTAGAGGTTATATTGACTAACGTGTTGATATTTGAAGCGTAAGCGGTTAAAGTCAAAAAGATAAATAGTTTCAATGTCGACTTTGCGGTTAAAATCAAAAAGATAAATAGTTCCAATGTCGACTTTCACACATGTCGAGAAACTATACAGTAAGTCAATGTCTCGTGAAGAGGTACAGAGCTCACATATACTAAATGTGACTGCACCGTTTAATTTTTGTTGGCTAGAGGTTATATTGACTAACGTGTTGATATTTGAAGCGTAAGCGGTTAAAATCAAAAAGATAAATAGTTCCAATGTCGACTTTCACACATGTCGAGAAACTATACAGTAAGTCAATGTCTCGTGAAGAGGTACAGAGCTCAAATGTGCTAAATGTAACTGAGACGTTTAATTATTGTTGGCTAGAGGTTATATTGACTAACGTGTTGATATTTGAAGCGTAAGCGGTTAAAGTCAAAAAGATAAATAGTTCCAATGTCGACTTTCACACATGTCGAGAAACTATACAGTAAGTCAATGTCTCGTGAAGAGGTACAGAGCTCAACTGTGCTAAATGTACTCAGACGTTTAATTATTGTTGGCTAGAGGTTATATTGACTAACGTGTTGATATTTGAAGCGTAAGCGGTTAAAGTCAAAAAGATAAATAGTTCCAATGTCGACTTTCACACATGTCGAGAAACTATACAGTAAGTCAATGTCTCGTGAAGAGTTAAGACTAACGTGTTGATATTTGAAGCGTAAGCGGTTAAAGTCAAAAAGATAAATAGTTCCAATGTCGACTTTCACACATGTCGAGAAACTATACAGTAAGTCAATGTCTCGTGAAGAGTTACAGAGCTCAAATGTGCTAAATGTAACTGAGACGTTTAATTATTGTTGGCTAGAGGTTATATTGACTAACGTGTTGATATTTGAAGCGTAAGCGGTTAAAGTCAAAAAGATAAATAGTTCCAATGTCGACTTTCACACATGTCGAGAAACTACGCAGCAAGTCAATGTCTCGTGAAGAATTAAGACTAACGTGTTGATATTTGAAGCGTAAGCGGTTAAAGTCAAAAAGATAAATAGTTCCAATGTCGACTTTCACACATGTCGAGAAACTATACAGTAAGTCAATGTCTCGTGAAGAGTTACAGAGCTCAAATGTGCTAAATGTAACTGAGACGTTTAATTATTGTTGGCTAGAGGTTATATTGACTAACGTGTTGATATTTGAAGCGTAAGCGGTTAAAGTCAAAAAGATAAATAGTTTCAATGTCGACTTTCACACATGTCGAGAAACTATACAGTAAGTCAATGTCTCGTGAAGAGTTACAGAGCTCAAATGTGCTAAATGTAACTGAGACGTTTAATTATTGTTGGCTAGAGGTTATATTGACTAACGTGTTGATATTTGAAGCGTAAGCGGTTAAAGTCAAAAAGATAAATAGTTCCAATGTCGACTTTCACACATGTCGAGAAACTATACAGTAAGTCAATGTCTCGTGAAGAGTTAAGACTAACGTGTTGATATTTGAAGCGTAAGCGGTTAAAGTCAAAAAGATAAATAGTTCCAATGTCGACTTTCACACATGTCGAGAAACTATACAGTAAGTCAATGTCTCGTGAAGAGTTACAGAGCTCAAATGTGCTAAATGTAACTGAGACGTTTAATTATTGTTGGCTAGAGGTTATATTGACTAACGTGTTGATATTTGAAGCGTAAGCGGTTAAAGTCAAAAAGATAAATAGTTCCAATGTCGACTTTCACACATGTCGAGAAACTATACAGTAAGTCAATGTCTCGTGAAGAGTTAAGACTAACGTGTTGATATTTGAAGCGTAAGCGGTTAAAGTCAAAAAGATAAATAGTTCCAATGTCGACTTTCACACATGTCGAGAAACTATACAGTAAGTCAATGTCTCGTGAAGAGTTACAGAGCTCAAATGTGCTAAATGTAACTGAGACGTTTAATTATTGTTGGCTAGAGGTTATATTGACTAACGTGTTGATATTTGAAGCGTAAGCGGTTCAAGTCAAAAAGATAAATAGTTCCAATGTCGACTTTCACACATGTCGAGAAACTATACAGAAAGTCAATGTCTCGTGAAGAGTTAAGACTAACGTGTTGATATTTGAAGCGTAAGCGGTTAAAGTCAAAAAGATAAATAGTTTCAATGTCGACTTTCACACATGTCGAGAAACTATACAGTAAGTCAATGTCTCGTGAAGAGTTACAGAGCTCAAATATACTAAATGTGACTGCGACGTTTAATTATTGTTGGCTAGAGGTTATATTGACTAACGTGTTGATATTTGAAGCGTAAGCGGTTAAAGTCAAAAAGATAAATAGTTCCAATGTCGACTTTCACACATGTCGAGAAACTATACAGTAAGTCAATGTCTCGTGAAGAGTTACAGAGCTCAAATGTGCTAAATGTGACTGAGACGTTTAATTATTGTTGGCTAGAGGTTATATTGACTAACGTGTTGATATTTGAAGCGTAAGCGGTTAAAGTCAAAAAGATAAATAGTTCCAATGTCGACTTTCACACATGTCGAGAAACTATACAGTAAGTCAATGTCTCGTGAAGAGTTACAGAGCTCAAATATACTAAATGTGACTGCGACGTTTAATTTTTGTCGGCTAGAGGTTATATTGACTAACGTGTTGATATTTGAAGCGTAAGCGGTTAAAGTCAAAAAGATAAATAGTTCCAATGTCGACTTTCACACATGTCGAGAAACTATACAGTAAGTCAATGTCTCGTGAAGAGTTAAGACTAACGTGTTGATATTTGAAGCGTAAGCGGTTAAAGTCAAAAAGATAAATAGTTCCAATGTCGACTTTCACACATGTCGAGAAACTATACAGTAAGTCAATGTCTCGTGAAGAGTTACAGAGCTCAAATGTGCTAAATGTGACTGAGACGTTTAATTATTGTTGGCTAGAGGTTATATTGACTAACGTGTTGATATTTGAAGCGTAAGCGGTTAAAGTCAAAAAGATAAATAGTTCCAATGTCGACTTTCACACATGTCGAGAAACTATACAGTAAGTCAATGTCTCGTGAAGAGTTAAGACTAACGTGTTGATATTTGAAGCGTAAGCGGTTAAAGTCAAAAAGATAAATAGTTCCAATGTCGACTTTCACACATGTCGAGAAACTATACAGTAAGTCAATGTCTCGTGAAGAGTTACAGAGCTCAAATGTGCTAAATGTAACTGAGACGTTTAATTATTGTTGGCTAGAGGTTATATTGACTAACGTGTTGATATTTGAAGCGTAAGCGGTTAAAGTCAAAAAGATAAATAGTTCCAATGTCGACTTTCACACATGTCGAGAAACTATACAGTAAGTCAATGTCTCGTGAAGAGTTACAGAGCTCAAATGTGCTAAATGTGACTGAGACGTTTAATTATTGTTGGCTAGAGGTTATATTGACTAACGTGTTGATATTTGAAGCGTAAGCGGTTAAAGTCAAAAAGATAAATAGTTCCAATGTCGACTTTCACACATGTCGAGAAACTATACAGTAAGTCAATGTCTCGTGAAGAGTTACAGAGCTCAAATGTGCTAAATGTGACTGAGACGTTTAATTATTGTTGGCTAGAGGTTATATTGACTAACGTGTTGATATTTGAAGCGTAAGCGGTTAAAGTCAAAAAGATAAATAGTTCCAATGTCGACTTTCACACATGTCGAGAAACTATACAGTAAGTCAATGTCTCGTGAAGAGACTAACGTGTTGATATTTGAAGCGTAAGCGTTTAAAGTCAAAAAGATAAATAGTTCCAATGTCGACTTTCACACATGTCGAGAAACTATACAGTAAGTCAATGTCTCGTGAAGAGTTAAGACTAACGTGTTGATATTTGAAGCGTAAGCGGTTAAAGTCAAAAAGATAAATAGTTCCAATGTCGACTTTCACACATGTCGAGAAACTATACAGTAAGTCAATGTCTCGTGAAGAGTTTCAGAGCTCAAATGTGCTAAATGTAACTGAGACGTTTAATTATTGTTGGCTAGAGGTTATATTGACTAACGTGTTGATATTTGAAGCGTAAGCGGTTAAAGTCAAAAAGATAAATAGTTCCAATGTCGACTTTCACACATGTCGAGAAACTATACAGTAAGTCAATGTCTCGTGAAGAGTTACAGAGCTCACATATACTAAATGTGACTGCGCCGTTTAATTTTTGTTGGCTAGAGGTTATATTGACTAACGTGTTGATATTTGAAGCGTAAGCGGTTAAAGTCAAAAAGATAAATAGTTCCAATGTCGACTTTCACACATGTCGAGAAACTATACAGTAAGTCAATGTCTCGTGAAGAGTTAAGACTAACGTGTTGATATTTGAAGCGTAAGCGGTTAAAGTCAAAAAGATAAATAGTTCCAATGTCGACTTTCACACATGTCGAGAAACTATACAGTAAGTCAATGTCTCGTGAAGAGGTACAGAGCTCAAATGTGCTAAATGTAACTGAGACGTTTAATTATTGTTGGCTAGAGGTTATATTGACTAACGTGTTGATATTTGAAGCGTAAGCGGTTAAAGTCAAAAAGATAAATAGTTCCAATGTCGACTTTCACACATGTCGAGAAACTATACAGTAAGTCAATGTCTCGTGAAGAGTTAAGACTAACGTGTTGATATTTGAAGCGTAAGCGGTTAAAGTCAAAAAGATAAATAGTTCCAATGTCGACTTTCACACATGTCGAGAAACTATACAGTAAGTCAATGTCTCGTGAAGAGTTACAGATCTCAAATGTGCTAAATGTAACTGAGACGTTTAATTATTGTTGGCTAGAGGTTATATTGACTAACGTGTTGATATTTGAAGCGTAAGCGGTTAAAGTCAAAAAGATAAATAGTTCCAATGTCGACTTTCACACATGTCGAGAAACTATACAGTAAGTCAATGTCTCGTGAAGAGTTACAGAGCTCAAATGTGCTAAATGTAACTCAGACGTTTAGTTATTGTTGGCTAGAGGTTATATTCACTAACGTGTTATTATTTGAAGCGTAAGCGGTTAAAGTCAAAAAGATAAATAGTTTCAATGTCGACTTTCACACATGTCGAGAAACTATACAGTAAGTCAATGTCTCGTGAAGAGTTACAGAGCTCAAATGTGCTAAATGTAACTGAGACGTTTAATTTTTGCTGGCTACAGGTAATATTGACTAACGTGTTGATATTTGAAGCGTAAGCGGTTAAAGTCAAAAAGATAAATAGTTCCAATGTCGACTTTCACACATGTCGAGAAACTATACAGTAAGTCAATATCTTGTGAAGAGTTAAGACTAACGTGTTGATATTTGAAGCGTAAGCGGTTAAAGTCAAAGAGATAAATAGTTCCAATGTCGACTTTCACACATGTCGAGAAACTATACAGTAAGTCAATGTCTCGTGAAGAATTAAGACTAACGTGTTGATATTTGAAGCGTAAGCGGTTAAAGTCAAAAAGATAAATAGTTCCAATGTCGACTTTCACACATGTCGAGAAACTATACAGTAAGTCAATGTCTCGTGAAGAGTTAAGACTAACGTGTTGATATTTGAAGCGTAAGCGGTTAAAATCAAAAAGATAAATAGTTCCAATGTCGACTTTCACACATGTCGAGAAACTATACAGTAAGTCAATGTCTCGTGAAGAGTTTCAGAGCTCAAATGTGCTAAATGTAACTGAGACGTTTAATTATTGTTGGCTAGAGGTTATATTGACTAACGTGTTGATATTAGAAGCGCAAGCGGTTAAAGTCAAAAAGATAAATAGTTCCAATGTCGACTTTCACACATGTCGAGAAACTATACAGTAAGTCAATGTCTCGTGAAGAGTTACAGAGCTCACATATACTAAATGTGACTGCGCCGTTTAATTTTTGTTGGCTAGAGGTTATATTGACTAACGTGTTGATATTTGAAGCGTAAGCGGTAAAAGTCAAAAAGATAAATAGTTCCAATGTCGACTTTCACACATGTCGAGAAACTATACAGTAAGTCAATGTCTCGTGAAGAGTTAAGACTAACGTGTTGATATTTGAAGCGTAAGCGGTTAAAGTCAAAAAGATAAATAGTTCCAATGTCGACTTTCACACATGTCGAGAAACTATACAGTAAGTCAATGTCTCGTGAAGAGTTACAGAGCTCAAATGTGCTAAATGTAACTGAGACGTTTAATTATTGTTGGCTAGAGGTTATATTGACTAACGTGTTGATATTTGAAGCGTAAGCGGTTAAAGTCAAAAAGATAAATAGTTCCAATGTCGACTTTCACACATGTCGAGAAACTATACAGTAAGTCAATGTCTCGTGAAGAGTTACAGACGTTTAATTATTGTTGGCTAGAGGTTATATTGACTAACGTGTTGATATTAGAAGCTTAAGCGGTTAAAGTCAAAAAGATAAATAGTTCCAATGTCCACTTTCACTTATGTCGAGAAACTATACAGTAAGTCAATGTCTCGTGAAGAGTTAAGACTAACGTGTTGATATTTGAAGCGTAAGCGGTTAAAGTCAAAAAGATAAATAGTTCCAATGTCGACTTTCACACATGTCGAGAAACTATACAGTAAGTCAATGTCTCGTGAAGAGTTACGGAGCTCAAATATACTAAATGTAACTGAGACGTTTAATTATTGTTGGCTAGAGGTTATATTGACTAACGTGTTGATATTTGAAGCGTAAGCGGTTAAAGTCAAAAAGATAAATAGTTTCAATGTCGACTTTCACACATGTCGAGAAACTATACAGTAAGTCAATGTCTCGTGAAGAGTTACAGAGCTCAAATGTGCTAAATGTAACTGAGACGTTTAATTTTTGTTGGCTAGAGGTTATATTGACTAACGTGTTGATATTTGAAGCGTAAGCGGTTAAAGTCAAAAAGATAAATAGTTCCAATGTCGACTTTCACACATGTCGAGAAACTATACAGTAAGTCAATGTCTCGTGAAGAGTTACAGACTAACGTGTTGATATTTGAAGCGTAAGCGGTTAAAGTCAAAGAGATAAATAGTTCCAATGTCGACTTTCACACATGTCGAGAAACTATACAGTAAGTCAATGTCTCGTGAAGAATTAAGACTAACGTGTTGATATTTGAAGCGTAAGCGGTTAAAGTCAAAAAGATAAATAGTTCCAATGTCGACTTTCACACATGTCGAGAAACTATACAGTAAGTCAATGTCTCGTGAAGAGTTAAGACTAACGTGTTGATATTTGAAGCGTAAGCGGTTAAAGTCAAAAAGATAAATAGTTCCAATGTCGACTTTCACACATGTCGAGAAACTATACAGTAAGTCAATGTCTCGTGAAGAGTTACGGAGCTCACGTTTAATTATTGTTGGCTAGAGGTTATATTGACTAACGTGTTGATATTTGAAGCGTAAGCGGTTAAAGTCAAAAAGATAAATAGTTCCAATGTCGACTTTCACACATGTCGAGAAACTATACAGTAAGTCAATGTCTCGTGAAGAGTTAAGACTAACGTGTTGATATTTGAAGCGTAAGCGGTTAAAGTCAAAAAGATAAATAGTTCCAATGTCGACTTTCACACATGTCGAGAAACTATACAGTAAGTCAATGTCTCGTGAAGAGTTACAGAGCTCAAATGTGCTAAATGTAACTGAGACGTTTAATTATTGTTGGCTAGAGGTTATATTGACTAACGTGTTGATATTAGAAGCGCAAGCGGTTAAAGTCAAAAAGATAAATAGTTCCAATGTCGACTTTCACACATGTCGAGAAACTATACAGTAAGTCAATGTCTCGTGAAGAGTTACAGAGCTCACATATACTAAATGTGACTGCGCCGTTTAATTTTTGTTGGCTAGAGGTTATATTGACTAACGTGTTGATATTTGAAGCGTAAGCGGTAAAAGTCAAAAAGATAAATAGTTCCAATGTCGACTTTCACACATGTCGAGAAACTATACAGTAAGTCAATATCTCGTGAAGAGTTAAGACTAACGTGTTGATATTTGAAGCGTAAGCGGTTAAAGTCAAAAAGATAAATAGTTCCAATGTCGACTTTCACACATGTCGAGAAACTATACAGTAAGTCAATGTCTCGTGAAGAGTTACAGATCTCAAATGTGCTAAATGTAACTGAGACGTTTAATTATTGTTGGCTAGAGGTTATATTGACTAACGTGTTGATATTTGAAGCGTAAGCGGTTAAAGTCAAAAAGATAAATAGTTCCAATGTCGACTTTCACACATGTCGAGAAACTATACAGTAAGTCAATGTCTCGTGAAGAGTTACAGATCTCAAATGCGCTAAATGTGACTGAGACGTTTAATTATTGTTGGCTAGAGGTTATATTGACTAACGTGTTGATATTAGAAGCGTAAGCGGTTAAAGTCAAAAAGATAAATAGTTCCAATGTCGACTTTCACACATGTCGAGAAACTACGCAGCAAGTCAATGTCTCGTGAAGAATTAAGACTAACGTGTTGATATTTGAAGCGTAAGCGGTTAAAGTCAAAAAGATAAATAGTTCCAATGTCGACTTTCACACATGTCGAGAAACTATACAGTAAGTCAATGTCTCGTGAAGAGTTACAGAGCTCAAATGTGCTAAATGTAACTCAGACGTTTAATTATTGTTGGCTAGAGGTTATATTCACTAACGTGTTGATATTTGAAGCGTAAGCGGTTAAAGTCAAAAAGATAAATAGTTTCAATGTCGACTTTCACACATGTCGAGAAACTATACAGTAAGTCAATGTCTCGTGAAGAGTTACAGAGCTCAAATGTGCTAAATGTAACTGAGACGTTTAATTTTTGCTGGCTAGAGGTTATATTGACTAACGTGTTGATATTTGAAGCGTAAGCGGTTAAAGTCAAAAAGATAAATAGTTCCAATGTCGACTTTCACACATGTCGAGAAACTATACAGTAAGTCAATATCTCGTGAAGAGTTAAGACTAACGTGTTGATATTTGAAGCGTAAGCGGTTAAAGTCAAAGAGATAAATAGTTCCAATGTCGACTTTCACACATGTCGAGAAACTATACAGTAAGTCAATGTCTCGTGAAGAATTAAGACTAACGTGTTGATATTTGAAGCGTAAGCGGTTAAAGTCAAAAAGATAAATAGTTCCAATGTCGACTTTCACACATGTCGAGAAACTATACAGTAAGTCAATGTCTCGTGAAGAGTTAAGACTAACGTGTTGATATTTGAAGCGTAAGCGGTTAAAGTCAAAAAGATAAATAGTTCCAATGTCGACTTTCACACATGTCGAGAAACTATACAATAAGTCAATGTCTCGTGAAGAGTTACAGAGCTCACATATACTAAATGTGACTGCGCCGTTTAATTTTTGTTGGCTAGAGGTTATATTGACTAACGTGTTGATATTTGAAGCGTAAGCGGTAAAAGTCAAAAAGATAAATAGTTCCAATGTCGACCTTCACACATGTCGAGAAAGTATACAGTAAGTCAATGTCTCGTGAAGAGTTAAGACTAACGTGTTGATATTTGAAGCGTAAGCGGTTAAAGTCAAAAAGATAAATAGTTCCAATGTCGACTTTCACACATGTCGAGAAACTATACAGTAAGTCAATGTCTCGTGAAGAGGTACAGAGCTCAAATGTGCTAAATGTAACTGAGACGTTTAATTATTGTTGGCTAGAGGTTATATTGACTAACGTGTTGATATTTGAAGCGTAAGCGGTTAAAGTCAAAAAGATAAATAGTTCCAATGTCGACTTTCACACATGTCGAGAAAGTATACAGTAAGTCAATGTCTCGTGAAGAGTTAAGACTAACGTGTTGATATTTGAAGCGTAAGCGGTTAAAGTCAAAAAGATAAATAGTTCCAATGTCGACTTTCACACATGTCGAGAAACTATACAGTAAGTCAATGTCTCGTGAAGAGTTACAGATCTCAAATGTGCTAAATGTAACTGAGACGTTTAATTATTGTTGGCTAGAGGTTATATTGACTAACGTGTTGATATTTGAAGCGTAAGCGGTTAAAGTCAAAAAGATAAATAGTTCCAATGTCGACTTTCACACATGTCGAGAAACTACGCAGTAAGTCAATGTCTCGTGAAGAATTAAGACTAACGTGTTATTATTTGAAGCGTAAGCGGTTAAAGTCAAAAAGATAAATAGTTTCAATGTCGACTTTCACACATGTCGAGAAACTATACAGTAAGTCAATGTCTCGTGAAGAGTTACAGAGCTCAAATGTGCTAAATGTAACTGAGACGTTTAATTTTTGCTGGCTAGAGGTTATATTGACTAACGTGTTGATATTTGAAGCGTAAGCGGTTAAAGTCAAAAAGATAAATAGTTCCAATGTCGACTTTCACACATGTCGAGAAACTATACAGTAAGTCAATATCTCGTGAAGAGTTACAGATCTCAAATGTGCTAAATGTAACTGAGACGTTTAATTATTGTTGGCTAGAGGTTATATTGACTAACGTGTTGATATTTGAAGCGTAAGCGGTTAAAGTCAAAAAGATAAATAGTTCCAATGTCGACTTTCACACATGTCGAGAAACTACGCAGTAAGTCAATGTCTCGTGAAGAATTAAGACTAACGTGTTATTATTTGAAGCGTAAGCGGTTAAAGTCAAAAAGATAAATAGTTTCAATGTCGACTTTCACACATGTCGAGAAACTATACAGTAAGTCAATGTCTCGTGAAGAGTTACAGAGCTCAAATGTGCTAAATGTAACTGAGACGTTTAATTTTTGCTGGCTAGAGGTTATATTGACTAACGTGTTGATATTTGAAGCGTAAGCGGTTAAAGTCAAAAAGATAAATAGTTCCAATGTCGACTTTCACACATGTCGAGAAACTATACAGTAAGTCAATATCTCGTGAAGAGTTAAGACTAACGTGTTGATATTTGAAGCGTAAGCGGTTAAAGTCAAAGAGATAAATAGTTCCAATGTCGACTTTCACACATGTCGAGAAACTATACAGTAAGTCAATGTCTCGTGAAGAATTAAGACTAACGTGTTGATATTTGAAGCGTAAGCGGTTAAAGTCAAAAAGATAAATAGTTCCAATGTCGACTTTCACACATGTCGAGAAACTATACAGTAAGTCAATGTCTCGTGAAGAGTTAAGACTAACGTGTTGATATTTGAAGCGTAAGCGGTTAAAATCAAAAAGATAAATAGTTCCAATGTCGACTTTCACACATGTCGAGAAACTATACAGTAAGTGAATGTCTCGTGAAGAGTTACAGAGCTCAAATGTGCTAAATGTGACTGAGACGTTTAATTATTGTTGGCTAGAGGTTATATTGACTAACGTGTTGATATTAGAAGCGTAAGCGGTTAAAGTCAAAAAGATAAATAGTTCCAATGTCGACTTTCACACATGTCGAGAAAGTATACAGTAAGTCAATGTCTCGTGAAGAGTTTCAGAACTCAAATGTGCTAAATGTAACTGAGACGTTTAATTTTTGTTGGCTAGAGGTTATATTGACTAACGTGTTGATATTTGAAGCGTAAGCGGTAAAAGTCAAAAAGATAAATAGTTCCAATGTCGACCTTCACACATGTCGAGAAAGTATACAGTAAGTCAATGTCTCGTGAAGAGTTAAGACTAACGTGTTGATATTTGAAGCGTAAGCGGTTTAAAGTCAAAAAGATAAATAGTTTCAATGTCGACTTTCACACATGTCGAGAAACTATACAGTAAGTCAATGTCTCGTGAAGAGGTACAGAGCTCAAATGTGCTAAATGTAACTGAGACGTTTAATTATTGTTGGCTAGAGGTTATATTGACTAACGTGTTGATATTTGAAGCGTAAGCGGTTAAAGTCAAAAAGATAAATAGTTCCAATGTCGACTTTCACACATGTCGAGAAAGTATACAGTAAGTCAATGTCTCGTGAAGAGTTAAGACTAACGTGTTGATATTTGAAGCGTAAGCGGTTAAAGTCAAAAAGATAAATAGTTCCAATGTCGACTTTCACACATGTCGAGAAACTATACAGTAAGTCAATGTCTCGTGAAGAGTTACAGATCTCAAATGTGCTAAATGTAACTGAGACGTTTAATTATTGTTGGCTAGAGGTTATATTGACTAACGTGTTGATATTTGAAGCGTAAGCGGTTAAAGTCAAAAAGATAAATAGTTCCAATGTCGACTTTCACACATGTCGAGAAACTACGCAGTAAGTCAATGTCTCGTGAAGAGTTACAGAGCTCAAATGTGCTAAATGTAACTGAGACGTTTAATTTTTGCTGGCTAGAGGTTATATTGACTAACGTGTTGATATTTGAAGCGTAAGCGGTTAAAGTCAAAAAGATAAATAGTTCCAATGTCGACTTTCACACATGTCGAGAAACTATACAGTAAGTCAATATCTCGTGAAGAGTTAAGACTAACGTGTTGATATTTGAAGCGTAAGCGGTTAAAGTCAAAGAGATAAATAGTTCCAATGTCGACTTTCACACATGTCGAGAAACTATACAGTAAGTCAATGTCTCGTGAAGAATTAAGACTAACGTGTTGATATTTGAAGCGTAAGCGGTTAAAGTCAAAAAGATAAATAGTTCCAATGTCGACTTTCACACATGTCGAGAAACTATACAGTAAGTCAATGTCTCGTGAAGAGTTAAGACTAACGTGTTGATATTTGAAGCGTAAGCGGTTAAAATCAAAAAGATAAATAGTTCCAATGTCGACTTTCACACATGTCGAGAAACTATACAGTAAGTGAATGTCTCGTGAAGAGTTTCAGAACTCAAATGTGCTAAATGTAACTGAGACGTTTAATTATTGTTGGCTAGAGGTTATATTGACTAACGTGTTGATATTAGAAGCGCAAGCGGTTAAAGTCAAAAAGATAAATAGTTCCAATGTCGACTTTCACACATGTCGAGAAACTATACAGTAAGTCAATGTCTCGTGAAGAGTTACAGAGCTCAAATGTGCTAAATGTGACTGAGACGTTTAATTATTGTTGGCTAGAGGTTATATTGACTAACGTGTTGATATTAGAAGCGCAAGCGGTTAAAGTCAAAAAGATAAATAGTT
This sequence comes from Prostheceraeus crozeri, assembly GCA_907163375.1. Classification (NCBI taxonomy): domain Eukaryota; kingdom Metazoa; phylum Platyhelminthes; order Polycladida; family Euryleptidae; genus Prostheceraeus; species Prostheceraeus crozeri. Next base: position 15,651 of record CAJQUW010004391.1, on the reverse strand, counting down.
CCAATGTCGACTTTCACACATGTCGAGAAACTATACAGTAAGTCAATGTCTCGTGAAGAGTTACAGAGCTCAAATGTGCTAAATGTGACTGAGACGTTTAATTATTGTTGGCTAGAGGTTATATTGACTAACGTGTTGATATTAGAAGCGTAAGCGGTTAAAGTCAAAAAGATAAATAGTTCCAATGTCGACTTTCACACATGTCGAGAAACTATACAGTAAGTCAATGTCTCGTGAAGAGTTACAGAGCTCAAATGTGCTAAATGTGACTGAGACGTTTAATTATTGTTGGCTAGAGGTTATATTGACTAACGTGTTGATATTAGAAGCGTAAGCGGTTAAAGTCAAAAAGATAAATAGTTCCAATGTCGACTTTCACACATGTCGAGAAACTATACAGTAAGTCAATGTCTCGTGAAGAGTTACAGATCTCAAATGTGCTAAATGTAACTGAGACGTTTAATTATTGTTGGCTAGAGGTTATATTGACTAACGTGTTGATATTTGAAGCGTAAGCGGTTAAAGTCAAAAAGATAAATAGTTCCAATGTCGACTTTCACACATGTCGAGAAACTACGCAGTAAGTCAATGTCTCGTGAAGAATTAAGACTAACGTGTTATTATTTGAAGCGTAAGCGGTTAAAGTCAAAAAGATAAATAGTTTCAATGTCGACTTTCACACATGTCGAGAAACTATACAGTAAGTCAATGTCTCGTGAAGAGTTACAGAGCTCAAATGTGCTAAATGTAACTGAGACGTTTAATTTTTGCTGGCTAGAGGTTATATTGACTAACGTGTTGATATTTGAAGCGTAAGCGGTTAAAGTCAAAAAGATAAATAGTTCCAATGTCGACTTTCACACATGTCGAGAAACTATACAGTAAGTCAATATCTCGTGAAGAGTTACAGATCTCAAATGTGCTAAATGTAACTGAGACGTTTAATTATTGTTGGCTAGAGGTTATATTGACTAACGTGTTGATATTTGAAGCGTAAGCGGTTAAAGTCAAAAAGATAAATAGTTCCAATGTCGACTTTCACACATGTCGAGAAACTACGCAGTAAGTCAATGTCTCGTGAAGAATTAAGACTAACGTGTTATTATTTGAAGCGTAAGCGGTTAAAGTCAAAAAGATAAATAGTTTCAATGTCGACTTTCACACATGTCGAGAAACTATACAGTAAGTCAATGTCTCGTGAAGAGTTACAGAGCTCAAATGTGCTAAATGTAACTGAGACGTTTAATTTTTGCTGGCTAGAGGTTATATTGACTAACGTGTTGATATTTGAAGCGTAAGCGGTTAAAGTCAAAAAGATAAATAGTTCCAATGTCGACTTTCACACATGTCGAGAAACTATACAGTAAGTCAATATCTCGTGAAGAGTTAAGACTAACGTGTTGATATTTGAAGCGTAAGCGGTTAAAGTCAAAGAGATAAATAGTTCCAATGTCGACTTTCACACATGTCGAGAAACTATACAGTAAGTCAATGTCTCGTGAAGAATTAAGACTAACGTGTTGATATTTGAAGCGTAAGCGGTTAAAGTCAAAAAGATAAATAGTTCCAATGTCGACTTTCACACATGTCGAGAAACTATACAGTAAGTCAATGTCTCGTGAAGAGTTAAGACTAACGTGTTGATATTTGAAGCGTAAGCGGTTAAAATCAAAAAGATAAATAGTTCCAATGTCGACTTTCACACATGTCGAGAAACTATACAGTAAGTGAATGTCTCGTGAAGAGTTACAGAGCTCAAATGTGCTAAATGTGACTGAGACGTTTAATTATTGTTGGCTAGAGGTTATATTGACTAACGTGTTGATATTAGAAGCGTAAGCGGTTAAAGTCAAAAAGATAAATAGTTCCAATGTCGACTTTCACACATGTCGAGAAAGTATACAGTAAGTCAATGTCTCGTGAAGAGTTTCAGAACTCAAATGTGCTAAATGTAACTGAGACGTTTAATTTTTGTTGGCTAGAGGTTATATTGACTAACGTGTTGATATTTGAAGCGTAAGCGGTAAAAGTCAAAAAGATAAATAGTTCCAATGTCGACCTTCACACATGTCGAGAAAGTATACAGTAAGTCAATGTCTCGTGAAGAGTTAAGACTAACGTGTTGATATTTGAAGCGTAAGCGGTTAAAGTCAAAAAGATAAATAGTTCCAATGTCGACTTTCACACATGTCGAGAAACTATACAGTAAGTCAATGTCTCGTGAAGAGGTACAGAGCTCAAATGTACTAAATGTAACTGAGACGTTTAATTATTGTTGGCTAGAGGTTATATTGACTAACGTGTTGATATTTGAAGCGTAAGCGGTTAAAGTCAAAAAGATAAATAGTTCCAATGTCGACTTTCACACATGTCGAGAAAGTATACAGTAAGTCAATGTCTCGTGAAGAGTTAAGACTAACGTGTTGATATTTGAAGCGTAAGCGGTTAAAGTCAAAAAGATAAATAGTTCCAATGTCGACTTTCACACATGTCGAGAAACTATACAGTAAGTCAATGTCTCGTGAAGAGTTACAGATCTCAAATGTGCTAAATGTAACTGAGACGTTTAATTATTGTTGGCTAGAGGTTATATTGACTAACGTGTTGATATTTGAAGCGTAAGCGGTTAAAGTCAAAAAGATAAATAGTTCCAATGTCGACTTTCACACATGTCGAGAAACTACGCAGTAAGTCAATGTCTCGTGAAGAATTAAGACTAACGTGTTATTATTTGAAGCGTAAGCGGTTAAAGTCAAAAAGATAAATAGTTTCAATGTCGACTTTCACACATGTCGAGAAACTATACAGTAAGTCAATGTCTCGTGAAGAGTTACAGAGCTCAAATGTGCTAAATGTAACTGAGACGTTTAATTTTTGCTGGCTAGAGGTTATATTGACTAACGTGTTGATATTTGAAGCGTAAGCGGTTAAAGTCAAAAAGATAAATAGTTCCAATGTCGACTTTCACACATGTCGAGAAACTATACAGTAAGTCAATATCTCGTGAAGAGTTAAGACTAACGTGTTGATATTTGAAGCGTAAGCGGTTAAAGTCAAAGAGATAAATAGTTCCAATGTCGACTTTCACACATGTCGAGAAACTATACAGTAAGTCAATGTCTCGTGAAGAATTAAGACTAACGTGTTGATATTTGAAGCGTAAGCGGTTAAAGTCAAAAAGATAAATAGTTCCAATGTCGACTTTCACACATGTCGAGAAACTATACAGTAAGTCAATGTCTCGTGAAGAGTTAAGACTAACGTGTTGATATTTGAAGCGTAAGCGGTTAAAATCAAAAAGATAAATAGTTCCAATGTCGACTTTCACACATGTCGAGAAACTATACAGTAAGTGAATGTCTCGTGAAGAGTTTCAGAACTCAAATGTGCTAAATGTAACTGAGACGTTTAATTATTGTTGGCTAGAGGTTATATTGACTAACGTGTTGATATTAGAAGCGCAAGCGGTTAAAGTCAAAAAGATAAATAGTTCCAATGTCGACTTTCACACATGTCGAGAAACTACGCAGTAAGTCAATGTCTCGTGAAGAATTAAGACTAACGTGTTATTATTTGAAGCGTAAGCGGTTAAAGTCAAAAAGATAAATAGTTTCAATGTCGACTTTCACACATGTCGAGAAACTATACAGTAAGTCAATGTCTCGTGAAGAGTTACAGAGCTCAAATGTGCTAAATGTAACTGAGACGTTTAATTTTTGCTGGCTAGAGGTTATATTGACTAACGTGTTGATATTTGAAGCGTAAGCGGTTAAAGTCAAAAAGATAAATAGTTCCAATGTCGACTTTCACACATGTCGAGAAACTATACAGTAAGTCAATATCTCGTGAAGAGTTAAGACTAACGTGTTGATATTTGAAGCGTAAGCGGTTAAAGTCAAAGAGATAAATAGTTCCAATGTCGACTTTCACACATGTCGAGAAACTATACAGTAAGTCAATGTCTCGTGAAGAATTAAGACTAACGTGTTGATATTTGAAGCGTAAGCGGTTAAAGTCAAAAAGATAAATAGTTCCAATGTCGACTTTCACACATGTCGAGAAACTATACAGTAAGTCAATGTCTCGTGAAGAGTTAAGACTAACGTGTTGATATTTGAAGCGTAAGCGGTTAAAATCAAAAAGATAAATAGTTCCAATGTCGACTTTCACACATGTCGAGAAACTATACAGTAAGTGAATGTCTCGTGAAGAGTTACAGAGCTCAAATGTGCTAAATGTGACTGAGACGTTTAATTATTGTTGGCTAGAGGTTATATTGACTAACGTGTTGATATTTGAAGCGTAAGCGGTTAAAGTCAAAAAGATAAATAGTTCCAATGTCGACTTTCACACATGTCGAGAAAGTATACAGTAAGTCAATGTCTCGTGAAGAGTTTCAGAACTCAAATGTGCTAAATGTAACTGAGACGTTTAATTTTTGTTGGCTAGAGGTTATATTGACTAACGTGTTGATATTTGAAGCGTAAGCGGTAAAAGTCAAAAAGATAAATAGTTCCAATGTCGACCTTCACACATGTCGAGAAAGTATACAGTAAGTCAATGTCTCGTGAAGAGTTAAGACTAACGTGTTGATATTTGAAGCGTAAGCGGTTAAAGTCAAAAAGATAAATAGTTCCAATGTCGACTTTCACACATGTCGAGAAACTATACAGTAAGTCAATGTCTCGTGAAGAGGTACAGAGCTCAAATGTACTAAATGTAACTGAGACGTTTAATTATTGTTGGCTAGAGGTTATATTGACTAACGTGTTGATATTTGAAGCGTAAGCGGTTAAAGTCAAAAAGATAAATAGTTCCAATGTCGACTTTCACACATGTCGAGAAAGTATACAGTAAGTCAATGTCTCGTGAAGAGTTAAGACTAACGTGTTGATATTTGAAGCGTAAGCGGTTAAAGTCAAAAAGATAAATAGTTCCAATGTCGACTTTCACACATGTCGAGAAACTATACAGTAAGTCAATGTCTCGTGAAGAGTTACAGATCTCAAATGTGCTAAATGTAACTGAGACGTTTAATTATTGTTGGCTAGAGGTTATATTGACTAACGTGTTGATATTTGAAGCGTAAGCGGTTTAAAGTCAAAAAGATAAATAGTTCCAATGTCGACTTTCACACATGTCGAGAAACTACGCAGTAAGTCAATGTCTCGTGAAGAATTAAGACTAACGTGTTATTATTTGAAGCGTAAGCGGTTAAAGTCAAAAAGATAAATAGTTTCAATGTCGACTTTCACACATGTCGAGAAACTATACAGTAAGTCAATGTCTCGTGAAGAGTTACAGAGCTCAAATGTGCTAAATGTAACTGAGACGTTTAATTTTTGCTGGCTAGAGGTTATATTGACTAACGTGTTGATATTTGAAGCGTAAGCGGTTAAAGTCAAAAAGATAAATAGTTCCAATGTCGACTTTCACACATGTCGAGAAACTATACAGTAAGTCAATATCTCGTGAAGAGTTAAGACTAACGTGTTGATATTTGAAGCGTAAGCGGTTAAAGTCAAAGAGATAAATAGTTCCAATGTCGACTTTCACACATGTCGAGAAACTATACAGTAAGTCAATGTCTCGTGAAGAATTAAGACTAACGTGTTGATATTTGAAGCGTAAGCGGTTAAAGTCAAAAAGATAAATAGTTCCAATGTCGACTTTCACACATGTCGAGAAACTATACAGTAAGTCAATGTCTCGTGAAGAGTTAAGACTAACGTGTTGATATTTGAAGCGTAAGCGGTTAAAATCAAAAAGATAAATAGTTCCAATGTCGACTTTCACACATGTCGAGAAACTATACAGTAAGTGAATGTCTCGTGAAGAGTTTCAGAACTCAAATGTGCTAAATGTAACTGAGACGTTTAATTATTGTTGGCTAGAGGTTATATTGACTAACGTGTTGATATTAGAAGCGCAAGCGGTTAAAGTCAAAAAGATAAATAGTTCCAATGTCGACTTTCACACATGTCGAGAAACTATACAGTAAGTCAATGTCTCGTGAAGAGTTACAGAGCTCAAATGTGCTAAATGTGACTGAGACGTTTAATTATTGTTGGCTAGAGGTTATATTGACTAACGTGTTGATATTAGAAGCGCAAGCGGTTAAAGTCAAAAAGATAAATAGTTCCAATGTCGACTTTCACACATGTCGAGAAACTATACAGTAAGTCAATGTCTCGTGAAGAGTTACAGAGCTCAAATGTGCTAAATGTGACTGAGACGTTTAATTATTGTTGGCTAGAGGTTATATTGACTAACGTGTTGATATTAGAAGCGTAAGCGGTTAAAGTCAAAAAGATAAATAGTTCCAATGTCGACTTTCACACATGTCGAGAAACTATACAGTAAGTCAATGTCTCGTGAAGAGTTACAGATCTCAAATGTGCTAAATGTAACTGAGACGTTTAATTATTGTTGGCTAGAGGTTATATTGACTAACGTGTTGATATTTGAAGCGTAAGCGGTTAAAGTCAAAAAGATAAATAGTTCCAATGTCGACTTTCACACATGTCGAGAAACTATACAGTAAGTCAATGTCTCGTGAAGAGTTAAGACTAACGTGTTGATATTTGAAGCGTAAGCGGTTAAAGTCAAAAAGATAAATAGTTCCAATGTCGACTTTCACACATGTCGAGAAACTATACAGTAAGTCAATGTCTCGTGAAGAGTTAAGACTAACGTGTTGATATTTGAAGCGTAAGCGGTTAAAGTCAAAAAGATAAATAGTTCCAATGTCGACTTTCACACATGTCGAGAAACTATACAGTAAGTCAATGTCTCGTGAAGAGTTACAGATCTCAAATGTGCTAAATGTAACTGAGACGTTTAATTATTGTTGGCTAGAGGTTATATTGACTAACGTGTTGATATTTGAAGCGTAAGCGGTTAAAGTCAAAAAGATAAATAGTTCCAATGTCGACTTTCACACATGTCGAGAAACTACGCAGTAAGTCAATGTCTCGTGAAGAATTAAGACTAACGTGTTATTATTTGAAGCGTAAGCGGTTAAAGTCAAAAAGATAAATAGTTTCAATGTCGACTTTCACACATGTCGAGAAACTATACAGTAAGTCAATGTCTCGTGAAGAGTTACAGAGCTCAAATGTGCTAAATGTAACTGAGACGTTTAATTTTTGCTGGCTAGAGGTTATATTGACTAACGTGTTGATATTTGAAGCGTAAGCGGTTAAAGTCAAAAAGATAAATAGTTCCAATGTCGACTTTCACACATGTCGAGAAACTATACAGTAAGTCAATATCTCGTGAAGAGTTAAGACTAACGTGTTGATATTTGAAGCGTAAGCGGTTAAAGTCAAAAAGATAAATAGTTCCAATGTCGACTTTCACACATGTCGAGAAACTATACAGTAAGTCAATATCTCGTGAAGAGTTAAGACTAACGTGTTGATATTTGAAGCGTAAGCGGTTAAAGTCAAAGAGATAAATAGTTCCAATGTCGACTTTCACACATGTCGAGAAACTATACAGTAAGTCAATGTCTCGTGAAGAATTAAGACTAACGTGTTGATATTTGAAGCGTAAGCGGTTAAAGTCAAAAAGATAAATAGTTCCAATGTCGACTTTCACACATGTCGAGAAACTATACAGTAAGTCAATGTCTCGTGAAGAGTTAAGACTAACGTGTTGATATTTGAAGCGTAAGCGGTTAAAATCAAAAAGATAAATAGTTCCAATGTCGACTTTCACACATGTCGAGAAACTATACAGTAAGTGAATGTCTCGTGAAGAGTTTCAGAACTCAAATGTGCTAAATGTAACTGAGACGTTTAATTATTGTTGGCTAGAGGTTATATTGACTAACGTGTTGATATTAGAAGCGCAAGCGGTTAAAGTCAAAAAGATAAATAGTTCCAATGTCGACTTTCACACATGTCGAGAAACTATACAGTAAGTCAATGTCTCGTGAAGAGTTACAGAGCTCAAATGTGCTAAATGTGACTGAGACGTTTAATTATTGTTGGCTAGAGGTTATATTGACTAACGTGTTGATATTAGAAGCGCAAGCGGTTAAAGTCAAAAAGATAAATAGTTCCAATGTCGACTTTCACACATGTCGAGAAACTATACAGTAAGTCAATGTCTCGTGAAGAGTTACAGAGCTCAAATGTGCTAAATGTGACTGAGACGTTTAATTATTGTTGGCTAGAGGTTATATTGACTAACGTGTTGATATTAGAAGCGTAAGCGGTTAAAGTCAAAAAGATAAATAGTTCCAATGTCGACTTTCACACATGTCGAGAAACTATACAGTAAGTCAATGTCTCGTGAAGAGTTACAGATCTCAAATGTGCTAAATGTAACTGAGACGTTTAATTATTGTTGGCTAGAGGTTATATTGACTAACGTGTTGATATTTGAAGCGTAAGCGGTTAAAGTCAAAAAGATAAATAGTTCCAATGTCGACTTTCACACATGTCGAGAAACTATACAGTAAGTCAATATCTCGTGAAGAGTTAAGACTAACGTGTTGATATTTGAAGCGTAAGCGGTTAAAGTCAAAAAGATAAATAGTTCCAATGTCGACTTTCACACATGTCGAGAAACTATACAGTAAGTCAATGTCTCGTGAAGAGTTAAGACTAACGTGTTGATATTTGAAGCGTAAGCGGTTAAAGTCAAAAAGATAAATAGTTCCAATGTCGACTTTCACACATGTCGAGAAACTATACAGTAAGTCAATGTCTCGTGAAGAGTTACAGATCTCAAATGTGCTAAATGTAACTGAGACGTTTAATTATTGTTGGCTAGAGGTTTATATTGACTAACGTGTTGATATTTGAAGCGTAAGCGGTTAAAGTCAAAAAGATAAATAGTTCCAATGTCGACTTTCACACATGTCGAGAAACTACGCAGTAAGTCAATGTCTCGTGAAGAATTAAGACTAACGTGTTATTATTTGAAGCGTAAGCGGTTAAAGTCAAAAAGATAAATAGTTTCAATGTCGACTTTCACACATGTCGAGAAACTATACAGTAAGTCAATGTCTCGTGAAGAGTTACAGAGCTCAAATGTGCTAAATGTAACTGAGACGTTTAATTTTTGCTGGCTAGAGGTTATATTGACTAACGTGTTGATATTTGAAGCGTAAGCGGTTAAAGTCAAAAAGATAAATAGTTCCAATGTCGACTTTCACACATGTCGAGAAACTATACAGTAAGTCAATATCTCGTGAAGAGTTAAGACTAACGTGTTGATATTTGAAGCGTAAGCGGTTAAAGTCAAAGAGATAAATAGTTCCAATGTCGACTTTCACACATGTCGAGAAACTATACAGTAAGTCAATGTCTCGTGAAGAATTAAGACTAACGTGTTGATATTTGAAGCGTAAGCGGTTAAAGTCAAAAAGATAAATAGTTTCAATGTCGACTTTCACACATGTCGAGAAACTATACAGTAAGTCAATGTCTCGTGAAGAGTTAAGAATAAACGTGTTGATATTTGAAGCGTCGTCGGTTAAAGTCAAAAGGATAAATAGTTTCAATGTCGACTTTCACACATGTCGAGAAACTATACAGTAAGTCAATGTCTCGTGAAGAGTTTCAGAACTCAAATGTGCTAAATGTAACTGAGACGTTTAATTATTGTTGGCTAGAGGTTATATTGACTAACGTGTTGATATTAGAAGCGCAAGCGGTTAAAGTCAAAAAGATAAATAGTTCCAATGTCGACTTTCACACATGTCGAGAAACTATACAGTAAGTCAATGTCTCGTGAAGAGTTACAGAGCTCAAATGTGCTAAATGTGACTGAGACGTTTAATTATTGTTGGCTAGAGGTTATATTGACTAACGTGTTGATATTAGAAGCGCAAGCGGTTAAAGTCAAAAAGATAAATAGTTCCAATGTCGACTTTCACACATGTCGAGAAACTATACAGTAAGTCAATGTCTCGTGAAGAGTTACAGAGCTCAAATGTGCTAAATGTGACTGAGACGTTTAATTATTGTTGGCTAGAGGTTATATTGACTAACGTGTTGATATTAGAAGCGTAAGCGGTTAAAGTCAAAAAGATAAATAGTTCCAATGTCGACTTTCACACATGTCGAGAAACTATACAGTAAGTCAATGTCTCGTGAAGAGTTACAGATCTCAAATGTGCTAAATGTAACTGAGACGTTTAATTATTGTTGGCTAGAGGTTATATTGACTAACGTGTTGATATTTGAAGCGTAAGCGGTTAAAGTCAAAAAGATAAATAGTTCCAATGTCGACTTTCACACATGTCGAGAAACTATACAGTAAGTCAATATCTCGTGAAGAGTTAAGACTAACGTGTTGATATTTGAAGCGTAAGCGGTTAAAGTCAAAGAGATAAATAGTTCCAATGTCGACTTTCACACATGTCGAGAAACTACTCAGCAAGTCAATGTCTCGTGAAGAATTAAGACTAACGTGTTGATATTTGAAGCGTAAGCGGTTAAAGTCAAAAAGATAAATAGTTCCAATGTCGACTTTCACACATGTCGAGAAACTATACAGTAAGTCAATGTCTCGTGAAGAGTTAAGACTAACGTGTTGATATTTGAAGCGTAAGCGGTTAAAATCAAAAAGATAAATAGTTCCAATGTCGACTTTCACACATGTCGAGAAACTATACAGTAAGTGAATGTCTCGTGAAGAGTTTCAGAACTCAAATGTGCTAAATGTAACTGAGACGTTTAATTATTGTTGGCTAGAGGTTATATTGACTAACGTGTTGATATTAGAAGCGCAAGCGGTTAAAGTCAAAAAGATAAATAGTTCCAATGTCGACTTTCACACATGTCGAGAAACTATACAGTAAGTCAATGTCTCGTGAAGAGTTACAGAGCTCAAATGTGCTAAATGTGACTGAGACGTTTAATTATTGTTGGCTAGAGGTTATATTGACTAACGTGTTGATATTAGAAGCGCAAGCGGTTAAAGTCAAAAAGATAAATAGTTCCAATGTCGACTTTCACACATGTCGAGAAACTATACAGTAAGTCAATGTCTCGTGAAGAGTTACAGAGCTCAAATGTGCTAAATGTGACTGAGACGTTTAATTATTGTTGGCTAGAGGTTATATTGACTAACGTGTTGATATTAGAAGCGTAAGCGGTTAAAGTCAAAAAGATAAATAGTTCCAATGTCGACTTTCACACATGTCGAGAAACTATACAGTAAGTCAATGTCTCGTGAAGAGTTACAGAGCTCAAATGTGCTAAATGTAACTGAGACGTTTAATTATTGTTGGCTAGAGGTTATATTGACTAACGTGTTGATATTTGAAGCGTAAGCGGTTAAAGTCAAAAAGATAAATAGTTCCAATGTCGACTTTCACACATGTCGAGAAACTACGCAGTAAGTCAATGTCTCGTGAAGAATTAAGACAAACGTGTTATTATTTGAAGCGTAAGCGGTTAAAGTCAGTAGAGGGTAAAAGATAAATAGTTTCAATGTCGACTTTCACACATGTCGAGAAACTATACCACATCCCAGCCCCCCCACCCCCCCAGTAAGTCAATGTCTCGTGAAGAGTTACAGAGCTCAAATGTGCTAAATGTGACTGAGACGTTTAATTATTGCTGGCTAGAGGTTATATTGACTAACGTGTTGATATTTGAAGCGTAAGCGGTTAAAGTCAAAAAGATAAATAGTTCCAATGTCGACTTTCACACATGTCGAGAAACTATACAGTAAGTCAATGTCTCGTGAAGAGTTACAGATCTCAAATGTGCTAAATGTAACTGAGACGTTTAATTATTGTTGGCTAGAGGTTATATTGGACTAACGTGTTGATATTTGAAGCGTAAGCGGTTAAAGTCAAAAAGATAAATAGTTCCAATGTCGACTTTCACCACATGTCGAGAAAACTACGCAGTAAGTCAATGTCTCGTGAAGAATTAAGGCTAACCATATACTAAATATGGACTGTAGCGCTTAATATCTTGTTGGCTAGAGGTCATATACACTAACGTGTTATTATTTGAAGCGTAATCGGTTAAAGTCAAAAAGATAAATAGTTTCAATGTCGACTTTCACACTTGTCGAGAAACTATACAGTAAGTCAATGTCTCGTGAAGAGTTACAGAGCTCAAATGTGCTAAATGTAACTGAGACGTTTAATTTTGCTGCTAGAGGTTATATTGACTAACGTGTTGATATTTGAAGCGTAAGCGGTTAAAGTCAAAAAGATAAATAGTTCCAATGTCGACTTTCACACATGTCGAGAAACTATACAGTAAGTCAATATCTCGTGAAGAGTTAAGACTAACGTGTTGATATTTGAAGCGTAAGCGGTTAAAGTCAAAGAGATAAATAGTTCCAATGTCGACTTTCACACATGCGAGAAACTATACAGTAAGTCAATGTCTCGTGAAGAATTAAGACTAACGTGTTGATATTTGAAGCGTAAGCGGTTAAAGTCAAGCCCCCCCCCCCAAGCCGCCCACTCCATAAATAGTTCCCCCCCCCAATGTCGACTTTCGCCCACCCCTTCCCCCCCCCCCCACCCCAAACACATGTCGAGAAACCATACAGTAAGTCAATGTCTCGTGAAGAGTTAAGACTAACGTGTTGATATTTGAAGCGTAAACGGTTAAAATCAAAAAGATAAATAGTTCCAATGTCGACTTTCACACATGTCCCCACCCCCCCCCGAGAAACTATACAGTAAGTGAATGTCTCGTGAAGAGTTACAGAGCTCAAATGTGCTAAATGTGACTGAGACGTTTAATTATTGTTTTTTTTTGGGGGGACTAGAGGTTATATTGACTAACGTGTTGATATTAGAAGCGTAAGCGGTTAAAGTCAAAAAGATAAATATTCCAATGTCGACTTTCACACATGTCGAGAAAGTATACAGTAAGTCAATGTCTCGTGAAGAGTTTCAGAATCAAATGTGCTAAATTAACTGTACTGAAACGAGATGCGACGTTTATTTATTGTTGGCTAGAGGTTATATTGACTAACGTGTTGATATTAGAAGCGCAAGCGGTTAAAGTCAAAAAGATAAATAGTTCCAATGTCGACTTTCACACATGTCGAGAAACTATACAGTAAGTGAATGTCTCGTGAAGAGTTTCAGAACTCAAATGTGCTAAATGTAACTGAGACGTTTAATTATTGTTGGCTAGAGGTTATATTGACTAACGTGTTGATATTAGAAGCGCAAGCGGTTAAAGTCAAAAAGATAAATAGTTCCAATGTCGACTTTCACACATGTCGCAGAAACTATTACATGTAAGTCAATGTCTCGATGAAGAGTTACAGAGCTCAAATGTGCAAAATGGTGACTGAGACGTTTAATTATTGTTGGCTAGAGGTTATATTGACTAACGTGAGTTGATATTTGAAGCGCCAAGCGGTATAAAGTCAAAAATGAATAAATAGTTCAATGTTCGACTTTCACACATGTCGAGAAAACTTATTACAGTAAGTCATAAGTCTCGTGAAGAGTTTACAGATCTCACATCATGTGCTAAATGTGACCTGAGACGTTTAAATTTATTGATTTGGCTAGAGGTTATATATTGACTAACGTGTTTGATATTAGAAAGCGTAAAGCGTGTTAAAGTCAAAAAGGATAAATAGTTTCAATGTCGACTTTCACACATGTCGAGAAAACTATACAGTAAGTCATGTCTCGTGAAGAGTTACCAGAGCTCAAATGTGCTAAATGTAACTGAGACGTTTAATTTATTGTTGGCTATGAGGTTATATTGACAAACGTGTTTGGATATTTGAAGCGTAAGCGGTTAAAAGTCAAAAGATAAATAGTTCCAATGTCGACTTTCACACATGGTCGTAGAAACTATACAGTAAGTCAATGTCTCGTGAAGAGGTTACAGAGTCACTTTTATATATAAACGTGATGCGTCGTTTATTAATTGTTGGCTCTATGTATTAATTGACTAACGTGTTAGATAATTGAAGCGTAAGCGGTTAAATTCAAAAAGATAAATAGTTTCAATAGTCGCCTTTTCACACATGTCGAGAAACTATACAGTAAGTCAATGTCTCGTGAAAGAGTTACAGAGCTCAAATGTGCTAAAATGTAACTGAGACGTTTAATTATTGCTGGCTAGAGGTTATATTTGACCCTAACGTGTTGATATTGAAGCGTAAGCGGTTTAAAGTCTAAAAAAGATGAAATAGTTCAAAGTCGACTTTCACACATGTCGAGAAACTATACAGTAAGTCAATGTCTCGTGAAAGAGTCTACAGAGCTTACAAATGTGCTAAATGTCACTTGAGACGTTAATTATTGTTGAGCTAGAGGTTATATTGACTAACGTGTTATATTATGAAGCGTAAAGTCGGTTAAAAAGGTCAAAAAGATAAATAGTATCCAATGTCGGGACTTTCCACACATGTCTGAGAAACTACGCAGTAAGTCAATGTCACGTGAAGAGTTACAGAGCTCAAATGTGGCTAAAATGTGGACTGAGGACGTTTATTTTTGATGGCTGAGGTTATTAATTTGGACTATAACGTGTTGATTATTTGAAGCGTAAGGCGGTTAAAGTCAAAAAAGATAAATAGTTTCAATGTCGACCTTTCCACACCATGTCGAGAAAACTATACATAAGTCAAATGTCTCGTGAAGAGTTACAGAGCTCAAATGTGCTAATAAGTAACTGAGACGTTTAATTATTGGCTGGCTAGAGGTCTATATTGACTAACGTGTTTGATATTTGAAGCGTATAGCGGTTAAAAGTCATAAACAGATAAAATAGTTTCAATGTCGACTTTCACACATGTCGAGAAAGCTACACAGTAAGTCAATATCTCGTGGAAGAGTTAAGAATAACCGTGTTGATAAATGAAGCGTAAGCGTTAAGTCAAAGAGATAAATAGTTCCAATGTCCTTTCACACATGTCGAGAAACTATACTGTAAATCAATGTCCCTCCGTGAAAATTAAGACTAACGTGTTTGATATTTAAGCGTGAGCGGATTAAAGTCAAAAAATAAATAGTTTCCAATTCGGACTTTCACACATGTCGAAAACTATACAGTAATTCTATTTCCTCGTGAAGAGTTAAGACTAACGTGTTGATATTGAAGCGTAAGGGTTTAAAATCAAAAAGATAAATAGTTCCAAATGTCGAATTTCCACATGTCGAGAAACTATACAGTAATGAATTACTCGTGAAGAGTTACAAGCTCAAAATGTGCTAAATGTACTGGAGACGTTTAATTTATTGTGGCTAGAGGTTATATTGACTAACGTGTTGAATTAGAAGCTAAGAGCGTTTAAAGTCAAAAAGATAAAATAGTTCCAAGTCACTTCACACATTCGAGAAAGTATACAGTAAGTCAATGTCTCCGTGAAGAGTTTTCAAACTCAAAATGCAAATGTAACTGAGACGTTTAATTATAGTTGCTACAGTTATATTGACTACCGTGATGATATTAAAGCGCAAGCGTTAAAGTCAAAAAGAATAAATATTCAATGTCGAAGACTTTCACACATGTCGAGAAACTATACAGTAAGTCTATGTCCCCCCCCCTCTGAAGAGTTACAGAGCTCAAATGTTGCTAAATGTAAATGAGACCCGATTAATTATTGTTGGCTAGAGTTAGATTGACAACGTGTTATATATGAAGCGTAAGCGGTTAAAGTCAAAGATAAATAGTTCCAATGTCGACT